>OX387324.1:19683630-19846262 GCA_947562085.1 Eudonia lacustrata
GTAGAGTATAGTATAGAGAATAGTATGATCCAGAAACAAAAATAAACAAGAAATTAGAATGTTGATTCTTATATCTTTTAATTCGTATTCAAAAGCATCGCGCTATCACGATAAATCATAAAGGAATACGATTTTGTTTATTTTATATCACTTACGCAAAGATTGTTCAATATTTCCCGCGTTTCAATATATTGCGCCTTGAATGGCAAGTTCTCTGTATAGCTTTTAGATTTCCTTTGGGAACCATACAGTGCTCGCGACACGCGACGTATTGTAACTGTGTTTGAAGTGTGACATATTTTTTTCATACCTATATAAAACTTATAAAACCGCTATTAATTGCCTACGTAATGTGAAGAAGAACATTGATTTTATAAGTGCGGCAGTAGAATTTTATCAGGAATACGACTGAATAGCGACCTCCCATCCCCTCCTTATTTTTTTGGCGGGAGTTTCATGTTGGCTTCAAACGGCCTTTCAGCCTCACCGTACATTTATAGGGACGGCGAAAAACTGAAAGGGTTCTTCAAGCCGTAAAGGGTTCCTCGAAATCGGAATACCGTCAGGTGGTTTCTAATCATGCAAGCACGTCTCTTGCCTCACCGTACATTTATAGGGACGGCAAAAAACTAAAAGGGTTCTTCAAGCCGTCCAGGGTTCCTCAAGGGTTCCTCGAAATTGAAATATGGTCAGGTGGTTTCTAATCACGCAAGCACGTCGCCGCCGTTCCCTACTAGATTCTCTGAGGTGTTACGATCGTATCGAGAGCGGAATATCCCGCGAGTGCATCTAAAGGCTAACACCTCGACTAGGGTTAAACGCGTCGTAGGGGTTGGGAGAAGAACCCAAATCTTTACCTGGTACAAAGTGCGTGTGAACCGAGTCTTCATGTTCTTGTTCAACGAGTACGGTGTCTTCGGCCTATGCGAGTGTGCATGTTTGTGGATTTTGAGGATCGGGTGGGCGACCACCTTCATACCTTTTTCTGCCTATCGTTATACCTATTTTCTTATTGGGTTATTTATATATACAGTTTTTTTTTAAATATTATCGGGAACCTCAACTAGTGAGGCACTGGCTATCTTATCTCTAGCTGCCGGAACACGCCAATGCTACAAACATTGATGTTATAGTTAAATTATAGAGCGTAAATCATACAAATCAAAGATTCGGCTATGTGCTTGAGCTCGGGCATAAAAAGAAACTAACTAACTCTCTCTCTCATTCTCTTAGCAGCTATTAACTTCTGTCATTTAAATATGCGTAATTTTACTGGTAACTAAACCTGTTGGTTCGCTTGGGCTATATATGTTTAACACGACAGATAATATATACCAAACAAGTAATTTAATATATATCGGTAGGTACTATAAATATGTCAGAGTAAGTGAGTGCGCCATTGCAGAATTGAATATTTGTATAGAATGATATTGATATAAATTTGTATATTAATTATGTTAATTGTTCCCTAATTAACATAATTATTAAGTTAGAATTATCATCAAGCACTTACTACATCTTTTTTTTAATTACATAAATAATGAATTAATCCAAATTGACACATTGACATATTTACTGTACCACAATTTTGAAATAATGTTATTAATGTTTCTAGTTTATTGTGCTAATGATTTGTTGTTGTTAATACTAGTTTTATAAAATATAATATTTGCATGCCTACATTTATAAGGTTAATTAAATGGAATCAATAGTATTATAATACTATTGATTCCATTTAATTGATTTATAATCCACAATCTATGTACATGGTATTAAGCAAATAAATTCAATTCTATTCTATTCAAATATTATGATTTGGAAGTGTTGAAAAAGTTTCCACGAGCGGAATTCAAGCCCGCAACCTATGACAAACTAGGTTAGGTGCGCTTGCAAGTTTCCGTGCAAAACAAGCAGTCTAAAATTTGGATAGTCTATAAAGAACTTCCTTTCAAACAATATAAATTCTTATAATTACATTGGCCGGGTATGTACGTATCCAAACGAGGTAAAATATTTATGCGCTAGGCAATATTTCTCGGCGGAGCGTAGAAGCCACCGATAATTGCTTTTGGAGGCTTTTTGTGGAAACATTTACCTCCCATCAAATCAATTCGGATAGGTAATTTTATTTATTAGCATATAGAGAGAAATCTAAAATTGAAACTCTATCTAACGTTTACCTCGGGGGTGATCTTTCAAACTGTCGTTTCGTAATGAAGTGGAATTCGCTATCAATGTGGTTAAATGGGTTTCCTTATTTTCTATAGATATCTTGAGAAAAATATCAAAATATTTTTTATAGTTTCATACCAGACTACTAGATACTTTGGAGGAGCTCAATGGCACAGTGGTTAACGCGCCCGGTCTGCGAGTGCTGAGGTTAAGCAACTTTCGCAAAGGCCGGTCACCGGATGGGTGACCAAAAATTTATCACCTCGAGCTCCTCCGTGCTTCGGAAGGCACGTAAAGTCGTTGGTCCCAGCTGCATTAGCAGTCGTTAACAACCACCAATCCGCACTGGGCCCGCGTGGTGGTTTATGGCCCGTTCTCCCTATCCATCAATTGGGAAGGCTCGTGCTCCAGCAGTGGTGACATAAAATGAGCTGGTGATGTGATGATCTTTGGTACCTACTCGAGTGGAAAAGCGCTTGGTCCGTTATAAAGGTCCTGAGTTCAATTCCCAGGTCGGGTAAAGTGTCTTATGTTTTTTTTATGCATAGCATATGGCAAGCGCATTGAAAGAAGAAAAGAAGATGAAGAAATACATTTACAACAATACAAATGCTTATCTATCTAATTTGCTCAGCCTTGGGACAGTATAAAGATTTTAAAAGGCAAATATAAAATAAAATAAAAAGAGAGTGAACCCTTGAAGCCTTTCTCTTTCTCTTTTTTTATCTAGGTTAAATACTTTGCGCATACACTAGGGTCAAAGTCGACCCTAGGTTATGTGGGCCTCTTCTCTTCCCTCGCCTAGCTACTAAAACCTCGATAATAGGGAGAGGAGGTCTAAAAAGCCTGAGACCATCCCTTCTTCGCCACGGGTGTGGCTCGAGATCACGTATGGCAAGCACCGAATTCAAACTGTAAAGGACCCAACTTTGCTTATGTTGCAGCTTAAAAATCCTCATCATCAGATGATAAGATAAATAAGACTATTTAAGTCTAAATTATGTTAGTAACAATATTGTAATAGTACAATTAGGGAATAATAAGATATCCAGTAAATGAGGTAGTAGATGAGGATTTCAATTGAAACTCATTTTACATTCAACTTATCGCCGCTTACCATTAGGTTCCTAAAATAAAACCAAATGCTACCCCGAAGTATGCTTTTTTTTAAATTTCCTAAAGAAAAACGTTTCCCTTTTCTATACTAATATTATAAAGAGGAAAGCTTTGTATTTTTGTATTTTTGTTTGTAACGAATAAACTCAAAAACTACTAGACCGATTAAAAAAATTCTTTCACCACTAGAATACTACATTAGCGCTGAGTAACATAGGCTATATTTATTACTAGAAAAAAAATGCTTAATGATAAATAAATAGAAATACGATTTGTTTGTTTTGTTGTCATAGAAACTGGCAAAGCGGTACGAAGTCCGCCGGGTCAGCTAGTAATCTATTATTTTCTTATTGCTAAGCAAAGGTCTCTTCATTCTCCTTCATCATAATCGCCATCACCAGCTCATTTTATGTCCCCACTGCTGGGGCACGAGCCTTTCCTATGGATGGAAAGACCACATGGAGATAGGGCCATAAAGCACGCGGGCCCAGTGCGGATTAGTGGTTGCTAATACTGCTAATACAGCCAGGACTAACGGCTTTATGTGCCTCCGAAGCACGGAGGAGCTGATGATACATTTTTGGTCACCCATCCTATGCCCAACCTTTGCGAAAGTTGCTTGACTTCAACAATCGCTGACCATTTTCCATCGATCTCTATAACACCCATCCCATACATTTTAAAAGTTTATATTATTAATACCTATAATTTAAAAAATAAGTTATCGTCATAACATAAATATAAGCTTCAATATTTTAAAAAAATGCACCCTTTCTTTTGTAACCGCGGTATCGATTAACTGATATCCACTTCCAACTAATTTCGTTTCGGATTAAAGAACATCTTAAATTTCCCTCGAGGCGACTTATGCTTCGTTGCTCAGAGTTTCGAGCTAGACATCGCGAGATAGGTTTCACCTATAGTACGCCTACAGACGTTAATACTTTTGAGATCAACTTAACTATTATCCGGTTAGCCAGAGTTCAATTTTTTTTTATGTTGTTCGTATTTTTATTCTTTTACTAGCGGCCGCTCGTGGTTTCACCCGCGAGGTTCCCGTGGGAATATCGGGATAAAAACATTCCTATGTGTTAATTAATCCAGGTTATGAAATATCTGTATGCCGAATTTCATCCAAATCCATCCATCCGTTGCAGCGTGAAGAAGCAACAAATATACAACACACAAACTTTTGCATTTATAATATTATTAAATGGGATTTCTTTTTATTTATTTCGTCCCACTGCTGAAGAAAAGTTATGCCTCATAATCTCTTCAAACTCTCGTTATTTGGTAGTCTACCATCAATCTCATAAATCAGTAAGAACTTTTAAGTTGGTCACTCGTATTTTATTATAATAGTATTATGATTTTGCATATTGAAGCAGAAAAAACGAAATTCCAATCTTATAGTTGTGAATTCGGTCTCGCCCGAGGGAATTGCTTATTTAAAGTTTTATTTTGCTATCAATGATTTTTTTGCATAGGAGGTACAACAATGTCGATGATTATTATCATGTAGCCATCTTTTACCAAGTGCTATTTTTCCTTTCGATAAGAGTAAAGCATTGTCAAAATCACAATTTAAATGTTAACTTATTATTATTTAACATTCCATAACATTGCGACTCTAGGTACAACTTTACAAAAAGAAAAGAAAACTGAATTTAAATAGTATTAAGTGGTAATGTTATCTGGCGGGAATCGAACCCATCTCACAATAACAGTTACACGGCAGCCATAGACAAAGAAGAAATTTGTAAAAAAAAAAACACAACCAGTAAGACAGTCGGTAGACACACATTCCCTGTTGAAGTTTAAATGAGTTGCGCTGCGAGTTGCCGTGTCTTCCATTGCTCCGACCAGAAAACTAGCAGTGAAACAAAACAGTTACAATGAAGTTTCGATCCGTACAGTTTGGAAAAACATTCGCTCCAAATGCCTGCTTTGAGCTTCGGAAGATAGAGCAACATCAAAGTGATGCACTTACAAAACGATACAATTTGGATACGGCAACGGGCTGCTGAAAACATCATATTATATTTTATATCTTACGGGTAAGCACAGTTCCTTCATGTCACCCAATGTTAAGTGATGATAAGGCCAATGGTGGAAGCGCACTTCACCCAGGATTCTCAACTACTTAGGCACTGGCTATCTTACCTCTAGCTGCCGGAACCCAACAGTGTGCTACAAACGTTGATGCTATGGCGGCATATTTAGATAAACCAGTGGTCGCTCAGTGGTCGAAATTCGACCGTAATTTTAAATTTTTGAAAAGAGTACTTAAATGCGTGTGTGTCAAATACATGGTAAAGTAAGTAGTAAGTAAACAGCCTATAATTGTCCCACTGCTGGGCAAAGGCCTCCATCATTGAAATCAAGTCATCGCTACAATTGATGGGTAATGGCTTAATCACCACGCTTGCCAAGTGCGGGTTGGTGATCACAAACCCGGGCTATGCATCGAAAAATCCAAATACATTTTGCCCGACCTGGGAATTGAACCCGGGACCTTCGGGTATCGGGCCGAGCGCTCTGCCACTCGGCCACCGAGGCGTTATATACAAATGCAAATACATGGTAGTGTGTGTAATGTTTGTTTTATTGATTTAATGTGTTTTTATGCATAATTTAATATTCGGATAACCTTCTCTATATAAACTATAAGTGTGCGAAGTTTTATACTCGTCCGTCCGCGCAATTTTCGTAAAAAAGAGTTACAAAGTTTTTGCTTCACGTATTAACATATAGATTAGTGGTAGCTAGTCAGGCGGACAAACAAACCCTACCACCAACCTTACCGAGTATAACAACATATATCCCCCACTGGGAATCGAACCCTCTACCTCTTAGTCAGAAACCAGTGGTCACAACCACTAGAACACAGAGGCGGTTCAAAAGCTAAGCTTTAAAAGAAAGATAAGAGAAAGAGAAATTGATTTCCGAACAACGTACTTTATTGTTGTATTGTTTATATTGTTCGAGTGACCTATAGCTAGAGCTGTTGGAAAAACAATAAATCGGAAATTAATTACGTGTGGCACAATAGTATTTCCCCTTTTTCTAAAATACATTAATAGTAAGTGGAAGGAGTTGCAACTTTATACTCGTATAGGTACTCTTTAAGTAATAGAAATCTGACAACTGCCGAAACACGAAGTTTGCCGAGAGACGTTAAGAAAATTGATGCACTGTAGTAGATCACAAAGACTGCAAAAAAACTAGTAAATCATTGATTAGTGTCACCTCTTACTGTTCTCTAATTACATCAACCTTTGATAAGCGCGAGGACTGATCAGCGCCGCCAAAAATTAAAATTCATTTGTGTTTGTATTCACGGCAGACGACGGATTAAGCTTTGTATTTATTTTGCATTTTGGATATTATGTATCTGTAATAAGGTTCCATGAATTTTCAAATTTTGAATATAGAATTTAACTTTTCTCATTAATTTGTTTAAAAGCTTGTATTAAAGGTCCATCCCTCAACAATGGAAACAGAGTCCGCTGATGTAATTGTAATAAAATAAAACCTATTTTTGTATATCCGTTAACTCCTATTCAGAGAAACAGAACGAATAAGGAATCCCTTTCAGTCGGGTGAATGCTGATTTTGGTTCTGTTTTATGCTCAAATTGTACGCTTTGAGCGGCGGCGGCGCTGACAAAATATTTTTACTGAAATTGAAAATTGTTGAACGAAAGTGTCCGCAATGCTCCGGAGATATCCGGCAAAATTTTACGGTCATTTCAGTGATACTGTAAGACTTTATTCGATTCATGTTACCGTGCCGGTTTTTCTTTATGTCATCTTTTTGTTACTATCTGTGTTCGTATCTGAATTAGGTATTTGTAAACTGTTATATTAAATTAAACAGACTGGTTTATTTTTGAGATCTTGTTAAAACTTATTTGAGTTAACTTTTTCATATTAAATTAACATTATTTTTTTTTTTAAATTTACATCTATCTATATCTTATTACCCATCTTATTATCTATTTTTTTACCCTTCAAACCAGGCTCTTGCCCGGTTTGAAAGTACTATCTATCCGGACAAGGAAGAAGTCCACCAAACGAGTCAAATCAAGGTTAGGTACTGTGCTAAATCATTAAATTGTGTTACTCCGTTTGTAATTAAACTCGACAATATACAGTACAATAACAAAATAAGGAAAACTTTTTTTTTCCTTTAGTTGATGGCTTCGTGCGATTAGCACATTTAGCCAGTGTCAAAGTAATTTTTCTTACAAGTAATACATAAATAAACAATATTTCCTTCCAGTAATGATGATGAATGATAATAGAAATGAGAAGTGAGAAATGATATACCCCGTGGGGATTTACTAAGTCCTCACGCGGACTTCTTGGGAGAATTTGAAAAGTGACGTTGCACTGTTTTGTTTCATTTGCCAACACTCATGCAAAAAAGAAAAAGAAAATAAAACAAAACTGCAGCCATGACTCTTCACTTTCCCGACAAGAAGTCTAAGGAGAACTTACTTATTGCGCTCATGCATGCCGTCATTTGTTTTCGTTTGATACCATAGACACTAAACAAACGAAACTGCAGAAAGTAAGCTGCATACAAACGCGCTCTAGCAACGCACACAAATACCCTCTCACGGACACGAACCTCGGAACAGTCAGTGTGAGCGTAGCTGTTGCAAGATCCTGTATCCGTGCATTAATAATAATCTATTAAATAAAAATCAATTCGAGAATGGCTGAACCGATTTTGCTAATTTTGATTTTGAAATATTTGTGGAAGATCAGGGAAGATTTAAGCGGTGAGAAACATAAATAATAAGTAACAGATAATACTAAAAACGACAATTTAATTTTCCAATACAAAATGATTTGTTTGTTTTGTTGTCATGGAAACTGTCAAAGTGGTCGGGTCAACTAGTAATAAATAAAAATTCAGTTTTTTCACAATAAGTACATATTTTACATAATTATATTTCAAATAAGAACATTATTAAAAAACCGGACAAGTGCGACTCGGACTCGCCCGCCGAAAGTTCCTTACAAATTTGTGAGTAAACTTTTCCCAAAATTCAGTTTCCAAGGTATTTTTTTTTCATTCTTCGTCATAAATCGAAAACTATACAATATAAAAATAATTAAAAATCTGTTTAAGCTTGTGCAAATGAAGCCCTTTCACACGATACCCTACATGATACGGTTAACTTACTTCAAAACTTGGACCCCCGTTCCTTGCATAAAGACCCTGTTTTTTTATGATTTAATTAAATATGTATAGTTCTCAGACTTTTCCCTGTACTTGTAGTATAAGGCGATATCACTTGCCAAATTTCATAGTTCTAGGTCAACGGTAAGTACCCTATGAATTTTGATTCCTTTGAGAATTTCGAAATATACGTTTTTTTGCGACATAAACGGCCGTATCTTTTTTTTCGTTGACTTAGAAGTTTGATTTTTTTTCACAGCTTTAAGGAACTGCAGACCTGCGGACAGAAAGTCAGACGGACAGACGGACAGACGGACAACAAAGTGATCCTTTTGAGGTACGGAACCTTAAAAAGAACACCGTTGGTGTTATTGGCAAATGGGAATGTCCGATGCTGCAGAGGCTACTTGGCTGCGTGCTTGTGCACCCAACGTACTAGCATCGGACAGTCCCATCGCGCCGCCAATGCACTCAGGAACAGCCAACGCCAATGCATTGCCCGAGCGCGGTATGTATATTATGTGTGTCAAAGGAATCATAGGCCACATTAAGATAAGCAAAATTCCATGCATTCGTTATGCTAAGCCCAAACATTCCGGATTTTACGACTAGCGATAACATGTAATAAGTTACGATCTACTATTAGACACGCATCATAATTCCTTATCTTAACCTAGATAAGACACGGATTAGCGTGCGTAGGTATGTAAAGGCGAGCTGCGTCTCACCAATTCATTATGTGTACTTTCGTCCTCAAGTCAATAAGACTGTATAATATATTTCGTCAGCAAAAGCTTTTTCGGCGTGCGTCTATCTGAATAAGCGGTCGTGTTGCGGAATATTTTAAATTATTTAAATAATCAGTTAATTTGTGTTGGAGCCCCAGACTTCGCCCTAACCGATGTCAGGATCTCGTCCGGAGTCCCCGGCGTTGTGAGTTAAAGCAAATTTTTAAAACAAATTTTTGGCAGCGTGGCTGGGTTTGATCGCCGCCGGACCTCTGGCTTGGGTGGTTGGATTCTACCTAACCGTTCGAGCACGTTCACTGGGTTCCACGCGGCTGAAATGAACTAGCAGTATTTACGGACTACGCACTGCTACGTCATATCTACAGTGCTACGATTTGCTATGACCTGCTACGGCAACTGGATCCACAGAGCTACGATTTGCTGTGACCTGCTATAACAACGCAGTTTTTGTCGGACTGACATTTATGTCTTATTTGAATTAGCAAGAGGCAGATTCTGTGTTAATAATTAATTACAGCGCATGTAATAAGAATAAAGACTCAAAAGAGATTATGAAATGCCGTCTATGCTTTAGTAAATTTCATATTCAGTGTCTTGACGACGAATCGTAACCGAAACGACGTGTCAGACAAATCTTGACGAGTACTTTGGTGCTAGATGGTAACCAGGGTCTGATGATGGAGCTGGAAGATGGCCATAGGAACTCGGAAAAATAAGTCGTTCGTTCGTTCCGTTTGTTATGAATGTGGATTCTGCCTTTGATTAGATGGATTAGATGACCCAATGCCAAGGTAAGCACGTGCCGAGGGGCTGAATGGTATGAGGGTTTATAAACATGTCATATCGCTAACTTTGCGCCTTAGGGTACCAGGGCGAACCCTGTTGTACTGAAGGTCTTATCCCCCTACAATGGACCACTGGGAGGATGGACCTTTTTTGTCTTATACTCGCGGGTGATTGGGAATAACTTAAACAAAAATAAACTAAAAAGTTAAAAAAAAATAAAAGAAATACACTCTTTAAAAACAAGTTTTTTTACTTGTTAATAAAAAAAAACTAAAAAGTTAAAAATAATTTTAACATTTAAAAACAAGCTTTTATTACTTGTTAATAAAAAAAACTAAATAGTAAAATATAGCTTAAACCTGATAACCTCTTTACAGTGTGCTCCATTCTTTTAACACTTCCGTAAACAGTGTAATATCGGATTCCGGTTTTACACTGACGGAACTTTTTGAGTGGAATCTATTTACTTTAATTATTATCGTTATTGATCTTTAATGAGTAAGAAGAAAATTATGGACCCATAATTTAGAATAACTACTCTACCTTTCCTTTTTATATAAACAACTCGAATACAGTACGACAATGCCACTTTTTAAAACACCAACATAAAAAAAATAGAAAAAAAATTTTTTTTTACATATTTATTTTGTAATCATATAAAAGTTGACTTACAATTTAATCTTCAATTGAGCTTTATTTAAACCAAATTTAATACACAAGACATTTAAAACATAAACACATCATGCCTCAAACACTTTTTTCACAGTAAACACGTTTTATAAACAAGGTATCGGATGGCGCTAAACCAACCCCGACGTTTGACATATAGTATTTCATAGACTTACTATTTTAACGCGCGAAGTCTATGCTTATAAAGCAGTCTATTCACGCATGAACGCATTTAAGCCCTGCCCAATAGCCCATAGACAAAAACACGCTTAAACGTACAATATAAGGCCGGGAATAGAAGGTATTATTTCATACCGGGAGTCGGGTAAAACACTGTTACCATACACACAATTATATATATTTTTTTATACCGAAAAGCCGACAACACACTGTTAAGATAAAATACCATTAAATAGGTATGTAGGTACCTAAATAGCAACCTTCTTCGTCTACGTCACAATAATCCTATAATGTACATACCTAAATACATATTTTAACTTACCTTTTCTATATCTTTGGGTTTTTGTCACAGACCCAATCTTTTTTATAAATAAAAGCGTGTTACATTTTGATGGAACATTATAGAACATTTAGCATATTATTACACCTTCATTATTTTTCCTTTCTACTGGTTAGACACCGTTACCGATCCCAGATCTAGAAGTTTCGGGTTTGATTTGAGCTAGGGCTTTTTTAAGTCTGTATAGCTAGTTACAATCATCATTAGCTCATTTTATGTCATCACTGCTGAGGGCACGAGCCTTCCGATAGGGAGAACAGGCAACAAACCACCACGACGGCCTGTGTGGATTGGTGGTTGTTTATGACTGCTAATACAGCCGGGACAAACGGCTTTACGTACCTCTCGAAGCACGGAGGAGCTCAAAACGATACATTTTTTGGTCATCCATCCGATGACCGGCCTTTGCGAAAGTTGCTTGCTTGCCGGGCGTGCTAATAGACCTCTTACCCAGTTAGACAAAGCGTTAAATGAAACAATATGCGTCAGTACTGTTACATAAGTGCACAAATCAAGGTTACTACTAAAAGCTGGGCTAAATAAATTAAATTGTGTTACTCCGTTCGTAATTGAACTCGACAATACACATTACAATATCAGCATCACTGGAATCTATAAAGCCAGCTTTGTTTTTCTTGTTTGCCATTAAAAAAACATATATGTATATATATAAATACATACGATTTCGATTAGTTTCAGTTCTCTAGCTAATTATTAAGACAACACTATTTTATTTCATCAATAATAATGTACTGGATTCCCGATAGACGCTTCAAAAACAGTCCGCGAAATTAAACCATAAATACTCTTTGAAAGTTAGGAAGGTCGATTACAGTATGAATAATAAATATTTGACTATCTTAATTGACCTTAATGTTTAAAATTTAAGGTTTATAGTAAGCTGTTGATCACAGACCTATATTTAGTCTGTGCTGTTGATACTGTATAACTTTTTTAAATTATGTAATAAGAAATTTTTAGATGTAGCTATAAGTGAACAAACGTGGCCATTTTTGTAATGCATTTTTGTTCCTTATCCGTATTCAATCATTTCATTTATATGATCTAAGCTATTTTATATGTTCTTTGAAACAAAAGAGATCTATGTAAATATTGATTCGAAAAGAATATTGCGTCAACGTAGGTACATAAAACATAATATGCCAATTCAATTACATATAATAC
Organism: Eudonia lacustrata; assembly: GCA_947562085.1. Classification (NCBI taxonomy): domain Eukaryota; kingdom Metazoa; phylum Arthropoda; class Insecta; order Lepidoptera; family Crambidae; genus Eudonia; species Eudonia lacustrata. The sequence goes on from OX387324.1 coordinate 19,696,021, forward strand.
TTTATATTAAAATTTTATTGTATGATATATCTTCCTCAGAATTGAAAACATTTATTCATTATAAGTAATTTATTGCTTTCGTCATATATTTTTATTAATATTCATATTTCAGTCGTGAAGCATAGAAATATACTTAATTCTGTATTATCAGTTTTCTATTTGTGTTTTATTTTTAATATCTACGCGAGACTATCTATAATGGCAACGACGCTTTCGTATTTAATGCAAACAACAATATTAAACAAACAACAAAAAAGTGAAGCATCAGAAACATACTTCATTACAATTTGGCCCGAAACATTAATGTTTCCTATTCCAAAGTTTCATAGACCCGTACTATTGTTACTAGCGGCTATTGTGTGAAACTTTTTACATACATTATCTTATAATGGGGCCACAAGAAAAAAAGGTTCGCTCAAAGTAACTAAACTTCTTACGGCTCCAGCGTAGCTGTGTCAACCCGAAACACGAAAGGAACCAACAAATCTCGTTTCCACAATTCCCGTATTGCATTAAACTAAATAAAACAAGACTGGTGTGGCGGGGCCCCGGAACGGGCGTGTCTGTAGTAGGTAAGTGTATTTGTTTTTGTTGCAAAGTAGTGTTATGTTGAATAGAATTAAGTTTACTTTTGAATCACTGATTTATTTACGTTATACTGACTGTTAGCTGTGTTATTATTTTTGTGCAGTTTGTAGCGTTGATGTAATTTTGTTTTCAATACTCCGTAAGAGGAAAACTATTGGTTCTTGGACGATGGTCTGTCTTGCATACTAGCACAATAGAGGTATTAAATTTCAACTTCAACGCGGAAACGCTTTATCTATAGCTTAAATAGGTAGGTGACAAGGGCAAACATAGAAGCGCACTTCACCCAGTATCTCAACCATTAAGTAACTGGCAACCATAATTCTACTGTCACCGCAATGATACACACATTATTGTATTGGCGTCAGACTTAGATAATGATGGTGGTTGCTAGCCAGGCGAAAACCGACGCTACCGGCAATTAAACCGTGTACCTACGTACAATACGGATCGTTTAAATCAAAAGCCCTTTAATGACAAAAAAATATTTCATTTAAGAAAAACTACATCTAGAATCGTACGGCCGTACTTGTAGCCTCTACACGCTGCCGTTAAACACACCGCTAACCTTATAGCCTCAAAGAAAGCTAACTCACATAGGAAACTCGTGTTTCATAGATCGGCAACTGCAACCTCAATACGTGCTGAATTTTTTTCTAATACAACATACAACACGCTCAAAGACACCAAACATGTTGTACCGAACACGTTTCAAATTTACCGCAGATCCAATTCTTTTCACCTCGAGGGAAATCCATATTGGATAAACCGGAGAAACGTTGATCTTTTGTTATTATCATATTACGAAAATATTGGTGATTCATAAAGGCTTTGGGATTTTGATGTAGATACGTTTGCTCTTATAGGAGGAATTATTAATTTAGGATTCTATTTAGGATTTTATTTCAGACTAGATGACCCAGTAAACTTCGTATCACCTATATATCGACAACCAACTGAGACTTTTAGACTTATTTTATTTCTGAAACAAAACTGTTTTGTATTCCAACAAAACAGAACAAAGAGATCCAACCGCATACTACAGCAATGAAACAGATAAATTTCTGAACGTTCCTATAAATATTTGACAACCAAGTGACAATTTTTTATTTCTAAAAAGACAAAAGACCTTAAATGTTACACACACAGCTAGGAACATTTTGTATTGGAAAATTAAATTGTCGTTTTTAGTATTTTCCGTTACTTATTATTTACTAACGGCCCGCTCGCAACTTCGTCCGCTTGAGTGAACACCCGTGTCCTATAGAACCCTACGGCAGCGCAGCGGCACCTACCGAATCCAATTTTATGCATGTTTTATAAATATAAACCTTCCTCTTGAATTACTCTATCTATTAATAAATAATATTTTACCTGCAGTTCAATCTGGTTTCCGTAGGGGTGTTGGTACAGTTACTGCATTAATGGACGTTACCGACGATATTCTTACCCAACAGGATGCTGGTAATGGTAATTGTTTAGCACTTCTGAACTTTTCGCGTGCGTTCGACTGCTTGAGTATTCCTTTGCTCCTGGCTAAATTGAAGTACTATGGTGTTAGCTCTTTGGCTCTTAAATAGTTTGAATGCTATTTAAGTGGTCGAAGCCAATCTGTTAAACTTGTTCGGAGGTCGGTTCTTTCGCTGTGTCTGAGCTCAGGGGGTACTGCAGCGAGGAGTTCCTCAGGGATCTATATTGGGACCTCTGCTTTTTATTATATATGCTGCTGATGTCGTAAAGGCTGTTAGGTATTTTATCACTTGTACGCTGAAGATATACAGTTGTGTTTGTCGGGCCGTACACATGAAATCCATATGGTTGTTAACAAACTAAACGAGGACTTCACTAGAGTCGCTGTTTGGGCTGATAAAAATGGTCTAATTCTTAATCCCAGCAAGTCCAAATATATGATTCTTGGATCCAAAAACCAAATCTCGGTGTGCCTTAATAGTGACCTTGATATTCAGATTTGTTGGGAGGCTATTGAGAGAGTAGAAGAGGCTAAGAATTTGGGTATCGTTTTTGATTGTCAGCTTCGGTTTGAGACTCATGTAGTTAATTTGTCTAGATCCTGTTTTTACCGTCTCAGAGTTTTATAAGGAATTCGTGACTTATTAGATGAAAGAGTACGTGTCCTTCTGTGTAAGTCGCTTGTTTTATCAAAACTCAATTATGGAGATTTGGTCTATGGACCGCGACTACAGTCAGGGACCCGTCGCCTTATTCAACGTGTACAGAACGCCTGTTGTTGCTTCTGTTACAAGATTCCTCCCAGAAGTCATGTTACTCCTTATTTGAACAAGGCTCTAATGCTCAACATGGCTTCTAAGAAACATTTTTATCTAGCTTCTTTGTTATTTTATGTTTTAAAATTCAAAAAACCATTAAAAAAACCGCATCAAAATCCGTTGCGTAGTTTTAAAAATCTAAGCATACATGGGACAGACACACAGCGGGAAGCGACTTTGTTTTATACTATGTAGTGATGTTTCTCACCGTTAAACCTTTCCTGAACTTCAACAAATATTTCAAAATCAAATTTAGCCAAATCAGTCCAGCCATTATCGAGTTTAATCGAGACAAACGAACAGCAATTGATTTTTATATATTATATATATAGATAGATTAAGATGAAAAAAACACAAATGTTGAAAAAATTTCCACGAGCAGGGTTTGAACCTGCACCCTTCTGACATACCGGGTCAGGTGCTCTTCCAATTGAGCTATCGTGGTTCTAACCAGCCCGCCGAAATTATTCAACACTATTTACTTTTTACTTTGAAAGCCAAAGGCGCCCATTCAATGTTAACAACTACCGTCATTAACATTCGAACATAATATTTTTACAAATACTAAAGATCAGTTAAGAAGTAGGCAAGCTATTTATAAATGTTTATATAATTTTTATTTATTTTTAACGCAAATTTTGTTGCGAACAAATTACAAAAACACAAATGTTATAAAATTATATAAACATTTATAAATAGCTTGCCTACTTCTTAACTGATCTTTAGTATTTGTAAAAATATTATGATCGGATGTTAATGATGGTAGTTGTTAACATTGAATGGGCGCCTTTGGCTTTCAAAGTAAAAAGTAAATAGTGTTGAATAATTTCGGCGGGCTGGTTAGAACCACGATAGCTCAATTGGAAGAGCACCTGACCTGGTATAATAAAAAAAAAAAAATAAAAAAAAAAAAAAAAAAAAATAACTTTTATTTCAGACAAAATGGTCCATATTCACAAATTACCATAAAAAAATAAAAAAAACAATAAAATTAAAAATTATAAATTACATTATATTATTAAAATTACATTATAATTCCATTACATAAATAAAATAAAATAAAGTAGAGTATGTTAGTAACAAACAGACTTACAACTATGTTAGTAACTAAAATAACAAACACAACGCAAAAAAACAACCCGAAGACTCACTGGCTCACATGTAAAACATGCAATTCAGTGAACCTCCGGAAGACAGCTGCATCCATCCTGTCAGCTATCATCTTCAGGATCGTGTTGCTGCTTCCTCTAACCTTGTCCACTAATGACGATGACTTCCTGCGCATGATGGCAAAAAAATCATCGACATGTGCATCCGCGAACATACCCGACGCACTACAAAAACGAGGAAGCCGCAACAAGGCCCTGAAGGTATTATTATACTGGACTCGTAGGGCACTATACGATTTCAGGGTAAAGCTAGTCCATAAACCACAGGTGTAGAAACTCTGACAGTATGCTCTGAAAAGTGTTATCTTTACTGACGCCGTACACCTCATGAATCTACGAGCCAACATATTACCCCTTATCGACAATGCCCTGCGCTCCCTTTCAATGTCATCCACATCTTTTAAATTTTCAGTAACAATATGACCAAGGTACCTAACTTGAGCAACACGCCTCAGAGGTACATCGTTTAGAAAGATTGGTAGTATATAGGCAGGCTCCTTAATATTACCTTTAAATAATAGAAACTCACTCTTCTTTTCGTTGTACCTCAAGCCATGTCGCTCAGCATAGTCCTTACAGTGGTCCAATAGTTTTCTCAAACCGTTGATCGAAGGGCTCAGCAGCACCATGTCGTCTGCATAACTAATATTATTAACACTTATATTATCAATGCGACATCCTACATTCATGCTACTCAGCTCTTCAATCAATTTATTTACATATAGGTTAAATAATCTGGGTGAAGTCAGTCCACCCTGTCTCACCCCACAGCTTAGAACATATTCATCAGATTGGGAGTTCGCCCGTTTTACCACATTCTGCTGCTTACTATACCAATGTGAAAAAATACCAATTACTTCAGGAGATATGCCTACCTCCTTTAGTTTTGACCAGAGAACATTGTATGACACCCGATCAAAAGCCTTCGACAGGTCTAAGAAACACGCATACACCGGTGTTTCTCTCTTGGTATAGTAATCAACAGTATATTTAAGTGATAAAATGGCACTCTCGGTTGACAGGCCCTCCCTGAAACCAAACTGTGAGTCATGCAATGGTATCCGGCTACTTAGGTGAACATCCAGTATTCTATCCAGGACTTTTGCAATGACTGTTGCGAGTGAGATTGGTCTGTAGTTGGATCTATCAGCCAAGTCACCGGATCGGCTCTTTAGCAGAGGGACAACTATAGTTCTCATCAGATCTGCTGGCAGATACGAGTGTCTTATACAAAAAGTAAACAGCATAGCTAGCACTCGGTTTATGTGTGGCCCCGCATGTTTCAAGTGCTCAATACTGAGACCATCATGGCCTGGAGACTTGCCTCTTTTCATATTATTGATGGCCAGCCTCACATCCTTAGCATTAATACTGATAGGCTGCTCCACATGATGGATCTCAGCACTGCGCACTTCAGACAAAGGTAAGCCTGACTCAACTTTAAAATGATCTTTAAATAGATTCGCAATGCTTTTTGGATCACTTATACCTTCACGTTTACAGGCAACTCAACACTGCCTGCCAACTTTTTAGTGCTTTTCCAAAATTTATCAAAATGTTTATTTTTGTGCTGTGATGCAAGAACATCCATTTTAATTTGTTCTTGATTTTGTAGACAATACTTAAGCTTTGTTTTAAACATCTTACGACTAGAAATCATATTATCATACACAACTCCATTACTAGGTTTTCTACAGAGAACATACATTTGATAATCTAAGCGCGCTTTTTGATGCGCTTCTGATACATGTTTATTCCATCCCAGCACACATTTAAATTTACCAACTTTCCCAGCATTATGAGCACAGCTAGCTACTGAAGCCTGTCTTAGAATAGAAACAATTTTACCATAGATTTTATCTATAGTATTTCTGTGTCTAATATTGTTACACATATTATCAGCACAACTATGAAATTCTGTCTGTGTCTGTGTGTGTCTGTGTTATGTCAGAAGGGTGCAGGTTCAAACCCTGCTCGTGGAAATTTTTTCAACATTTGTGTTTTTGTAATTTGTTCGCAACAAAATTTGCGTTAAAAATTATATAAACATTTATAAATAGCTTGCTTACTTCTTAACTGATCTTTAGTATTTGTAAAAATATTATGATCGGATGTTAATGACGGTAGTTGTTAACATTGAATGGGCGCCTTTGGCTTTCAAAGTAAAAAGTAAATAGTGTTGAATAATTTCGGCGGGCTGGTTAGAACCACGATAGCTCAATTGGAAGAGCACCTGACCCGGTATGTCAGAAGGGTGCAGGTTCAAACCCTGCTCGTGGAAATTTTTTCAACATTTGTGTTTTTGTAATTTGTTCGCAACAAAATTTGCGTTAAAAATTATATAAACATTTATAAATAGCTTGCCTACTTCTTAACTGATCTTTAGTATTTGTAAAAATATTATGATCGGATGTTAATGACGGTAGTTGTTAACATTGAATGGGCGCCTTTGGCTTTCAAAGTAAAAAGTAAATAGTGTTGAATAATTTCGGCGGGCTGGTTAGAACCACGATAGCTCAATTGGAAGAGCACCTGACCCGGTATGTCAGAAGGGTGCAGGTTCAAACCCTGCTTGTGGAAATTTTTTCAACATTTGTGTTTTTGTAATTTGTTCGCAACAAAATTTGCGTTAAAAATTATATAAACAGATTAAGATGAGCTTGAAAGCGCAGCGGTTAGCGCATTCGGGTTGCAATCATGAAGAGCCCCGCCCGGTCCCATAAATGCTACTACACTTTTACAGAATACACTAACATGCACACTAGTTTAAGCCCAAGACACCGTTCTCGTTGAACAAGGGTACGACGAGCCGGTTCACACGCGCTCTATACCAGGTACAGACATGTACCTTCTCCCTACTCCCACGACCCGGTCAACCCGAGCCGAGGACCGAGCCTTTAGAGGCGCCCTCGGGTTGTTCCGCTCCCCGATTTATTTATTTTTTATTTGGAACTCCTAATCCTCGGAGAATCTAGTAGGGCAGGGGGACACGCACTAGTGCGTGATGCCGTTCCCTCTAAAAAACTTCTGACGGTGCTTCGTTTTACACGGCTTGAGGAACCCAACTTCAAGTTTCTTGCTGCCCCCAAAAAAGCCCGGTAAAGCTGACAATGCCCAGGGGCAATCAGCAAAACTCTCTCAAAAGAAAAGACAAAAATCAAGAAGAATAGCCTTTTCAAAGGAGATCATTCGGACTCCATACATTTTTGGGCGTTTCATGAAAGTGCCGGCCAACAAAAAAAAATAGTACGTATTGTTAGAACTAGCCATTTGGAGTAATAGTTAATATGGCTCAAAAGTTGTAGGATTGCTCTGAGCCAAGTTATACAAGTTCGATGATTCATCATTTTCATACATTTTTTATATAGTTTTTTTTTTCGTTTCAACTTCAAAGCCGTCGCTTGACGCTTCACAATGATAATTGCAAGTTAAATGTTAGTTAGTTTATTGGTAGTTATACAATACAAACTTTTAATTGCAATATTTTTTTATACCAAAAAGCAAATTTTAATGAACCTTTCTATGCCTAACGACAATACATAGATATATAGTTACTTAATCTGTTATGAGATTTTGTATTTTAAAACTTTATAAGTTGGGTACATTATGCGAGTGTGAGAGAACTAGCGAGTGCCACCTTTGTCGATAATGCCCCACAAATCACCAGGACAAGAAAAGAAAAGTAAGGGTTTCCATCAAAGCGCTTTTAGGCAGGATTCATTTGTTTTCATAATGTTTTTCAACGGAAGCTAATGTGTGTCTTTAAAAGCTATCGATTACGTCAGAAACGATTCCATGAATTTGGAATTAAGTAGAACGTTTACTGTTACTTCATTTATTATTAAACCTTTTGCAGCCTAATTCGATTTCTTTCGATTAAATAAGTATGTATGTACAGTCGAGTACAAAGTTGAATACTTTGTGAGTAAATATGTACATTTGAAAACGAGTAATTTAGTATGACAATTTCTAACTACAAAATCGTGTATTAATTTAACTATTTTATGTAACATGTACGCAAGGAGGAGGATTTGTATCATCATCATCATCAGCTCATTTTATGTCTTCACTGCTGGCCTTCCCTATGGACGGATAGAGAGAACGGGCCATAAATCACCACGCGGGCCCCAGTGTGGACTGGTGGTTGTTAATGACTGCTAATGCAACGGGGACCAACGTCTTTACGTGCCTTCTGAAGCACGGAGGAACTCGAGATGATAAATATTTGGTCACCTATCCGATGACTGGTCTTTGAGAAATTTGCTTAACCTCAGCACTCGCAGACCTGACGCGTTAACCACTGCGTCATCGAGCTTCTTATTTGTATACATAAAAGTACTTAGTAATTGTACTCGGTTAGCATGGTGACAGGCTACTGTTTCAACCTTTGCTTGAACAAAGAAACTCAAATGAACACATTTTTGTTGAGCTAAGTTCTATCTGTCCAATCATATTTTATTTTATTTATTTTTCTTTTCTAAGGCGAACGTGTATCACAAACGAGCACGACTTCCTTATGCCAGTTCCTTTTGAAACCAGTTATATTCACCAATTACGCCCAAATTGTAGCATCACACAAAAAAAATTTTTTTCGTAAAAAATAATTTCTCAGTTAGGTACGGGGGTATACAAGGAAAATTTCAAAAGTCGTCATTCTATACGCAACGCCGCGGCGTTTCCCCCGGAATTCCGACGGGACATCCCGTCTGTGAAGTTCGGCTTTAGCCCACGTGTCGCACATGCAGTAGTTACTACTTCTGTGGTATAGTGTTTCTTTTTGTGTTGACTCTCGAATCTATTGTCGGTCTCGGAATCAATCTTCCGACACTAGTCATATCGTTCTATATCGATATTTCAATTATTTTAATAATTTCAAAATTTTAAAGTAGAATCGGCTGATACGGGTGGTAGCGCAGTCTGTATGTAAAGATAATAGATGACAGCTAGCGAATTGTCCTTACCTTGCCGACCTTCTCTTCACGCTTCGTTTAAAGGACCCATAATTTTTAAAGTAGACAGAAGTATATATTATTTTGAATTTGGCATTCACAATGCTATTAAAAGTTAAAAGATAACATTTTACTAGAAAAAATCAACCAGCTTCAAGAAGCTCTAGTGGGAATCGCACCCACGATCTTTGATAACCGGTTTAATGCTGACCGCTGAGGCTGGTTGATTTTTCTTAGTAACATTTGACGACCTCCTTGGTCGAGTGGTTTGTACACCGGTTTTCATGGTGTCGCCATCTCTGAGGTCCCGGGTTCGATCCCCGGTCGGGTCAATTTAGAAATTATTGTTTTTCAAATTGTCTCGGGTTTGGGTGTTTTCTATGTATAATAAGTATGTATTTAAGTATTTTTAGTATGTTTATCCGTTGTCTAGTAACCATATAATTTTATCTTGTCACAAAGTCAAAAGTCAAAGTCAAATATTTTTATTCATATAAACTTTAGGAAAGTGCTTTTCAATCGTCCAATATTTTTTTTACCTACTACCCATTCAGGACGATTAACTATTTATATTTAACTATTTAGATATAGGCAATTTGGCTATTTGGATATAGTGAATGCAAAATCGATTCGATGATTAAAATCATATTTGTTAATGTCTAGGTTACTATGTACCTACCTAAAATAAAATAGGGACCCTAGATACTTTCTAGATGATTATTTAAACTGGCATTAAATTACTTCCGTGAGTAAAGGAGCATACACAAAATAAGTTCTTTTCAGATAAGCCGTAGAACCAATTTCCTCGGCAAAAGGCAAATGTGTTTGAAGACATGGTTAATAGAATGTCGTCAGGAATAAAGAATGTGGGGTATCGATTTTGTATTTGCCCGCGTTGAATAATAATATCGGCGGGGATTTTTAGGGATTAAGTGGTTGAAGGGACGATTTATTAACGGTACCTAGGTACCTACGTATTGGAGACGTTTTTCAATTCGATGTTTAAATTGAATTCTTAGGTTTTTGTTTTTTTTTCTCACTGTCTTTTTGATGCGCCTCCGTTTGTTTTAAGCGTAGGGTCCTGCGTATTTGATTGATGGCGCTTTAGGTGATGGCTTATAAGATGTATGCTGTTTTGGGCTTACTTATAAGAGAATTTATTTAACTATTCAGTTACACATTTACAAGCAAGAATTTAGGAAAGAAAGAAAGAGAGAAATATTTATTGGCACACATTAAGTACAACAAAAATATACGAAAATATTTTATTTAATTTAAAAAATACTTTATGTGTAGGTAAACTATTGTACTACAAAAAATATTAAAAATTAAAAAATAGATAAGCAAGTATACGTGTAAATATTTGCTAATAAGTAGGTACCTTAGACATTTGGCATAGACAGACATAGACATTGTCTAAAACCGATCATTGTCGTTTGGAAGTAAAGCAGTTAAAGTTTAAAACCTAAACACTGATGAAATAACATCATCTAAAAGCTAATTACTCGTAAACAAGTACTGGAACAATTAGAAAAACAGTCACCCGGATGGTGAAAGGTCGTTGTTTTCTATCTGACATGAAGCGATCTTTTATCAACTGCTATTTTCGATATAAAGCATAGCATTAACTGCAAAATGGTTAAAAAAGCTTATAAAACAACTTAACAGAAAAGTAAGTAAAACTAGCGTCGTATTACGCTGTCTAAAGCTACAATATAGCTACTTTTTATTTCTATAATCCTATTTGAGACGATAGAAGTGTATTGAGACGATAAATTAAAGAGCCCTGTGTGTGGTCATTGTATAGTCGCCCATGAAATTGCTTTACTACCTTAAAACTGAATATTCTTTGTAGGTATATCATAAAACAACAAGGTCTATTTTTGTTTACCAGACCAAGTGACTGCTTCAAGCTACGACTGCATAGTGAACTACAGTCCTCTATTATTATATACATACATGGCACCGCTCAAGCAGTTACGACTGCACCAGGCTCGTCAAATTTCATCGTGTGGTCAAGCAGTTGCCAGACATACACCACAAAGAACACCCACACACAACACACACACACTGACTTCTCGACTTGTCGACTGCCCTTGCGCAGTTATGTCACCTCTATCTCGCGCGCGCCTCCCGCCCCCTGTCTTAACAGTAGCAGTCGAAGCTGTTGACTATGACTGTAATGAGTGGTCCGCGTATTTTGATTACTGGCTAACTGTTCGAGCAGCCCGTGTCTGTTCATACAGCGAAATAAATAAATAAAAATTTTGTATGAAGATTTTTTATAAAAATATATTTTTCATACTAACTATTTATTTTAACACTATAAAAATTGTAGAGTAGTGTGTTTCTTTCACTTTTAGAAGTAATACACATTAATAAGTAAGAAAAAATCGTCAATTTCATAGGTAAGGACCTATTATTAATTGTCTCGTTTCTTAAAGCTAAAAAACTACAAGTTTTACGGTCTTGGAAGTTTTGTGAAAAGCGGTAAAGCGATTTCATAGTCGTCTTTACATTGATTTGTTGCCTCGTGTATAAAAAGAATAGAAACATATTATATGTTTTGAACGATGGAAGCATAAGCTTGCTATTTTGTTACATTGAATCTCCGATGTCGGAACTCCGATCATGTGCAGGTACGCGTTAAATGTATTAAAAATATAATAAACTTGATCCTTCGAGCCGGATAACTTTTACGGCAGCACTGAAAATCATATAAAAATCCAGATTTCAGTCATGTCACACTGAAAGGCGTCAAACATAAAACTGGGGTCACACCACACCCCACGTTAGCGTTGTGGGGTTACATGAACTGCGTCTTTACGACTCCGAGTAAATATCACAGGAGGTCCGGCGTTTACCGTAACTGCCATATCTAATTAATTTAATGGGACAGGCCTGTGAGAAGGCCTGTGGTGGCATCGCTCGTAATGGCCTGTAAGGGTTTTACTTAATGCCAAGTAACCTTTTGTGGAACTATGTATTTCGGCTACATAATTCTATCTGTCATGCGCTCTTCGACTAATGGAGTTTTACGACTCCGAGACGCGTTAGAATAGTAGAAAATATGTGGGAAAGAGTTTCTTATTTATTTCTTCGCGCCGTATTTGAAGGTAATGCTTGTTTGCGTAGAATGCCAGAGGGTTGGTGAAAGGTATATATATTTATGTATACAAAGAATACTGGAATAGTACAAATTTAAATAATTTAGAATAGTATTATATTAAATCCCTATCTAAAAATAAGGATAGGGATGATGTACACATGATACAAATAATGTACAATTGTACACATAGTACATAATGTTACATTGTGAAAGTTCCGCAACACCTGGTCCCTAGATGGATTATTATCTCGAGCTCTCCAACCTTACTTGAAAATTCATGCAAAACCTGCATAAATACCCACCAGTCAGTCACATGGTAGCTTATGTAGCAATTGGCCCATATTATTGTCTATATTATTTTATGGGAAATTAGATGGAACGTTTCTAAGAAAGCTAATAATTAAACCACGTATTTCCCATGTCTATGATACTCTAAAATTCTCTTTATATATGATTTTCTAAAGTTACAGGACGTCTATTATTATATTTATTGTGTTTGGTATAAAGAGTCATAAATAAAACAAAGTGTTGAAAAAAGAAAATTCCACAAGCGGGATTCGAACCCGCACCCCATGATACTGCGGTGAGGGTTCGAAACCGCTTCTGGATTTTTTTCAAGACTTTGTCTTTTTTCAAATTGTTATATGTTCGCAACAATATTTGCGTAAAATTATATGTAAACTAGCTGACTGGCGGACTTCGTACCGCTTTGACAGTTTCCATGACAACAAAACAAACAAATCATTAGAACACCCGTATCCCATGTTGGACCCCTGTAGCAGCGCCACCTACCGGATCCAATCGTAAATCTAAACCATTCCCGAATCCCTTGAACACACACAGAAAATTTTATTCAAATCGGTCCAGCTTAGAAGGAGTTCAGAAACATACATACGCACAAAAGATTTATATATAAAGATAAACAAGTCATTAATTTATATAACAAAAATTTTATACTACCTACGAAATAATATAAAGTTATTCGGATTAAGGGCGAGAGATAACGCCGATATACATGATGTTCAGAGTTACTTACAACTTTAAATCGATGTTAAATTAAAAGCAGAACCACTCTGTTTCTATCTAACCGTTGCTCAATCTCACCATCCTACATTTCTGTTCAAACAACGTGAAAACCACGTCTGTACCACAATTTTATTATACCACAGGCGGGCCATGCAACGGAGACAAATACGTCCGGTCTGTCTGTTTGTGTGCAATTTCGGGCACAAAGCCTTCGACTACAATACACGTCGAATTCAAAATCTTTTGTGAAAAATTCCGATAAGGAAGCAAATAAATAACCAGTCCGTTTAACATGGCAAAATCGATCAATGTATTTTTGTAATCGGGAATGCTAATCGATTTTGCTTTTTTTTATTTCGGATCGGTGACCAAATATATTATCTCAAAGTCGCTTTAGGAAGCGCGTAAAGAAGCGATGCTTTATTTTTAACACAACAAAACCAAATAGGTCCCCGCTCAGCTGATGCCAAGGCACAGAGTGCCACGTCGCTAATATTCTGCGGATACCTAAACGGGTGGTGTCCGGTTATGCACAAACATCAATAATCAGCTTTCTTTGCTGCATATTGCGGTGTGTCAGAAGTAACCACTCATATTGTACCAGCATGATGTGTTAATGTGAGTTTCCATTGAGATGGAGATGAGTGGAGTGGTGAGGAGCTCGATGGCGCAGTGGTAAATTCGCCCGGTCTGCGATTGCTCAGGTGTAGCAACTTTCGCTTACACCAGTCATCGGATGGGTGACCAAAAATTTATTATCTCGAGCCCCTCCGAGCTTCGGAATTCACGTTTTATCCGTTGGCCCCAGCTGCATTAGCAGTCGTTAACAACCACCAATCCGGACTAAGTCCGCGTTGTTTATGACCCGTTCTCCCTATCCATCCATAGGGAAGGCTCGTGCCCCAGCAGTGGGTACATAAAACTGAGCTGGTGATGGAGCGTAGTACAAACGTGCATTAATCGAACAATCACATTCAACAACTCGTATTCCGCGCTTTAATGGAAACCGTCTGGGCGGAGTTGAAAAGAATTGTTTTCAAATTGTATCCCATGTGTGGAGTAGCCTCCCTAGCGCTTAAGAGCGGAGTATAGCAGCGCGAGCGAGGCTGACTATAGCGAATCGTCTTTATTTTACAGATCTACTCGTCTCCGCATCAGTGAAAACAGCCACTTCATTTCACAGCTCCGCTTTGCTCATCTCCACTCTTCACCGACGCAGTAGAAACGCACCCTTGGGACGTTACATAGAGATAAGATAAGATATTCTTTATTTTTCAAGAAAATACATTAAGGGACTAAAAAACAAGGTGACCGCTTATTTATGAAATACATGAACACTAGCATCAAAACTAGGCCGAGCCTGTGTCCTAGATGTTAGTAACTTCCTATGCCATTTAACTAAATATGGAGGTTACACACGCATCACATATTATGTTTAAACAGGTAAATATTACCAAAGTATAATTAAATATCACCTTGTGGTTAAATTTCCGACCGTGATCATTTTTAAATAATGAATGATGAATTTGTTTGTACTGTGTTTTCATGCAAAAGTAAAATGAATAACCCCGCGAGACTGACTTTATTATTTCGACTTCTCCCTCTCATTGATTAAAGATATTTTCATTTTATGAATATATCGGACGACGAGGAATGTTTTCCTTTAATTTGAAACCGTTTTGGTTTATAGAGTTCAATGATCTTTGCAGGGTTTTTTATATTTAGGTGGCCTCGCCGTGTATGACACATTGACGCTTCCTGTTTTGTTACGCGAACGGTCAAAGAATGGTATGATCTGTCAACAGATGCGTTTCCTCCATCTTGGGCCTAATTTTCCTTATCATCAGGTGAGATTATGATCAAATACGGGTAAAGTTATTAAAAATAAAACAGAAATGTAAAAACGATAGTTGATATTAGAATCTTACTAAAGTCTTTGATTTGACGGCCATAGTCTGTGCACTTTAATTAAACCTCCAATTGAAATGCATCTAACATGAGTATCGACAACATAAACATTAAGTTTTAGAACAACAGATAAATCATAACAAACACACAAACCAACTACTATAATAAATATCAATTGGTTTCGTTAACTTCCCAAAAGATATGATATTCACTTGGCTCTCGGCGCACAATTCGGTGTTGCCAAGTCAACGGCCGGCCATCGAATGTCCCATTTCGTTGCCGCATTGGGCTATTTATGCTGGAGGCGAGTTTCCGCCATGATTTATTATTCTCATCCGCCCATCTTACATAAAAACATTGTTGTAAGGTAAAATTTGAAAAATCGTAAATCTACAGTTAACGTTATATTAGTTCACGATGAGAAAATGTTAACGAAAATAAGTAAAATTCAATCTTACTATGGATTTAAAGACGTTAAAGTTAACTAGGAAAATAAAAAAGGAAGGTAATAATAAATCAGTGTACCAGAAATTTCATAATAGAAATAATAACAATTATGTTGCGAAGCTGATCTTATCTATTTGGGTAGGTTAAGCACTTACATTGATATTGTTTTCTTAACATACCTACCTAAGTGAGTTACAGAAATAAAATGTTCACTTTAACTTCTTTCTGCACGAAAGGACAATTTATGTAGGTACAACATTAGACGCAAGAATTTACAAACGTGTAAATAATTTCACTAAACCCCACTTGGGGTCTTATAATACCCCACTGCAATTATACAGGCGTTAATGGCGACAACGTATGCTTATTTAATTAATATAAGCAGCTTACACTATGGCAGTATTTCCGCCATTTTGGTGTCCCATAATTGCTTGAAAGGTGAAAGGGGTCTTTTAATGACATTCCTTCGTTTGCGACGTTATGGGTCCGGCAGCAGTTTTGCATAGAAACATTGCAGTTACGCGTCAGTGCATTAGGTATATGTAATACAGTATGCTTTTATTAGAACAAAGCACTAGTGGAAAAAAGACTGTGGAAAACTGTCTCGGTATTGTCTATTTAAATAAATAAATTGTTTAGGCAGTGTCGGTGATTTTATAAATTTGACCAAACAAATACATTGATTGAATTCGCTTCTATGGCGAAAACTAATTAATTTTTTTTCAAGTATATAAAAACGGGAAACCGCCATAGTAAGAGACGTATGAAGATATTTGGGCTGGGAAGACCCAGCAGTGGGACAATAAAGGAATTAGGATTGTAATAGTAATCAAAAACAATCGTTATTGGTTGCAGCTTAATATTAATCCTATATTTACAGCACCATACACATTTCAGAGCCCTAAAACCAACTTGTTCCAACTTTCGGATTTGTTGGGCAGAGTACGAAAAAAAAACAAAGTTTCGCCTCTGTCAGTGGCGAAATTCAATTTTCTATTTAGCCATTTTTTTATATAACAAAGTTAATAAAATTTATCTGAAACTCGGCACATTAATATTCTTTAGCCCTTTTAATATATTCAGTTTCCCTTAATAAATTAACTCGGCAAATAAGTTAAAAGTTTACGAACAAGTAATAAATGGTCAGAGGTCCTAAAGTTTGTGTGTTTAAACACTTTCGACTAACTTTTAACGCATTGTAATTGGGGCAGATGTAGGTTCAAATTGAATACTTTAATTTGATTGTGGGTCTTTTACGCGAACAGGTCCCGTGATGTGGATTGTGGAAGGCTTGGGCCTGATGGGACATCTATAGACTGATGACGGTGATGATGATCTATTTTGTAGAACGAACGCCTTAGATATGATAATAATCTATATATTAATAGGTGAAGCAAAAACTTTGTATCCCTCTTTTACGAAAATTGCGCGGACGGAGGAGTATGAAATTTCGCACACTTATTGTTCATATAGAGAAGGTTATCCAAATGTTAATATTTTTTTAAAATTATACATAAAAATACATTAAATTAATAAAACAAACATTACACACACTACCATGTATTTGACACACACGCATATGTATTTGATACCCGCGCATATAATACTCTTTTCAAAAGTTTCAAACATGGAAGAAAAGCGGCCGAAATCCGTCAATGCCAATCGAAACTAACATTCTATCTTTTTTAATTTTTCATTGCTTAGGATACAATCCGTGCAGCCTTAATAAAATTACGGTCAATTTTCGACCACTGGGCGATCACTAGTAATAATAATATCTTTATTCATCACAACAACATATGTACAGTCAAAGTGAATTCCCTGCAGCCTGTGAAAGTAAAACTATGTTACAGGTCACAGTGACTTCCCTAACTTTGCTAACAAACATAGTTATGGTGATATTTTCAAACAAATCAAATAGTATAGTACTATTAACTTACCTTACACATAAAAAAACCTATCACACCTTACGTTGGATGTTCATGTTCGTGTACATGTAACATTTAAAAGTTGAATTATAACTTGGAGTGAGCGGGCATAACCTTGTGTAGTTAGTTTAAGAAAAAGCTATGGAAATATTCAGAAACAACGAATGATAGCTCTTCGAGTTACCTCTTGGGATAAATTATATGGATGTTTTCACGCTGCACCAGTTGTCTTCGCGTCTGGACTCCATTTCCACTTAACATCGTAGGAGTGAGTCATTATCCGAACTAGGTATAAAAAAATGTAACGTTAGGAAAAACTTCGATGAGTGATGAGAGGCTATAAATAATCTATTTTTTTAACTATGACGTATATAAAAAAAAAAATAAAAAAAAAAAAAACACAAATGTTGAAAAAATTTCCACGAGCAGGGTTTGAACCTGCACCCTTCTGACATACCGGGTCAGGTGCTCTTCCAATTGAGCTATCGTGGTTCTAACCAGCCCGCCGAAATTATTCAACACTATTTACTTTTTACTTTGAAAGCCAAAGGCGCCCATTCAATGTTAACAACTACCGTCATTAACATCCGATCATAATATTTTTACAAATACTAAAGATCAGTTAAGAAGTAGGCAAGCTATTTATTAATGTTTATATAATTTTTAACGCAAATTTTGTTGCGAACAAATTACAAAAACACAAATGTTGAAAAAATTTCCACGAGCAGGGTTTGAACCTGCACCCTTCTGACATACCGGGTCAGGTGCTCTTCCAATTGAGCTATCGTGGTTCTAACCAGCCCGCCGAAATTATTCAACACTATTTACTTTTTACTTTGAAAGCCAAAGGCGCCCATTCAATGTTAACAACTACCGTCATTAACATCCGATCATAATATTTTTACAAATACTAAAGATCAGTTAAGAAGTAGGCAAGCTATTTATAAATGTTTATATACAAAATAGCTAACTGTTAACATTGTTAACATAACTAATTGTTAACATTGAATGGGCGCCTTTGGCTTTCAAAGTAAAAAGTAAATAGTGTTGAATAATTTTGGCGGGCTGGTTAGAACCACGATAGCTCAATTGGAAGAGCACCTGACCCGGTATGTCAGAAGGGTGCAGGTTCAAACCCTGCTCGTGGAAATTTTTTCAACATTTGTGTTTTTGTAATTTGTTCGCAACAAAATTTGCGTTAAAATTTATATAAACATTTATGACGTATATGTTTTTGGTTCAATTTAGAAGATAAGTATTTTTGTATTATTGAGTAAAATGTATTAATACTCGTACATAAATGAGAAAAGTACTTTTATCATATTTATTATTTCCTATAAATAAGTCAAAATAGACCATAAGAACATTTTCTAAAATTATATATGACTAGTTGCCGCTCGCGGTTTCGCCCGCTTGGTTCCCGTTTCCGTGGAAATATCGGGATAAAAAGTTTCCTACGTGTTATTCCCGGTTATAAACTATTTGTATGCCGAATTTCATCCAAATCCATTCAGTAGTTTTTACGTGAAAGAGTAACAAACATCCATACTTACAAACATTCTCGTTTATAATATTAGTAGGATTGGGTCCATCAGACCAACAGACATACGGAATGACTAATTATCCACCAAGCATTCATGTTAGAATATCATCGGTCATCATCAGCCTGCATCCGTTTATAGCTGGACATAGACATATAAATAGAACAATGATTGAAAAATATTAAAACCGAACATCATTCACATCATCACATTAGATACAGTTAATGAACACACATTATTAGGCCTTGTAATAGATACCCATGTTAGTTGGAAGCCCCATATAGAGAAACTACACCAAAAGTTGAGCAGCTTTATGTATGCATTACGAGAAGTAAAAAACAACAGACGTAGCAACTGCAATAACAACTTATTATGCTTATGCATACGCATGGCTAAGCTATGGCGTCATACTTTGGGGGGGGGGAGTACAGATGCTCCTAGTCTATTGATAGTACAAAAAAAGCTAATTAGAATTATAGTTAACATAGAAGCAACAGAAAGCTGTAAGGCTTACTTTGAAAAATATAAAATATTAACGTTACCTTGCATTTATATCTTAGAATTGTGCAAATTTGTCCGCAAATACCCTAACTTCTATACAAAGCGCGATGACCATATTTCCAAATACCAACTTAGACATAGGAACAAACTAATGTTACCACCTTCTAAAATGATGCACCATTCTTCCAGCCCGCTAGTCATGTCCATAAAAATTTTCAATAAGTTACCCGATTCAATAAAAAACATTAGCAATGATAAGCATTTTATAAACAACTTAAAAGAATTACTTATAAGAAGGTGCTATTATAAAATATCAGAATATTTAGAAGACAAACATTTATAAAAATGAAAAAATATAAAACTCAATATCAAATAACTTTAATTATTTATACACAATTTTTATATTTTAATAAAAAAACATAGAATATAAGCTGATTTTACTTCAAAATTAATTGGAAAAGGTCTTTCCTCTTCAAATTGCTGTGCCTGCCAGGGCCCATAATGAACCTGTACCTATACTATAACAACTACGTAACATTATGGTGTGCAATAAAATATTGAGTATTGAGTATTGAACACAACCTTTTTATTTCCAAGTAAACCAGCTGCCTCGTAAAACGCTGTACTTGTTTAACTTAGTCTAGCAAATTCTTTTCGCTACGATTTGAGCAATACAATTTAGGTTTTAAGCATAAGTTCTTCTATTTACTGCTAACTTTTTCACTTAGGCAACTTCCATTCTACCGATATTACTAACTTAAGCGGTTGTTTTAATTAAAAGCAGGTTTAATCAGAATTGGTCGTATCGTTAAGTTACCGAGTTTCATGGACGGAACGTGATGAAAAATCTTAGTTAGATAAGGTTTTTTTTTATATATAAGATAATTATACGTACTTGAAACCGTAAGTTAAAGTTAAGATTACCCACCTAAATATTTAGTGACGTTCAAAACATGCTTTGTAAAAGGTTTTTTTGAGCTAGTGCACAGCATGCGACTATGTCCACGTGAACTCATACTCAAACATTCTATTTTACATAGAAGAATTTTAGATATTTATGTAACTATTTTTTATATTAATAAATATAAATAAATGTTTATATAATTTTTAACGCAAATTTTGTTGCGAACAAATTAACACAAACGTTGAAAAAAAATTTTAAATTATATAAACATTTATAAATAGCTTGCCTACTTCTTAGCTGATATTTAGTATTTGTAAAAATATTATGATCAGATTTTAATGACGGTAGTTGTTGACATTGAATGGGCACCTTTGGCTTTCAAAGTAAAAAGTAAATAGTGTTGAATAATTTCGGCGGGCTGGTTAGAACCGCGATAGCTCAATTGGGAGAGCACCTGACCCGGTATGTCAGAAGGGTGCGGGATCAAATCCTGCTCGTGGAATTTTTTTCAACGTTTGTGTTAATATAAATAAGTAAATGTAAATTAATCTGTTTCATTTTCATCCATTATTATTAAAACATTTAAAACAAATGTTGTCGGTGTATAAAATAGAACTTTGAATTAAGATAAATTAAATTTTATGCAACATAAAAACACAAAATGTTCGCTACCTCAAAACAAATTCGGTAGGATGACGTCATAGCGAATAACAAATAATTAATGTGCACAATTTAAAGAAACTCGCCGCCCTAATTAAGAACAACGGAAGAGCGGGGGCGGTTAAAAATTGGCTTCTAATTTCACACCATTTGCTGACGCACTTCTCGAAGCATTTGTCACTTCCCGAATGAATGATGGCGACTTCTCTGTTTTTACCGGGAAATAATAAGTCCCCCCTTGTCACTGTCTTTTTGTTTCAATCTAGACAAATTAGCCCTTTTGTTTCGACCCCGTTCAATGTTTGAAAAGAGTTTGATTTCGTTTTCTCGAATCCGTTTAGGGGCACTGTCCACTGAAACAGAGGTTGGACGAAGGGTAAGCAATTGAATTATGAAAATTTATCTTTGTAAATGTGCTGTTACACATTGTTAATTGAAAGAAAGCTAATTTGCTTGTGTTAGAAATGGATTTAGATCAGTAATTACCATGTATAGGGGCATTGCCCAACGATTTCTCGCACTCAACACGAGCTGCTCCCATCATTATTTCCTCTCCAATCAAACGTATCAAATTTTGACGACATTCTGAATACATTTACGATTGTGAAACAAATAGATAATTATAATATACTTGATTAATTTCAATAGACATTAAAATGATTAAAAATCAAACAAAATAATAGTCAATATAAATTAAAACAGGGCTTGTCCGAAAGGGTTCCCATGACCTCGTCAGGCTCAACCATGCCGGCGTTTGATGCGTCCTCCTCAGATAAGGACGACGCGATGATCACTGGTTTGCTGGTTCCAAGGTGATGAGAGGAGGAGGAGGTAGTGAGTAGGAGTCTCACATACCCCACCCCCTCCCTGGGGGGTGGATAACTCATGAAGAGTTTTCCCAGCGTCAACAAAAAAAAGGGCTTTTAAAACATTACCGTTTTGACTATTTCAACTGTTACTGATAACTGTCATCATCATTGTCAGCTAGAAGATGTTAAAAAGTGCGCATGCGCAAGAAAATATTAGTTTTCATATTGGAGAATTGTCAAGCTAAATAAACGTAACACCGTTGTTCAAAATCCAAATACAAAAATGTTTTTTTGTGTTAAGTTTGTTTTTGTTTATGCCAAATACCTATACATCTTGTGGCCAGCGTTCCTTAGTACAAAGACATGGGGGTGTGTCCTCACGGATGTTTGTATTACAAATTTATCGTTATGGGCCGCTTTGCTCGGATTTTAAAGGGACTTTTTAGTGAATTAATGATGCAGGAGACAATGTGTTCTGGCAAATTTGTTCAGAGAGATTTGGGCAATAGAAAAGGGTTGGTCAAAGCCGGCGCGTGAATCCATTGTTTATTCAAATCATTGGAATCAGTTCGGTTGGTCACGGTTGGTAACATTAGGTTTTACGAAATTTTTTACTCAGACCCATTTAAATACATTGGGGTTTTGTTAATATTGAAAATAGTAATCTTTAACTGTAAGACAACGTATATAATATAGAAGAAAGTTAAATGTAACTTTCTTCTATTTTATATACGTTGTCTTACAGTTAAAGATTACATTAAAATGAGCTGATGATGATGATGATGATGAATGCATCATCATCATCATCAGCTCATTTTAATGTCCCCACTGCTGAGGCACGAGCCTTCCCTATGGATGGATAGAGAGAACGGGCCATAAATCACCACGCGGGCCCAGTGCGGATTGGGGTTGTTAACGACTGCTAATGCAACCGGGACCAACGGCTTTACGTGCCTTCCTAAGCACGGAGGAGCTCGTGATGATACGTTTTTGGTCACCCATCTGATGACCGGCCTTTGCGAAAGTTACTTAACCTCAGCACTCGCAGACCGGGCGCGTTATCCACTGCGCCATCGAGCTCTTCCATTAAGTTACATTAAAGGAGATGTTTGTTTTTGGGCCCTTATTTAATTACAATTTTGAAGTGATGCTTTTCTGATAGATCTGCCGTCTGAGATGATGTTTCCAAAAAAGAAAAAATAAAAAGGCCCCAACATAATTTAAAAAATATTAAAAAACTTGAAATCTTGTTTTCTTCATCAGGCTTTTCTTATTATTTTTGGGTTCTAATGAAAGTTTTAAGTGTTTATTATTTAGGTATTGCTGAACTTATTTATACATTCTAAAAGGTATTTTAAGGTTTCAATGCAATTTTCTGAAAATTAAACCATGCGTTTGCTGGCTGTAATGGATAGTACCTAGTAGTAGTAGTAGTAGTAGTAGTAGTAGTAGTAGTAGTAGTAGTAGTAGTAGTAGTAGTAGTAGTAGTAGTAGTAGTAGTAGTAGTAGTAGTAGTCATTACTAATTTAAAAATAAGTTATATTTTTTAAATACATACATACATTAGAAAGGCGAAATTGCCGAAGTAGAAAAAGTTTCGGGTTGCTATTCTATGAATTTTTATTATATAAGGTATGTTTAAAAATATACTAATATATGGAAAGGTTCCTTATTTTGTGCTCTTTTATAAAATATAATTTCATCACTGTAAGAATCAGGGGGCCCAGCCTCCATACAAAAATGGAATATCTCCTTTGATCTAAATACATGTAGCCCGGGTGTGGTGGTGATCTTACGGAAATCGGAATCGTAGTGGACCTCTGCAGGCTAAGGGTGATGTCGATGATGATGATGATGATGATGATGATGATGATGATGATGATGATGATGATGATGATGATGATGATGATGATGATGATGATGATAATGATGATGATGTGTTGTCAAAATACAAATATGTTAAAGTATTTGATTTTAAAATATTTGCATATAACAGAATGATTTTTATCCAACGTCCAGTAGGCTTAGCCAAAGTAACATTAAGAAAACGATAGCGAAGTTTGAAAATAATAAAATGTATGGGATTGACATAAGCCGCGCTAAATCACGTGGTGAATCTTATGTCAATTCCATACATTTTATTATTTTCGAACTTCGCTATCGTTTTCTTAATGTTACTTTGGCTACCGCCACAGGTCTACAGTGGTTGAGGATTTCGTGTAAATTATGCTTCCATTTTTGGGCTTTATATGGTCACAATAAGCCGAACATTATACTATTACGTTCAACGTCATACACATACCCCTTAGTCATAAGTCAGGCTCCTATGAAAATCAGCGTTGAAAGCTTGTTGTTGCGTTCTTGAAGCTAGTATTATTGTTAGAATCTAAGCCCAACAGTGCTACGCCGATAAAATATATTATTAACATGCCAGCACCACTCTTAGTACAAGCGTAACGGTATTAGAAACCACGTTCCAATTTAGAAATCTTTAATGACTTTATCTACCATGGTTTAAAACACCGCAATCAATCCAAGCTCTTAGTTTGAGTACTAAACCCCTTCTTCGCAATTCTAATTAAAATTTGCACCTAACTCTCAACGAGTACAGGCTAAACATTAATAACGTTATAAATAAACGTATAATTAGCAGCTTTTAAAAATATTTTTTGTACGGAAGGCTCCTGAGACGCACCGCTGTTACGAAAAAAAACTCATTTATACTATTATTTATTCAAGACCCTACTGACCTTGTTAATCTGGAGGCTAGGGGGTGCAAAAAAGAAATTAAAAACCATAAATCTTAGTCATTACGTCACTCCTTGTTAGTTTGAGTAAATAATATTTCCTTGTCACGACATGACTTCGCGAAAGTCCACGTCGCCTGGCGGAAAGCTATGTTTTCATATTAAAAAAGTACGCGTCGCTTATCAATATTATGATAATTAATGCGGGAGCACGTAGTTTTTATTAAAATTACTGAAAGAGGAAAAAAGTAACTGAACTTTTTTAATTCACTTTGAAGAGACAAGTAGTAGCTATAACAACATTGTCATCATCACCATCACCATCATCATCATCATCACCATCATCATCATTATAATAATAATCATCATCATCATCATCATCATTATCATCATCATCATCATCATCATCATCATCATCATTAGTTATAATCATCCCCCTGCTGGGTTTAAACCTTTCGATATGAGGTTAGAAAGTTTGAACGCCAGCTATCTGCTATTACGATAACCGTGTCCAACAGCTTTTTACTTAAATTCGGTTACCCATCAAATGACGGGGCATTACGAAAGTGCTTAACTTTCAGGATCGCGACAAGAACACGGTATATAGCCTCGGGCGGTGGCGCCATTAAACTCTAGCTGAAACATCCACACAGGGTAATGCAGTTTCTTTAGATTATAGTAGGTAATCTTAGTAGTACGGCATAAACACTCTTTTGTAAATATTAAAAAGTTTTTATATATTTTTAGTATTTATAGCTGTCATAGTACTTTTGTTTTTCTCTTGGCTTTTGCGCGCTTTGAAATAATATAATTTTGCACTTTACGGTACGTTACTTTACCGGTCGCTGTGGAGATCCTTGGGAGAGGCCTTTGTCCAGCAGTGGACGTCGTTTGGCTGAGATGATAAAGATGATGATGATGATGAAACACTCGTTAAAAAATAAAGTGTTGCCCTCTAGCGAAAAAGACACCGAGAATAATAACTTTGAAAAAAAATACTGCAATTTTATCACGTGCCAGTAAAAGCAACTGCGCCATTTTGCACGGAAAAATATAGTTGACAATAATCGTTTAGACGCTAATCCAACACGTACGGAGAGTACTGAACGTAAAGAAAGTCAATTAGGGAACGCAACTGCATTTGACGGACGAATGGGGAATCTCACGCATAGTTATTGAGAACAGTAGGTTAACTAAGCCTTAACAAGCACAACTTACAAACAGTCTAAGCGTAGTCTATATAAATAAAACCGTAGTACCTAGTAGTACCTATAGAATGATAATAATTTTTTTTTAAATTATGCATAAAAATACATCAAACATTACACACACTACCTTGTATTTGACATACACGCATATGTATTTGAATCACACGCATAATACTCTTTTCAAAAATTTCAAAAATTTAAAAGGAGCGGCCGAAATCTTTCAATGCCAATCCAAACTCACATTCTATCTTTTTTAATTTTTCATTGCTTGATACAACCCGTGCAGCCTTAATAAAATTACGGTCGAATTTCGACCACTGGGCGACCGCTAGTTTATTTAATTCTTACTATTAACTTTTGGCTGAACGAAGTCTGTCCGGGCAGCTAGATTTATATAAACGTATACCTACCTACTTTTGTTTTAGTTATTGGTTATCCTACATACTTAGTAACTAACTTTCTTTGGAAACAGACGCACGTTAAAACAGTAGGTCAACTTAGTCCTCTTAACATGCACAACTCACATTCACAGTGTTATGCTATAATCTATACTAATATAATAAAGCTGTAGAATATGTTTTTTGTTGAAACGCGAATTTTGTTTTTTTTTTTAATATTTTTGCATTTGATAGTCCAATAGTACTAGCGCATTCAGACGACGTGATGCGACGCGTTGGATCGGGGAATATATAGTATACGAATACTAACTGTTCCGCGATAATAAGAAAACAAGATATTAATCTTCATCACACTAATATTATAAATGCGAAAGTTTGTGTGTATGTCTGTATATTTGTTCCTTCTTCACGTTGCAACGGATGGATGGATTTGGATGGAATTCGGCATACAGATAGTTTATAACCTGGATTAACACATAGGATAGTTTTTATCCCGATATTCCCACGGGAATCACACATAAAATATACTAAAAACGACAATTAAATTTTTCAATACAAAATGTTTTCAATACAATTTGTTTGTTTTGTTGTCATGGAAACCAAAGAGAATTTAATCACTTGATGGAAACTGTCAAAGCGGTATGAAGTCCGCTGGGTCCACTAGTCATTTAAATGATAATCTTTCTATAAACTATAAAGAAACAGAATTGTTATTGACAAATCCTCGTTAATTAATATAAACTTTGTCTACTGCCTCAATATGTGTTCGGCTGCCGCATCTCCTTTAGCAGTGTTAATGTTCACTTTTCTACACGTACACTGATCCCAAGTAACGATATTCTTACGTAGGGCTAGAGTAGGTATTGGTACTTTGGGATAGGGTAAAACAACTGGTCAGCCTTCATTGATTAAAAATGTATAAGAAAGAGTGATTTATGTCGTATATTCGTATCGGACATTCGGTATTGAGCTCGTATTTGCTAGTATAAATTACAATATATATATATTTTTGTTAATTGTTTTGTTGTACACTTAGCCATTAGACAAAATATATTTTACCACCACCAATGTATGTCACCATAGGCAGGATTACCTAGTTTGAGGACTACGAGTAATAATGTATACATACTGTTGTAACTCTTTTATTTAATAAAAGCAATTTTATTTATTTATTTATTTTATTTAGATATATTATTATAAAACAACGCTATGAGTATGCGATCCTTTGATCGTAATTTCAAATCCCACCGGAATCTGTATTTTTGTCAGACGGAATCGGTAATAATGGTTGTTTACGAATAAAACAGATTGTTTGTTTTTAATCTATACTAATATTATAAAGCTGAAGAGTTTGTTTGTTTGTTTGTTTGTTTGTTTGTTTGTTTGAACGCGCTAATCTCAGTAACTACTGGTTCGAATTGAATAATTCTTTTTGTGTTGGATAGTCCATTTATCGAGGAAGGCTTTAGGCTATATAACATCACGCTGCGACCAATAGGAGCGAAGCATCAGTGAAAAATGTTGCAAAAACGGGAAAAGAGCCTAAAAAATTAAAAATGCTGCCGAAAGTCACTATTCCACGCGGACGAAGTCGCGAGCACAGCTAGTTTTGGTTAAAGAACTTGGCTCTTGATTATTGTTATCAAAACGTTACTTGCGTGAGATCCTTAGTGGGCGTGGGAGTGAGAGTCTACCCACTATAATCAAATGTTTATGTGATAAACAGCCGCATGTATTTTCTACACATTTTCTTACAATACCGAGCAAGCGCGTAAGATTCACAGAACAAAAACTAAATTTTTTGGTTGGAAGAATTTTCTTAAATTATGTAGAAAACGCCTCGGTAACCGAGTGGCAGAGCTCTCGGCCCAATGCCCGAAAGTCCCGGGTTTAATTCCAAGGTCGGGCAAAATGTATTTCGGATTTTTCGATGCATAGCCCGGGTTTGTGATCACCAACCCGCATTTGGCAAGCGTGGTGATTTAGCCATTACCCATCAATTGTAGCGATGACTTGATTTCAATGATGGAGGCCTTTGTCCAGCTGTGGGACAGTTATAGGCTGTTTACTTACTATGTAGAAAAAGTGCAATTTTATTATTATTATTATACATTTAAATGTTGCCAGGGCCAGAGTTCGTTGTTGGCGGTAGCCAGGTCTCTGCCGGAGATTCTTAGCACCCCCTGCCCCGTCGCTGCCTTGGCCGCTACTGTAGCTAGGGCGAGCGGGGCCGCCGGGGACTAGGGGCCGGTTTTTGCTGGTGTGCATGTCATGGGGGGTATTTGCCATAATCGCCACGCTTGGCAGGCGGGTTGGCGATCGCAGTAGGTTGAAGGTAACCTCAGAGAGATGCTGCTGCCCATCCTCTGGAATGGTCCCTTAGTCGCCTTTTACGACACCCACGGGTTGAGATGGGGTGATGCAATTCCTTATCCCCGGCACCACACGGGGGACATTTGATGACTTCCAGCCTATCGAACAAGCCGGTTTCCGAAAAGGCTTCAGCACCATAGACCACATACATACGCTGCGGCAGGTTATACAGAAGACCGAAGAGTATAACCAGCCTCTTTGCTTAGCGTTTGTGGACTATGAAAAAGCCTTCGATTCGATTGAGACATGGGCCGTGCTACAGTCTCTCCAGCGGTGCCAAATTGACTATCGGTACATCGAAGTGTTGAGGTGTTTGTATGAAAGCGCCACTATGTCAGTCCGTCTTCAGGACCAGAGCTCGAAACCTATCCAGTTGCAGCGAGGAGTGAGACAGGGAGATGTGATTTCTCCGAAACTGTTCACTGCTGCACTGGAAGATGTTTTCAAGCTTCTGGACTGGAAAGGACTCGGCATCAACGTCAACGGCGTATACATCACTCACCTTCGGTTTGCTGACGATATAGTGGTCATGGCTGAGACCCTGGAAGACCTCGGCACAATGCTCGGTGACCTCAACAGAGTCTCTCAACAAGTGGGCCTTAAAATGAACATGGAGAAGACGAAAGTTATGTCGAACTCACATGTCGTACCCACTCCTCTGAAGGTTGGGGACTCTGCCCTTGAAGTTGTGGACAATTATGTTTACCTGGGACAAACGGTCCAGCTAGGTAGGTCCAACTTCAGCAAAGAGGTCAATCGTCGAATCCAATTAGGCTGGGCAGCGTTCGGTAAGCTTCGAAATATCTTCTCGTCCGATATACCGCAGTGTCTCAAGACGAAAGTCTTTGACCAGTGTGTGTTGCCAGTGATGACATACGGGACTGAGACGTGGTCGCTCACTATGGGCCTCGTAAAAAGGCTCAAGGTCACTCAAAGAGCAATGGAGAGGGCTATGCTCGGGGTTTCTCTGCGTGATCGAATCAGAAATGAGGAGATCCGCAGAAGAACAAAGGTAACCGACATCGCCCGAAGAGTTGCTAAGCTCAAGTGGCAGTGGGCAGGTCTCATTGCTCGCAGGACTGATAGCCGCTGGGGCGGGATAGTCCTGGAGTGGCGACCACGTACCGGAAAGCGCAGTGTGGGCAGGCCTCCAACAAGGTGGACCGACGATCTGGTGAAGGTCGCGGGAAGCCGCTGGATGCGAGCAGCACAAAACCGGTCGTTGTGGAGATCCTTGGGGGAGGCCTTTGTCCAGCAGTGGACGTCTTTTGGCTGAGATGATGATGATGATGATGATGATTATACATTTTAGAATGCGGATACCAGTTTTAGGATTATGTGCATGTGCTACATCTGTATATAAACTTATACTAAACTTTCCTACACTCACACCAATTTATCTAGCCCAATAGAAGCTTCGTTATGAAACTCGTTAAATGGATACTAGACAACGGATAAACATACTTAAAATACTTAAATACATACTTATTATACATAGAAAACACCCAGACCCAAAACAATTTAGAAAAACAATAATTTCTAAATTGACCCGACCTGGGATCGAACCGGGGACCTCAGAGATGGCGACACCATGAAAACCGGTGTACAAACCACTCGACCAAGGAGGTCGTCAAAGATACAGATACATAAATTATTTATTTATGTATCTATGTACCTAATAACAGTTTCTTCTACTTGAAAAAATATGTTCCCAACTCAGTACTTATAACATAACATACTTTACTGTTAGAATTACTTCACTATGTCCAAAATGCCCTCAACCCAAGAATTTTTCACACAAGACGTCGACGCTAAGCTACCCTTGTAAAGAATCTCAGAGGCCCTTTCCCTAAATCTCTTTTATTTTATTAACGAGTAGGGTGGAACTGTCATTAT
Organism: Eudonia lacustrata; assembly: GCA_947562085.1. Taxonomy (NCBI): domain Eukaryota; kingdom Metazoa; phylum Arthropoda; class Insecta; order Lepidoptera; family Crambidae; genus Eudonia; species Eudonia lacustrata. The sequence continues at coordinate 19,726,470 of OX387324.1, forward strand.
TCGGTGCAACTCAATAAGTAATCGAACACGTATTAGTTCAAGGAAACTGTTCAGGATTATAGGTTTATAGGAGATCCCTTTTAATGCATTTCGCCTGTTCTTCAAACGGGACTTTGGTGGGATTTGCAATTCAAATGAATTGCATTTGTCAAGCTCTTGTACTAAAAGTTTGGTTGTGGGTTTAGTTAATTATGTTTCGCGTAGAATAATGTTGGATTTTGAAAGGCCTTATTTGAATATGTAGTGTTTAACTTCAACTGTCAGGTTGGCCTATTAGTAATAAACTGACCGACGACGACTATGAGTTTACGGAAAATGCTCGTAATTACACGCACTATAATCATTTAATAGAAAATATAGAAAGGTCTTAGATATAATGATATCAATATTATTAGACAACATTTCTTACCTATAAATTTTTGTAATCATCATCATCATCATCATCAGCTCATTTTGTGTCCCCACTGCTGGGGCACGAGTCTTCGCTATGGATGGATAGGGAGAACGGGCTTTAACCACCACGCGGGCCCAGTGCGGATTCGTGGTTGTTAACGACTGCTAATGCAACCGGGACCAACGGCTTTACGTGCATTCCGAAGCACGGAGGAGCTCAAGATGATACACTATTGGTCACCTATCTGAAGACCGTCCTTTGCGAAAGATGCAGCGCTACCGAGCTCCTCCTCAATTTTTGTAATATTATACTTAATATTATACTTATTGTAAAAAGCTAGGTGTGCTCAATGGAGCGGGACAGTGTTTCACGCCGACCCATCGCTTACAGCTTTACAAAGCGCAGGTCAGGCCTCATATGGAATACTGTTCCCATTTTTGGGCTGGAGCGCCCCAGTACCAACTCCTCCCGTTTGACCGCAATCAACGCAGAGCTGCTCAAATTGTCGACGACGTGGTAACCTCTGGTCGGCTCGATCCACTGGCCCTTCGGAGAGACGTTGCGTCTCTCTGTATATTTTATCACCTTTATCACGGGGAGTGCTCTGAGGAATTGTTCGGTTTGATCCCTGCCGCTGACTTCCTTCACCGCACTACACGCAATCGACTGTCTTTCCATCCACACCATCTTGATGGATGTCGATCTACTACTGTGCGTTTCTCACGTAATTTTTTACCACGAACTACAGTGCTGTGGAACCAGCTCTCGGCGGCGGTATTTCCGGACCAATACGACTTAGGGATTTTCAAGAAACGAGCCTATTCCTTCCTTAAAGGCCGGCAACGCATCTGTGATTCCTTTGGTTTTGCGGGTGTCCATGGGCGGCGGTGATTGCTTCCCATCAGGTGACCTGCCTGCTCGTTTGCCTCCTTCTAATATAAAAAAAACCTCATTGATTGAATGCAAAAGCAGGACACTTAATTTCTCCTAGCTGCGTTACACAGCCTCGCGGAAGTCTGGGGGATGCCCAAACTATATCGGGCGTCTCCTCTAGCGGGCCGTCCCGGGGGAGAACTTGATGCTTGCCATTCGTGATCCCGAGCCATCCGTGAGGCAGAGAAGGGATGGTACTAGGTTCTTTAGTAGGTATACCTCCCCTCCCTTCGTTAAGCTATTAGTAGCAGGATGAGGGAAAAACAGGAGAGTCCCACATAACCTAGGGTCATCCGTAGCTCTAGTTTATGTTCAAAGCATTCTACTTAATAACAAAAAAGTGCACTGTCAGACACTGGCACTGACAGATATAGGTATAGCCATTAAGATGGGTGCAATGGATGCAAACACTCTTGCAGGTTATCTCATGCTCACACTATATTGTAATCGTTGTAATCTTTTGTTACACTTTATGACTACCCAATAAATGATTTGGATTTGGGTTGGACGCGTAAAGAGGAGCTTGATGGCGTAGTGGTCAACGCGCTCGGTCTGCTAATGCTAATGTTAAACAACTTCCGTAAAGGCCGGACATCGGATGGGTGACAAAAATGTATTAGCTCGAGCTCCTCCGTGCTTCGGAAGGCACGTAAAACCGTTGGTGCTGGCTGCATATGTAGCCCAATGAGGATTGGTCGTACTGTTAACAACCACCAATCCTCAGTAGGCCCGCGTGGTGGTTTATGGCCCGTTCTCCATATCCATCCATAGGAAATGCTCGTGCCCTAGCAGTGGGGACATAAAATGAGCTGGTGATGAAAGGATGCAAACACCCTTTCATTAATCGTTGTCATCTTTTTCTATACTATAGTATTTATTTCTGTCTTATTTATGAGACTATACAATATTTGAATTTCAATTTGGGTTCGTAATACCAGTAGTAGGGGTACCTTGAAGAGTTATATGAATGAACTGTTAGTTGAAGCCAAGTTATTTAAATTTACTCTACTAATTTTTGGCTATCACTATCACGCGAGATAACGCGCTGGCTTCCAGCCAATCGTGTTGTTTCTATGACATTAATATTGCGGCTGTAGTATCAATGGTAAAACCATGCATTTTTATATGATAGAAAGGTTTTACGAAGTGTTTCGTGCTCGTAGCGAGCACTTGGAGAAGACTATGTTAAGTAGTGGACTAATAATATACGCTGATAGCGATGATGATGATAATGAAAAAGTTATTTCTATCTTGTTCTAGAGGGTGACATAATTACATTGATTATGTTGACTTCCACTCAACACATATCAGTCCCATTTTTAGCCAGAGAGACGCAGTTCTGCAGTAAGTATACCATAGATTTAGTTTGTTCCCCAAAAACCCTCGCGAGCTTGTTGTTATAGCTTATAAGCATAATAACTGAAGTCTCATAGTCTGCAACGCGCAAGCTTACCCCGTTGCAAGCATCCGTATATTGCAGTGATCGCCTCCTATAAGGCGTAGATGCTTATTTGCCGGCTCAGTAGTTTAAAGGTTTCAGTAAGTATGTGTATTTTTTTAAACCAAAAGGTTTCGTAGCTCGGTGATGGCTGATGAAGTAGATCATTGATGGAATGGCTGCCGAGGACAGGCCAGCGGAGCTCTAGCCGACCACCTGCCAGATGGGCCAGAGATATAGAGCTGCTCGCTGGATAAACCGAATCAGATGCCATAAGCTGTTAACTGAAGGGAATGGCGTAGCATAGAAATAGGAAATAGAAATAGGCTTAAGCAGCAGTAGGTGAATGCGAGCTGAAAAAGATGATGATGTAAAGGTTCTTTATTATGTTTAATAATTTACTGAACTGGCAGACGAGTATGCAGCCTGCTTGGTGGAAAGCGGACACTGTAGCTAATGGAAACTTGCGACACCAAGAAATCACGCGTGCGGTGCCGACCCTGCAGTTCCAGTTCTCATTTAAAATTTGAAATTCGCAATTCAAAATTCGAACTTAATTAGTTTAGGCTACAAAAAAGCACTTATTATGATTGTACGCACACTACGCTATCGTTTCCTAAATTTTCACAGGACGGGGAACCTTTTACTGAGAAGAACCAGAATGAAACTCTGCTTTTCTCCTTTGATTTCTCATCATTTATGCTCTGTAAATTTACAAGGTCTTGTAACGCGACTAATGGAGGCTTGCGACACCAAACACTCGCTGTTTTTGTTCTGTCCACTGGGTCCACCACTGGGAACAGAAGGTACTGAGTTTCTGCTCTTAATATTCTTCAAACCGGGAAACAGGTATGTAAGACTATGCTGCTGTGCAGCAGAAATTAATACTCATTTCTGCTGCACGGGGTGATCACGGTGTAAGGTAGTCTACATCTAGCCAGATGTTATTAGCACGCAATAGTAAAATACAAATGAAAAATCTACGCATTTACATTGGTTTACTCCTTTGTATAAAGATATAATTATTGATGAATCAGGTACATAATAAATTATGCCAACTGGATATGCTTGTCGATAGGCAGTAAGAGATGTCAACATTCAATTATATAGCCTCCAGGGTTTTCATCTTCGAAGGTGGAAGGGTCAAAAGTTTTGAACATTGTCATACAATAGACATTCAATGATAAATTGTTCTAAATTATTGATAGGTGATTGAAAGCCGTAGCCTATCAGCATTTATAACACGCTTATAACTTATAACTTCACTACAACTTCGTCAACATTTACTTCGTATTTTTAATAAATTAACATTTTTAACAAAATAAAATATTATAACCCTCAAGAAATGTATCAATCTATTAGTGAAAAAAATTTTGGAATTGCACCTAGGTTGGTTCTAGAGATTACCCTCCACAGACAAACAAGCTCACAAACATTACCTCTTATTAATAGTATAGAGTATAGATAAAGTAAAGCAAAGCAAAGTAAAAATGATTTAATTAAAGTAAGCTTACCCTCAAAAGCATTTTAAATATTCGTGATTCCACTAGGTACCGCCGGCGCCGGATCGGAATGCAATCATCTATCGAGAATAGTCTGGAAATAAGCTCGATAGCTTTTTCACGAAAAAAAAAAGAAATTATGCGTTTTAGAACCTGAGATCTTTATTTATTAAAAGTAGGTAGTTTAAAAAAAAAGTTTTAGTTCATTGCTGCTTCTGGATGACACAATTACAATTATTATTATATTTCACTAATTAAAAAAAACAATGTTTATTTCTCCCTGCAAATTTAGACTGCGGATAGGTATTTACTTGCAATGCAATTATTATTTGTTTATCAGTGTGAATGGTAATTCAATAATTATGATTATTTTATTTTGGTTACGCATCCGATGACCCAGCATCACGAACGTTGCTTAACATTTAAGAATGCATCACGATGCGTCGGAAAGCTCCCCCAAAAAATTTATAAAATTGTATCACTTTTTTCGTATTAATTTATTTTTTATTATAATAAGAAGTTAATTACTAAATGGATTAATTAGATGGATCGATTAATGTTTCATGCCACAAGTAACGCTCATTATACAGTTGTTAATCCAATTTATGGCGCAGTTAAAATCTCTTCTGTTCTTAATGACATAGCGATATGATTTTCATGAATTCTAAAGCATTTAACAGCTAGAGTTAACGATCACCCATCCGAAAGCCATCCTTCACGATAATATATACGATCGTTAAATCATAAAAATAAGCCTCTTCCGCTTTGTTAGCAACAATATTTAAAAAATAATCAATTTATTTTTGGTATTATTTTTACTTCAAATATAAAAGCAGTAATTAAAGTTTCACTAGTTTTTAATGACAAAAGTCGCGTATTCCGATCCCAGGCAACATGTGTTTAAAAGATTTCTACCAAGACAGGCCTAGCCTAGTGGTAGAAATTCCTATAACTCGATGGCCATGATGCGTCTATCGGTGCAATGTTAACACACCTTTTTATAAGTAAATCTAAGTATAAACTTGAATCTGTTTTAAATGTTAGTTTTAATGTTGTTTAATAAATTTATTTTATTTTATTTTTTAATTAATAATACAAGAATATTATTAATAAAATTGCAGCTAAAGGTGAGATAAGAAATCGTGTCTAGTTGCTATCCATAAGGTTACTAAACTGCTTTGGTCTCCTAAATATTATAACCGTTTTTGTTTTAATAATGATGATTAGTTTCAACGACGTCGCATTTTGTAGGACCTTCAATTTGTTCTATAACTAATTACGTGCATTTTGTGTGGGTACAATAAAAATATCATTAATGAAATTCAAGTCAAGAATTTCATAAATATATAAACATAAGGAACTTGTAAATTGTATCCATTTCTATAGACGGAGCTTTAAAGTGATAATTTATCGATTTTGCTAAGAACGAAAGCACTTTTTTTATTTAACCTTCTATTTAAATATTTGTTCCTAACTTTTACATTACCCACATGTTGTTGGTTAAAATATCTAAGAACACATTTATTTTTTATCATTTATACTTATAAAAAACATTACACACTGCCATCAAATTAAAACAAAAACTCACCTTTTAACTTTCGCCGACACAAACAAGCATCCCAAAAATCACGTTACCACAATACAATCACTTACACCAAACATGTTTTTCGTAATCGGTATCGTGACGTGCGCGAAAATCGGTGACACGGGTCGCGCGTCCGTGCCCCACCGCCGCTCGGGTAAGACTGAGGGTCTGAGGCTGACACCGGATAAACCTTCAACACAACTTCATCCCGCATCACCCCATAGCTACTCGTAGAAAGTACCGGCGACATACTTGTGCATTAAAATTTTGAAAATGGAAGCCGAATTGAAAAGTTTCGTTTTTAGAACATGTTCGCGGGCTATGTGGAACTAAACGAATTATGAATGGTTTGCTCGTCGCTACTAACGTTTTAGTGGGCATTCTAACTCAACTCCAACTACGTAACAACAAACTATGTTAATTAAACTAACTGCTACGCCTATATGAGTTAGGTCATATATGAAAGTAAAAGTTATAAATTTTTTGTGACAATCAACAAGCGTTCTGCCTGATGAAAAATGGCTACTACAGCCCATGGACGTTTGAAACACCAAGGGTATCACGTGAATATTACCAACTAGTTATGAAACTTTAGTTGTACGTAAATACCCTGTTAATTTACTGCATCTAGTACCTACCCTTAAAACTGGAACACAGCAATGCAAAACAACGCTTAATAGATTTTCTTTTTTCTTTTGTTTGCTTAACAATTTTTATCATTATAATAATTTCCTTAGTCTACTCAGATTTTATTTTAAAGTGAAGACCGCGTATTGGCAAACGTATGTAGAATGCCCTCAGACTAGGTGGAGCGACGATCTTCGCAAGGTGGCTGGCAAGAGCTGGACAAGAGTAGCCGCGGATCGTGCTCAGAGACGTGCACGCGGAGAGTCATAGAGGAATTTAAGCCAATACTAAAAGCAATATCCTTTAAAATGGTAACTAAGTACCTTTTTGTTCGTCACCTATGTAGATAAAAATGGTTGCGCTTCGACGAATACCTCGATATGCTTATTACTTAATATCCAATTTAGGTTAGCTTTAATTTGATTTGAATGGCAACATGGCAACAGAAGTATGTATTATTGGGGTCGCCATCCAGTCGCATACTGAATAGAATCACACATCATACACATCTCCATCACCAGCCCACTGCTGGGGCACGAGCCTTCCCCTTGGATGGATAGGGAGAACGGGCCATACACCACCACGCCCAGTGCGGATTGCTGGATGTTAACGACTGCTATTGCAGCCGAGGCCAACGGCCTTACCTGTCTTCTAGAGCACGGAGGAACTCGTGACAAAACATATTTGGTCACCCATCCGATGACCGGTATTTACGAACGTTGCTTAACCTTAGCAATCGCGATTGGACGCGTTATTCACTGTGCCATCGAGTTCCTCATAAAACCATGCGAATCAAACAACCAGGCGAGTAAACATAAAATGTAATTTGAGCTATGTTTATTTATTCATGGGTACCAAACAAAGCATACAACGTATATATTAATTCCTAAGCCAAGCGTATATCTATTACAAAGGCGCTGCTTTAATAAATGGCTGCCACAACATGCATGAAAATAAACATTTATTTGGAATATACAACTGGATCCATTCCTGTGACGTATTAACCACAGTTTAACCTCTGTGGTCTAGTGGTTAAGGCCACCGGTCTGACCCAGAGGTCCCGGGGTCGATTCCCAGCGGGCACATGCTTGTGTACTTGGTAAGGTTGGTGGTAGGGATTGTTTGTCCGCCTGGCTAGCTACCATCTTATCTAAATATGTCGCCATATGTAACATTAGTGTTTATAACATTGTTGTGTGCCGACAGCTATAAATAAGATAGTCAGTGCCTCAATAGTTGAAGATACCAGGTGAAAGCGGTTCCACCTTCCGCCTTATCATCATGTAGCATTGAAATGTAGGCCAAGTTTTGAATCGTAAGTAATTTTTTTAAAGAGTATACTCTGTTTTCTTGTATTTAAGTACCGAGGTTTCCTTCCTAACTAGATAATAAATTGAAATATCAAAATAGCGATTTTTTTTTAAATTTTTTGCGCCTGATATAAAAGACAAGAAACTGTTATTTCTTTACCCGATTTTTCAAAGCGAATAACATTGTCATTTTGACATAATCTGTCATTATGTCAAAATTATTCAATGAATACACTTTAACAGACGATTAGAAAATCAGCCCTAACTAGACAAAGTTTTATAGTGCTCAAACGCAACTATTTTGGGAAACTTCCCATTTTCTAGTGTAGAAATTCATTGCGCAACATGGCTTAAAGATATAATGATGGTTATATAGAATTTAGAAGTTAGATAGGTATAATATTTATTGTAATTTTAAAACAACGAGTATAAGAGCACAATCAATGATTTGTAATTTTTATTTAAATAAAGTGAAATATTAAATTAACTTCTGATGTCGAAATCATAAAATACGGCATGTTATTTTTTGTCGTATTTGACTGGTTCGAGTCCCGCCTTTTTTGTTTTTTTTGACAGTGGAAAAGTCATTGGTCGAGTACCACCGCGCTCGGGGAGGCGCGGATGGTTATGTGGTGTTCTCCCCTCCAGCTCCAGCCTCTCTGCCCAGACCCGAGGGTCTCGACAGGGATTCGGGAGGAGAAAGGGCCTACCCACTAAAAACCACTGTACATCCCCTTTACGTGCCGCCAGGATGACTTGGGTCACTGGTTTGGCAGTCACCAGTGTTCACCCTGGCGGGTTAGAGTCCTGCCTAAGACAAGCATTTTTTCAAAATCCATAAATGCAGAATTAATTGTTTTTAAAAATAAAAAATAAGCCTCATTTAAGGTATGGTTCTGGGCATAAATCTACAATTAATAATAATGAATAGCCCAAACCAGCTTTAAACTGGAAACAAAAAGACGTCTAAAAAGACACACAATTCTAGATCTGGACTTAATATCTGTGAACTTAGCTGCCTATTTGAAAGGTTTCCGCAAGGGAATTGACTACACATGCCAAATTAAACTGAACACATCTGCTCATAGCCTGAGGGATGATAGCAAAAGATAAAAACAAAAGGAATACTGTTTATTAAATGTTTATGTTTATTAACTTTTGACATTATCACTATCACTGTCACCAGCACATGCGCGCGGGCCCAGTGCGGAATGGTGGTTGTTAACGACTGCTAATGCAGCCGTAGCCGAAATCAAAATGGAGCATTTTTTATTTTTTTATGGCAAATGACTCCATACCACCTGATGATAAGTAGAAATGGAGTCCAGACGCGAAGACAACTGGTGCAGCGTGAAAACAACGCAGCATCAGTCAACCTCACTCTGCCGGCCCACAAAAGCATTTTGCAACTCGGCCACCGAGGCGTAATATAAGACATTGTCGGTTAACATATATCAGCTAATCAATACTTTGTTCTTTTTTTCTTTTTTCAAATTATACATCAGCTATGTAAATTGAAATTAATAATTAATTTTCTTATTTCACAACTCTTTATTAGTACAAGAAAATGACTCCAATCAGCTAGCGAAGCCATCATAATAATTACAAAACGGCCCAATTAATTAACCCAACTCACACTAACGTGAAGAAACCCCCGAAATTTCTTAATCAGGTAAAAAAGAAAGAGGACACCTTCATTCCTTATTTATCAGCATTGGGATAGGAATTAATTAATTTGTCCGCAAGAAGGCCGTTTAACGGGTCCACGGGCATTTTCCTTACCCTCGGATACTCTGGAATTCGCCCCGGAGGTAGATACAAACCTCTTTCAGAGCTTTTTAAAGTAATTGACCACCAAAGGGTGAGGGTTTCTCTTGTTCAAAGATTTTTGGGTTGATTCGTACGGCGGCGCAGGTAGACTGAGAAACAAAGTCGTTTAGTGTTTATTTAACAGGCATATTATTATGTAGAATGAGTTGGATTGAAATTGAATTCATTAAAATGTTAAACTGTCGGTGGAATTAGTCAACGTATTTATATGAATTACAAATTGTATTTAGTAACTTTTATTGAATGTTTCTTAATGAAATAATTATTTTTATTAAATAACTATCTACTAATGACCTCTCATTATCTCCTTATCTGTCCTATGCCACAAAGGTTGTCTGGAAGAGTCGCTTTAAGCGATAAGACCGCCTTTGCCTACTATTATTTTAAAATTTCCTGTTATTTGTTTTGTGTATAATTGTGTAAGCAATAAAGTGTTTATCTATCTATCTAATGGTTAGATAATATTACAATTACATTATTGGAAAATGTATTGACAACATATCCATGAGGGGCATCTAAACCGCACTTCATGACAAACCAGGGGCCCGACCGCCTAACCGATCGCTTTGACTTCGTGTGTGGTTTATGACGTCATCTTGTCGTTTCGTGCCGCCTAGGAAAGCAATATCGAAAGCTATAGCCTTTAGCTTTTGATATTGCTTTCATAGGCGGTGCGAGGTGGCAAGATGACGTCATAAACTATACGCGTAGTCAAAGCGATCGGTTAGGCGGTCGGGGGGCAGGTCAGGTGCACAACCATCTATGCTATCGCAGTTCTTTCCATCCGCCAAGATTTACACACACACACATTAACACTGTCTACTCTTTTGTAAGCCAAAGGAGCCTTATTTTTTACTGAAAATATATAATTAATGGAATCAGGCGTTATTTTGCGGAAATCCATAGTACAAAAAAATGTAATTTAAATAATATGTAGTGTTAATTCCGCTAACTCACTCACCAAGCTGTATAAACGAGTGAGTTAGCGGAATTAACACTACATATTATTTAAATTACATTTTTTTGAAAATATATAATTAAATATATATATTATTTTTTATTATTACTATTACTAAGACTCCGTCGTCCGTCCGTCTGTCTGTCTGTCTGTCTGTCCGTCTATCACCAGGCCGTATCCCATGAACCGTGATAGTTAGACAGTTGAAATTTTCACAGATGATGTATTTCTGTTGCCGCTATAGCAGCAAATATTAAAAAAACAGAAAAAAAATTAAGGAGGCTCCCATACAAAAAACGTGATCTTTTTGCTCGTTTTTGCTCGATATTGATAACGGCAACAGGTAGACGCTTGAAATATTCACAGAATATTAAGTTCAATATAAAAATAAATAATTAAATTAAAATAAAATAAATATTTTTTTATTATTGGGGGCTCCCATAAAACAAACGTGATTTTTTTTCCTATTTTTATCTCGGTCTTAATAGCGATAAGTATCTGGTAGAAACTAGAAATATTTTTATAGATATGATACGGAACCCTTCGTGCGCGGGTCGGACTCGCACTTGACCGGTTTTTTAATTCTTTTTTGTTGTCACATATTGTACTAATCCCTTGTTAAAGAGCTTAAACCCTTTTGGTATGGATATGGTAAAGGAGCAAAAGCCCCATTATTGTTATACTGTCCTTATTGAGAAGATTTCCAAGAATTTACAGCATTTTTACTGTTACTTTATAGGTACTCGTATATTCCCGAGAACCGTTTAAAAATGGTTTCGGTGGGATTTGCACTAATGTACAACTTGATTGATGAGATTTAAGTTTTAAGTTAGGAGTGGAGAGATGGCTTAGCCGCTGATTGAAGACCAATATTGAACGAAAAGACTTAGATAATAGAATATCTTATACAAAAACAAAGTGTTTGTTAATGTGTACGCACGATATTTAAAACTGCAAAATATCATTACTCGTAATATCATTTTATTATTATTTTTTATTTAATGTTTCTATTTTATTTTTATAAAAAAATTGTAATTATTATTTAGTTAGTCAATGCACCTTATTAAATTCAATGTAACATGTCCAATGTAATACCTATGTCCAATTTGTTATATTATTGTAATTGCGTGATTGTATATTATGGGTTCCTATTACATGATTTTTTTTTTCAATTTTTATTTTTTTGCTTTCTTATCTTTTTTATTTGGAAAGAGTTTGGTGTTGGCCTCAAAGGCCATTTGAGGCCAACACCAAACGTTATCGAATTTGTTTAGGGGCAGCAAAAAACTTAAAACTTCAAGCCGTGTGATCGGAACACCGTCAAAGGGTTTCTAGAAGGAATGGCATCAACGCAAGCGTGTCCCTGTTCCTGTTCACATCCACATATTGAAGCCAATACCCATCAAATGTAGCGATGTCATGATGCCAACAACGATGGAGGCCAAAATGCTCCAATCACTCCAACAGGTATCTAATATAAAATATTGTTAAGGTTTTTTAAACTTATAACTTTGTAACGGCATATAATTTTGTAAATGTCGTTACATATTATATTAAAGCTGTGGAGTTTCTTGCGCCCATTCTTCTCCACAGCTAAAAAATAGATGTCCTAAATGGGTAGTAGGTAAAAAAAATATTTGGACGATTCAAAAGCTTTTTTCTAAAGTTTATTTAAACAAAGAATATTTGACTTTGACTTTGACTTCGGGATTTGCCCAGCAGTGGGACAGTTTTTTTATTTATTAGCAATTAAAAATTATAATAAAACATACATTCACAGCACATTATATAAATATATATTAGACAGCATCACAAACATTGTTCTGATCCTCCAAGGTAAGTAGCTAAAGCACTCGTTTCATGGAAATTAGAAACAACGACGGTACCACAACCACCCAGACCCGACACATTGACCCGACCGGGAATCTGGGACCTCAGAGTTAGCGCCGCCTAAAGGCCGGCGTGCAAGCCACTCGGCTACAGAAGTCATTAAATCACATTACAAATCACTAAGACTTAAATGTGTGCTAGAGTTCGCTGCCTACTATATTAATTGTTATAATCAAATTATGACATAATACCACATGAGTAGATATATGTTAGTGAATACATATATCTACTCATGTGATAATACTATCCAAACCGAGTATTAGAACCGAACCTGAGACATCTGTATCAAGACCTGTGGTCGAACCATAAGATTACAGGGATTCAAAGTCTTGCCTTCAAATGAAAGTTATTTTTTTGCAGAACACCGCATTTTAACTTTTACATCAGTATCGTTATGAAGTCTGGATTCTCTAAATACCACTGAACCCGACCTATGCCTCTACTGTTACTGAGGTTTATCAAAAAATCCTACTATTAGCTTAAGTTTAAAAATAATTAATATCAATGATATTTTAATCCCGTTGGTTTTCACCATTTTGCTTAAATATTGAATCGTCGCTGCAAGCACGTTCGCTTGGTATGAAATATTTTTGTCAGCATTTTCCTTAAAATTCTCCATAAACTTTTATTCGGGAACAAAGTACGACTTGACAAAATGTTTACGCTTTCAGGGTAGCGTGACTATTTTGTAAAAAAAAAACTCGATGCATTTACAGAACAATTGGATGAACGAATAAACAAAGATGTATTCATCTCTTTGTTTTGTTGTGCCTCTGTACTGAACGGGACCAAAACGTATTAGTATTCCACTGTTGAATAAATATGCTTTATGGATACCACACGTTTAGACTTAAAAAAATCAAGCATGCTAATCCGTGTATTTTTTAACTTTATTTTAAGCGCTATAAAGATTAACGCAAAATAATACTGTAACTCAAATTACACTGTTTTAGCTTGACAAGACGATAAAAGTAGTCTAGCGCAGAAAAAAAAAACGGTGCTTTTACATCCTGTTTTTTTCAGTTAATTTTTTCATCCCTTCCAAAACACCAATACAATGTCAACATTATTTGCATTGCTATTATTATTTCTTTCTTGTACAGAGATTTTTTCACATTTGTATAATAATATGCATATTACGTATACAATACTAACGTGTGCTTATGCATGCCAAAAGGTTAAAACTATACGTGAGCTGCATTCGACATTCAATGCTATGCTAACGTAAAACTATACAAAATTACCAAGGTTATTCTGTACAACCCAGTACAATCCAAGTTTTATAAGACATATTATGACTTATTGCGAAAAGACTGGAGTTTTCAACAACTTTTAATAGGGGCGCATCAAGTCAGGAGCGAGGAGAGAGAAAAAAATAATTGTTACCTTCGGCTACGAAACTGAACATGGGGAATATTTTGACAGAAAATTGAGCCGTAATCTCGTTTCAGATGGGAAAAATTGGACTTTACTTTCACTCAAAAGTGATGTGCGCTGCGGATACTTAAAATACCTACGTAAATTTAAAATTTAGTTTAAACAAAGATTGTATATCATGCTATTGGTTCAATTTGTAGCGATGGTGAACGGGAGGAGATATGCTAGCAATTAATTTAGTAGCTATGTCATAGTTGCTATTTTGTAGTTATATGTATTTGAATTGAATTTAGTAGTTATATCATAGTTGCAGTATTTAACGGACATCAAACCTAGCATCTGTAATAAATGTCGGAGAAACATAATACACAGACGAATTTGCACTCAACTCCTAAAATAAGAAGGTTTTAAATAGAAAATATCTTCAACAAAAATTGGAACCCGTACTAAAATACCTTGGATTCTAGTCTTTTTGAAAGACGGCTTAAAATAGAATAAAGCCAGACAAGTGCGTCTCGTCGTACGTTCAAGACTCGTTCCGTAAAAAATAAAAAAAAATAAAAAAGGACTAAGTAGGTACGCATAACAGTGCAAACTGCTAGGTACTACATACACCAAAGTTTTTAAGTACCTACTACCTATACTTTTATAAGAGGTATTTCTTTTTTCATTCTTCGTCATAAATTCATAAATCAAAAACTATACATCATAAAAATAATAAAAAATCTGTTTAAGCTTGTGCAAAAAAGCCCTTTTATACGATACCCCACATGACACGGTTAACTTACTTCAAAATTTTGACCCTCTTCCTTGCTTTTTTTTGTTTTTTTGTGATTTAATTAAATATGTATAATTTTCAGATTTTGCTCTGTACTTGTAGTATAAGACGATATTACTTGCCAAACTTCATAGTTCTAGGTCAACGGCAATTACCTTATGAATTTTGATTCCCTTGAAAGTGTTAAAATATACGTTTTTTGCGACATAAACAGCCGTATCTTTTTTTTTTCGTTATCTTAGAAGTTAGATTTTTACAGCTTCAAGGGACCGCAGACTTGAGTATAATGGTTTCACTTTCAACTCGATACCTCCACGCGTTCCCGAGATAAAGGGTCTTGACAGACAGACAGACAGACGGACAACACAGTGATCCTTTAAGGGTTCTGTTTTTTCTTTTTGAGGTACGGAACCCCAAAAAATCGTTAACCTCTCTAACCTTTAACAAACCCCGCTCGTAATTGAAAAGGTCAGTAGTAGTTCGAAATATAGGTAATTAAATATTGAACCAAAAGTTTTTATAAAAGTTATTTAAAATAGCTTTAGACTTAGGTAGGCCCGGTACTGAATCAATCTTTGAAGTCGTTAAATATTCATTGAACGATAAAAAACACGTTTCTTAAGTAAAATACGTCATCAAAACCGTACCAAAACCAGCCATTACGAGGTGAATTAGTTAAAGATTTGAACACAACACTCTACTAGGAAGCAAACAAGTTATCTACTTAACTGATTAAACATCAACTCGCTGTGCTGTTTCCGAATTAATTGTCTTGTTTTCTTTGCACCCGTCCGCCATTTGCAATTCAAATATGTCGGTTGGATGAAAGGCGACGCTACTTGTCCAAACTTGTCAGAGACGAATTCATGAGACTGTAGCTTCTGACTATCGGTCGGTTTTGAATCTATTTGTATAAATATCCGTATTAATATACAGATTGGGGGTATCTGGACAAAGATAGTTTGCTTTGTAATCAAACTTGCAAATAGGTTAATAGGTCGGTGGGGGCAGTGGGTGTTTCGAAGTTCTTGGTAAATATCATTGGAGGTAAATGCTTAGTGGATGCTATGTGGTATCTACAACAGTTTGACCATAAATCAACCAGTTTAAAACTATTTGTGGCAACTGCAAGCATCCTACCTTGGCAGTGAAAGAGAATAGAAAGAAAATATGACTATGCAATGAAACATGGAACGTCTTGACACTTTTTAAACGAATTGTTTTTTTGTAATCCTGTAATATAATATTTTAAGTCGATAACATAAATGTAGAAGTAGTCTTTATCATTGTGTTTTTAAAACAAGTTATCACATATTGCTAATGCTAGAATAACAAGCTGCTTGTGTCTTGCTTGATGCAGAAATTGTTGAACACTATTCTGCGATCCTCAAAATGCCAACAATTGCACATTCACATAATACACTAAACATGCACACTCGCATAGGCCCAAGACACTCGTAGAAAAAGAGTACGTTGACCAGGTTCACACGCGCTCTATGGCAGGTACAAACATGTACCTGGACGCTTCTAACCACCCCCACGACCCGGTCAACCTGAGTCAAGGTCCTAGCCTTGAGGCGCTATCGGGTTGTTCCGCTCCCGATCAGATCCAAACCCTATACCTACGTCTGTCCACATATTTGTGCTTTTGAACTAGACGGGCCACAACAATGCTATCATTCGCTGCACTCCACTTGTGAATAACATCAAGTTAAGCAGAGTAATTTGCCTATTCATCAATAAAAAAAGAACAGTGTTTTATAACGGCAGACTTAAATAAGATACTGGACCATATACACAATAATATATTTTAACTAAAGCTTTCAGTTAAGCTAAAGGTCATGGGCAGTCGCTGGATGCGAGCAGCACAAAACCGGTCGTTGTGGCGACCCTTAGCTTTTGCCCAGCAATAGCCGTCTTTTGGCTGAGATGGCGATGAAGATGATGTTAGTGAAGGCTTCAGCAACACGTAAGTTATGTTATTTCCAGTAGGCTACGGGTACCATTTGAAACGGTTACGGATCGAAAAGACAGAGAGAGATCTCCAACGATTAAGATAAAAAATCCATTGAAGTAAATATAACTAATAGGTTGTATACTATGCCTTAAGTCAATCGCTTGTGGACTACTGTATTTCTGCATGGGGAGGGGTTGCTAAATACAATCTGTTCGAAGCTGACAGAGCTCAACACACGATCCTAAAAGTTGATGCAGGTCTACCTTTTCGCTACCCAACTGTTGATCTTTATACGGATTGGGACGAACTCTCAGTTAGACAGTCTTTCATTCTAAATACTGTACTGAAGAAGCACTCAGAGTTGCAGTACGACCCGCTATTACTAGGGCATAAACGGAGGAAAGATAAAGTTTGTTCTCTCCAACGTTTTAAAACCGCCACTTCGCACAACTTTTTCTGTTTTTTTGGTCCTGGTTGTTATAATAGGATGGCAGTCGTTAAAACCCATCAGTCCCAACTGGGTTAGCGAGGGTGGCTATAGGCAAATCTTCCTATATATGTGTGTGGGAAAGGCTGATCCCAGCAATTGCAATAGAACGGTAGCTTTTTTTTATATTTGCCACTAGTTACAGAATGAGTTGTACGCACGGCGGCAAATCAACCTACCCAAAACTGTCAAACTGTCTGTTATTGTTTGGTTATAAGGATCAATATTCATTAGATAAATTTGACAGGTTTGGGTAGGTTGATCTGCCGCCGTGTGTACCTACATGTGTACATTACTCTGCTAGGCTGTCACAGTCACATTGCGATTTCTGTGCTTTCCGTTCGTGATCTCGAGCCATCCCTAGCAGAGAAGGGATGGTGCTAGGCTTTTTAGTTGGTAGGCCTCCTCCCTCGTCGAAAGAGGTGGAGAGCCTTACATAGCCGGGGCCTCCCCAAGCCCCGGTGTATCATCATCATCAGAAAATTTTGTGAACCTACTGCTGGGGCACGAGCCTTCTCTAATGAATGGATAGGGAGAACGGGCCATGGACCACCACGCGGGCCCAGTGTGGATTAATGGTTGTTAAAGATTGCTTAAGCAGCCGGTACCAACGACTTTAAATGCCTTCTGTAGCTCGAAGGACCTCAAAATGATACATTTTTGGTCATCCATCTAATGACCAGTCTTTGCGAAAGTTGCATAACCTTAGCAATCGCAGACCGGGCTCGTTAATCACTGTGCCATCGAGTTCCTCTGTATGCGCAAAGCATTTTCCCTAGTTAAAAAAAGGGTGTCGCTATATGATGATGATGATTTTAAACTAACAAAATATAGCAATGAAAACATTCTCACCAACGTCAAAGGTATCTGGCTCAAATACCAAACAATAGGCCTAAGAAAAAAAAAACAACCATGGCGGCCTCGTGTTACGCTCTCCTTTCCTTATGACTTCCAATTTGGTTTATTTGTCCCGGCTTCCAACATAAATTAGCATAACATATATTTTTTGATTATTTACATATAATTTTACGCAAATATTGTTGCGAACAAATTATAATGTTGATGACGTAGTTGTCGACATTGAATATGGCTCCTTTGACTTACAGAATAAGAGTAGATAGTGTTGATTAATTTCGGCGAGTTGGATTGAGCCACGATAGCATAGTTGGCAGTGCACCTAACCCGGCATGTCATAGGGTGCGGGTTCAAATCCCGCTCGTGGAATTTTTTCAACACTTTGTCTTTTTGCAAAATATATTTTTTTACTAAATAAACACAAATAATATATTATGTGAATGCTACAATTACCACAACCACGAGTATGTAAGCCCATTAGTGCATGAAATAACTTGATAAGTGGATTGGTAAACCAATTTTCTGACGAAGGCTTAATTAGTGTGTACATGTTAGCAATATTCGTTTATTCTTTTGTCTTTTAAATTTTGAAATAAATATTTGTTATTTTTTTTGTCATTTACAAAGAAAATACTTATTGAATCACACGTTACAATGGACATATCAAGGGTGATCTTCCGTATTGTACGGCACTTCACGCACGTATTTCTTCTTCACGTATTTACGCTTACACGTTACGTTGGCGTACCCGGCACATTTGCGTACGTATTTCTTCTCGTAGCCGGCGCTTTACCACTATTTATTATGCCCGGGTTAAATAATAGAGGGCAAAATAACTTGAATACTATATATTTTCTCAAGAAGCGTATTACAATTCAGCCTTAGCTCCGTTGCTGGCGGTTACCGAATCAATAATCTTCTCTTGTTTTCTTCTAGACTTATTCTAGCTCCTAGTTCAAATAATAAATTCAGAACACGTCGTGTGCCATAGAGCTGCTATTGCAAGGAGTCCCGATCACCACATACAATGCTTTCTATTTATCAACCATCATCAATACGAGTATAATTAATATTAAATACATAACGTGCTAGAAAGAACAACTGTTAAGAATTTTTAAAAGTATATCTTAAAATAATTGAATCATTTTCAAAAATGTCTCTATAAGAAAAGTGTAGCTTGAAGGTCTTCTCATAAATTGTTTATACTAAAATACACAATTATAGTGCGATAATATTTTCACAGTAATTTAAGGGTAAGAGCGAAACATCTCCAACATGAGTATATTTTTACTTAATAGAGATGTCTCTTAAATATTTTTTATTTTAAAAATATTAAAGAAAAATCAAATATATTTTTAATATTTCTATTCATACACTAATCAGCTCGTTTATAATAAAACCTCTTCTAAGAAACCAATTAGCTACGAACGCTACGACGCGACGCGCCGCCACTTACGCTACGTGCTACGAATGGCGTAGCACGCGTATTTGTTTCGTTACCATACAGAGTAAGATTTATATAATAAATCAATGAAGTTACGTGTGTATATACTCGTAGTCGAAGTCTGTATATAGTCGAATAATTTGATTTATCTGTGACCTCTTGTTGTAGTATTAATATATGAAAGTTCATAAGAACACTATGTTTTCTTAAATCTAATTGAATATGTAGCTGGATAAACATTTACCTTGACATAAACAGTGGCCTTTTATTTGCCGCTCTTTTTATATTTGACTAACGTGTGTGTTTATGAAGTAAATCAATGTTATATTTCAATATGATAACTATACTGTCAAATAGCTACATCTGACAATCACATAGTTATTCGCACGTAAAAAAAAAATATTTAATATAAAGAACATTTTTATACGTGAGAAAGGCAAACATAATTATATTATTAATAGTCTAGGTAGAAGTGGTCGCCTGAATCACAGGATTTTCCTAGTTCGGGCAAAAATGTAATATGTTTTATCTATAAGAATTTATCTGTTCTGTTTATATGTGTGATTTTTATATGAAAAAATAAATAAATAATATTAATAATAATAATAGGTAGATTTAGAATGTTTTCTGTGTTGGAATATAAATTTGATAGAATTTTATGTCTATGATTTATTACTAGCTGGAATTTGATTGTATTAAAAATAATAAATGTATAGAACATATTTAAATTGTGAAGTAGTTGTCATGTTGAGAAAATTCATTACTTATTGTCTTTTGGTCGGAATCAGATTGTTTATTATGTTATATCTTTAATAGTATAATTGTGTTTATTTTATAAATAAGAAGTTGATCAGATCGGTTTTGTAGAATGTTTTAAAGAGAAGGAAACTAATAAATTATTATGGTGAAATGAAAGAGATTTTTAATCAATTGGATCCCAATCGAGACAATACCAGAGTGAACGAGAGTGCGGCAACGGTGCCGTGATCTTGAATTGACGTACGAGCTGTAGCTACCGGCTAGGGTTGAGTGAGCCACACATAGTTAATTTATTATTGTGTGAATTTGGGTGTCTTATATATTATAAATGAAATACACAGTTTAGGTGTACACTATAAAATACTTATATCATTATAAAGTACAATCGTAATCAAATATTAATATACAAATTGGACACAACAAAATATTTACGCCTCGCTCGGCCAGTTTTAAAAGCTGCTTTATTAAATTTAATAACGTAATATATCCGCATGCCAATGTAATAATAATTTTTTTAAATATTTTATTGGAAAGCATTTACATGGAGGTACATATTTAAGGTCGTACATATTATCAAAAATAGTTTTGGCTAGTTTTGAATACTTAGTAATAAATTTTTCTATTTCCAATAAAGAAACAAGGTTTAAATAAGATCGGCAGCGCTCAGTGACATACTTGTTATTCTCCGTTACTACAGCAACATACGTTGCCCGATCCGCGTTTGCGATGACAGCCGCGTCATCGGGTACTCCTATCCCATGCTTTTTTCCGTGTGCTAATGTAGGTGAACTACGAGTTTGTGTGCGTGCGTTTCGGATCGCTTGTGTGAAGTTGCCGCACTCTCGTTCACTCTGACAATACGCAAGGATGAGTTTTAATAGCAACAACATTCTGGTTAAGATATAGTAACTAATCACCATCAACACCAGCGCATTTATGTCCCCACTGCTTTGGCATGAGACTTCATATAGAAAAGAAAACACGACAGGGAGAAGGGGCCATAAACATGGTTAGTTTTGTCAGCAATAAGCACCTGTAAAGGTGTTTCGACATTAGGGAATAAAGCAAATAGTCTCAGCGGAAAACTCAAATCTTTATAATGATGCACAAATGAGTATACAATTTCAAAGAAAATCTCTATAGCGCCATTCAGGCACAACGTGAACAGCGCCATCTAGTGACGCGCGAATGGAACTATTATGTTGGGCTGCTCTTACTTTCTAAACAAAAGGTTTATATTGAATAAACTATATGGCTTTGACTCTGACTTAGATTACCGGCCTTTGCAAAAGCTGTTTAACCTTAGCAATTGCAGTCCGGGCACTTTAACCACTGCGCCATCGAGTTCTTCAACAGCTCGAGTTGAGTGTACACAGTATGGCTATTTACCTAGTAGCACGTTTATTTCTAAACCTCACCCGTCTCGAAAGCGTCGATAAATCGCAAGCATAAATGTTTAGGCAGTTCAAAAGAACATTAACCCCCTTACAATTAAACAAAGAATAAGGTTTGAATAGTTATTCCGTGTTTTGTTCCGTCATGTAAACGTCATTTCAAATTAAAGTCAAAGAGACAAAACACGGAATAACTATTCGGACCTTATTCTTTGTTTATTTGTAAGACCCTAAGAGTTTATACAAAATATATTCCATAATAGTGATAAGTACAACAATATTTCAGTCATAGCGCTCCCGGGAAGATCTCTGAAGCTCTTTAACAGTGTTGCATGATTGATGCCACTTTACCCCGTGCATACCTAATCGTGACAGCTACCGATTCGGGGTTGCCATAATCATAAATTAATTTTCAATCCACCGGTATAAAAATATGGACGATTGTATTGAAATTGTGATCATTTGTGTCATTTGGAAAGCATGAAAACTCAATGGTGTAATAAAGACTGTGCTTTATGATGTTTTTTCATGATACCTATTAATAAAGCAAAGATGGCGCATAAGAGCCAGAGGTCCCGATTCCAATGCCCCTCAAAAGGTCACGTGGCACCATGGTGGGCAATTGCCCAGTCCTAGGGCGGCGCTGCGTCAAGCGGGCGCACGCCGCGAACGCCCGCCGCGTACACCCGCGCTGTGCTCCGTCACGGGCAATCATGGCAAGTTTGAAACTGTATATCAAAATGCATATCAGTGATCCGAGCCGCGAGTGGACCAGCGTGTCCCGTCAGCCACACCGCGTGCGAAGGGCGATTCGCCTCACGCAGCGCTGCTCTACGAATTTATGTGAAACAGCACGTCACGCTGGCACCCGCGCAGCAACGGACGCCCTTAGGCGTTTTTCAAATAAGGCAGTCGGAGACGACGTCTGCCGCATGGTTACAATGCGTTCCTTAAGTGAGGCTGTCGTGCGGCTGCGTTTGATATGTGAACGCACGGCAGCAGCTGACAACAAACTGTGACATTAAATAAGCTCTTAACAACGATAGGATAGGAGGCATTAGTCCAGTGTAGAAGACATTTTTGTAGACTGATCATAACGATGATGACGATGATGATGATGTAGTTAGATTTTTTTTAAATACATCTAATCAACTGACACCATCAACAACAATGCCTGGCCAAATTAGAACATCTTGAGTCTAAACATGCTTCGCAATGTACGTTTAATCTTAGCTCCGACTGCCGATACCTATATGCGTTCCATTCAGTCTTAGGTACATGAAAATCAATTGGAGTGGAATCAATTAATACATTGGAATGGATTTTTAACCATGTCTGTTGTCTACTGGTACGATCAACGCTCTCATAACAAGGAGATTCCGGATTCCCAGTGGTGGTGGATATTCTACCCGATTTTGTATGTAAGAGAGTTTACTTTTAGTTCGCATACCCACCAAATTCATTGAAGTATGTCACCGTAACAACAATATTGGTAACTACACAATTTTTTTCAAAGAAACAAATGTAAGTAGGTAATATTAATTAGCCGATTTTTTTTGATGTTTGAGAATTCACGTTAAAGTGTGCTTACTTCTGTAATCTAGTCGTCTCGCTTAGGATACGGTTAGATAAAGATCAATGTATTTTCTATCAAAAATTAAATATAGTTCAATAAGTCTAGTGCACTTGGAGAGGCCTATGTCCAGCAGTGGACTAGTATAGGCTGATGATGATGATGATGAAGTCTAGTCTCGTGAAAAAACCAAAACATAAATTAGTAAGTATTTCACGAATTCACAAAAAGAGGTCATATTGATAAATTTTAGACAGCAAAACGGAATTAAAAAAACTCCGCTGAATATTTAATACAACAGTTGACAGGTTGAAGTAAAAATGAGTACCTGTTCTGAGGACAAAAAATACCTTGTTTGTGTGGGAGAAAAATGCCTTAATTTTTCCGATAACGATTATTTTTCAATTTTCGAAATAGAAAAGAACACGTTATTATATACTGAATCGGCGTACCGATCACCGCAGCCTATCGAGGTTTAGCATTCTTAAATCTGCCGAAAATGCATAAGACTGCATACTCTCAGAAAACCGCGATGTGTATGAGGGCATATTACCCTGCATACTGCGCAGATTACTATAAGTTGGCTGTTTACACATTTAGCTCTATTACCCTTAAAGAAAGCTAGTAGTTAGCTATTACCGGAGAAAGAAAGACAGCCCTTGTTGAGTTTCTTAAGGCTTCTCGGTGCAAGGTCTCCACCGTAAAGCTTAGATTTACCGTAAATTTTTTTTTTTTAAAGTTTATAATTTAATATTTGAGTCTGATCTAATTCACAAAGATTGATTGATTGAACTAGAAACAGAAATCGCTCAAAGATTACAGGAGGGATGGCAAGATTGAAAATAGGACTAAAATGATAAGTATCTACTAAGGATCTAGGCGTAACTACAGTCTAGCTTTAACAGCTAAGAAACTCTGTTTTGATTGAAAAGTTGAAAACAGCTCAGAATAGAGACCCTAAAAGTCTTATCCAACTGCTACGGCTAATCCCATTTATGCCTTCACCGTTGAACTTGTCAACCGAATGTTTCCATAGAGAGCTCGCTCGGGACAGGCTTAAAGCAAAATGTCGGATGTTGCGAGTCAAAGGAAAAGGCAGTGATTGCACTGAACTTCGCTTCAAATTTTAAGGGATTAGTATGGATGGTATGCGTCAAGGGAATTTGGTGCTACCTACAAAATAAAATCGACTTAATCTTGACCTTTTTAACCGACTTCAAAAAAGGAGGAGGTTTCACAATTCGACTTGTATATACAGGGTCTAACAAAAACAATAAGCGAACGTTTAAGGGCGGTATCTATATATCATTCTGAATACAATGACATAAAATGGGCTCCAGTTTTATAGTGATTTTTCAAAGTTATGTTTTCTTACAAACTAAATCAATTAAAATAATGCACATCATGAAACATGCTGTATCTTTACTAACACGCACGCAAGCGCCAATAAAAAGATACTGTACAGATATACGCACACAATTGAAAAACCATTGTATGACATTCATACACACACGGCTATCTTTGTGTGCGTGTAGTACAGCTGTATGGGTTTGGAAAGGATGTATTTTTTGGTGAATTATGATAATGTTTTGTTGATTATCTCGGTAACGAGCCTGTAGTTTTGGACCAAATTTGGTGAGCATGCTCAGTGTGATGTATAGATGCTCCCCTTAAACGTTCGCTTATTGATATTGTTAGACCCTATTTTTTTTATGTGTGTTCACGGATAACTTCGTCGTTTATGAACCGATTTTGATGACTATTTTTTTGTTGGAAAGGAGAAATTCCAAGGGTGGTACCATGATAAGAAAACCAAGATCTGATGATATCATCCCAGAGAAATCGAGGGAAACCTTCGAAAATCGTAGTGCCGACTAGTGCGTTTTTTTAATGTTTTCATTAAGTATTTTAAAGCAATACTATTTAATGAAGGTCTGGAGTCGATCTGATGATGCAGCCGAAAGACAGTCGAGGGAACTCCTCAACGATTTACAGCGATTACATGGTGTTTGGGCTTGATTAATTTGTATTGATGAGAACTTTACACCTAGATGGGTTGTGACTGTCATTAGGGGTCTGATTATGAAGACGAAAGACAATCAAGGGAACTCCTCAAAGTTTTATAGTAGCTACCTTGTGTTTGGTCTAAATTGATTTCTATTGATAAGAACTTTGCACCCATTCGGGTTATATGTGCCATTACAGGTCTGATGATGGAGACCATAGACAGTCGAGGGAATTCCTCAACGATTTACAGCAGTTACCTTTTGTTGGGCTTACTTCATACGTTTAGTTCATACAAAAATAATACTTACCTAATTAAGATTGAAGTTTTACATAGGAATACTACTACCTACTAGGCCGTCGTTTCCTCATCCGAGAAGCATCCTAGTTAGGTCTACGTCTGCCCATCACTAAAAATCGTAAAATAAAATAAATTTTAACAAAAAAAACCGACTTAAAAAAACAGGAAACTTAAAAGTAAAAACAGATCTAAAAAGCAAGAAATAATATTGAAATCATATTATTAATTACCTAGATACGCATATAAATTTAAAAAAATGTCTACTGAAGTCGGGTGGGGCTTTTACAACAAAAACTGGAGTTAGTGGAACAACTATAAAAGTTTAAATGAAACAAAATAGTCCCCCAGCCGACAACCAATCACCCGACTTCAATAGACCTTCTTTAAAACTGACATACGTGTCTAGGTAATTAATAATATTATTTCAATATTATTTCTTGCTTTTTAGAGCTGTTTTTACTTTTTAAGTTTCCTGTTTTTTGATGTCGGTTTTTTTTTGTTAAAAATTATTTTATCATTTCAGTGAAGGTAGAAAAACTTGATATTTAAAAACACTAAGCCAATTTTTTTTTATATGTTTTTTTTCTCTTTTTAACAATTATGTAGTTAGACCGTGACTGAAGGGTCCTTTAAAATTTACAAAAAAACATTATTAGAAGGCATAAAAATAAAAAATAAAAATCTCTTTTTAAGTTGGCATCATCCAGCTTTACTCATAATTTTATTTTATTTATTTATTTTATTAGGTACACAAAACAGAATTACAACCAAAAACATGATAAACGATTTATGTAGTAAAAATTGAAACATTGGTAAGTCATAATTCCATAAAGATGTACACACAGCATGTTCATCTATATAAATAGAAATGAATCGCTAAATGTGTTGCTAATCGCATAACTCGAGAACGGCTGAACCGATTTGGCTGATTTCTTTTTTGTTGTGTTTGATGAAGTCCTAGGAATGTTTCTATGGAGAGAAAAAACGTAAAAAATTTGAGGAAAATGGTAAAAACAACAATTTTCTTTTCCCATACAAACCACTCTGTCACCAGATGTCAAACATTTGACGTCAATCAAAACAAAACAAATGCGCGTAAGGATTATCTTTGGTATGCCTTCAAGTTGATTAGAGGTTGCACGTCATTAATGAAAATAATATAACGAGCTCCCTCGAATTTGTTTTATAATAATTTTTAATGTATATATGCGTCCCTGTAGACGTTTTGACAGGTTGCATTACATTTCCTGTCAATTTTTGTTAGTTTACTGAATCAAAAACTGAGCTTATACAAAAGGTGTTCCCAAACGTCGCTCAAAATTACAGAGATCATTGTTAGTTGAGTAAACGAGCTATATTATCTGCTAAAAACACAGATGTAAATGAAATAAATTTCAAAATTCGAAACGGAATTGGCGGTGAATCAAGGACACACAAATCAATTGATTGCGCAACTAACCAAGATGATGTCGTAAGCTTTCTACCAGAATTTTTAAACTCGCTAGATTTGCCAGGATTGCCGCCCCGTAATCTTCAATTAAAAGTAGGATCGGTGGTCATAATGTTGCGAAATATCAACCAACCTCGTCTTTATAACGGCACACGCTAGCAGTGAAAAAATTACTGAACAATGTGATCGAGGCAACCAAGGGAGAAGATGTGTTGATACCCCTCATCCCAATGGTATCCCAACTGACGTACCGTTTGTATTTAAACGACTGCAATTTACAGTGCGGCTTGCTTTCGCTATGACCATAAATAAATCTCAGGGCCAGTCATTGAATGTTTGCGGCGTTAATATCGAAAACTCATGCTTCTCTCATGGACAGTTGTATGTTGCGTGCTCCCGCGTCGGAAAACCTTTAGATTTATTTATTTACGCGCCAAGTAATCAAACAAAAAACATCGTGTACCATAAGGCATTACAATAAAAATATCATCACATTAGATATTACTAAAGTCTTTCAATGTTATTTTATTTCTATTAGACTGCGACAAGCCAATAATATTTGACAGAATTAAATCTGTCGGGGCAGCTATTAACATAAAAAAAATCAATGTAACTTTGTTTTAGAGAAATAGGGCAGAACAAGGTCTGCCGGGACAGCTAGTCAACAAATAAAACTATGCTAACTTAAATAATGAGAATTAAAGATACATTAGATAATAATAAAAAATTGTAATAACCATTTACATAATTAAATATAATATAAATAAATATAAAATGCTATATAATTTACGTAAAATCTCAAAATTTTAAACAAGTGGGATTTGAAGCTCATGAGTGAGGTACTGTGAATGTCAGGTACCCCATCCGCACCGCTTAATGTATTCAAGTCGCGGC
Source organism: Eudonia lacustrata (assembly GCA_947562085.1). Taxonomy (NCBI): domain Eukaryota; kingdom Metazoa; phylum Arthropoda; class Insecta; order Lepidoptera; family Crambidae; genus Eudonia; species Eudonia lacustrata. The sequence goes on from OX387324.1 coordinate 19,754,210, forward strand.
ACATTCTGAGCACAGGGTTATGTGCTATAATATAATATAATCAGTGCTTAATTCACTTATTTCGCAATACAGAATTCAAGCACGCACACAATGTCCACTTTTGAACTAAAGAATTAATGAATGATCATCGTAAATGAGCGTACATTCAATCATTCAGAAAGAGAGCGAACAAAATAATCAGCGCTCCCACGTAAATGACGAGCAATCAAATATCGAACGCGAATCGTTCGAGAATTAAGCGAACGTTAAATAAATTAACGTATCTCGAGTCGAATGGAAAGTAGAATTCGACCGTTGCGGGGGCCATTTGCAATTCAGATTCGACCATTTCAATTTACAATCAACAGAATAAAGTTAATTCAATAGGCACCTCTAAGGAATGTTTTCAGAATTAACACAAAGGAGGCATTATTCTGGTTGGGAATGAATTTTTAATGGGCTAGCGGTTTTTAAGATCTGTATTTAATGTAGCGGGGAGCTGACTGTAGGCGCAAACCGGTTGAAAGACTCGTTCACTGTTGTTTGTCTGAGCTCGTGGGTTGAACTGAACTGTTTGCAATGAAAATAATTGATATTTGGTCTGCCCTGCCAATTGGTTATGGTGATTGGACGAAGTAATCGAATGTTTTGTGATAATACTTTGGATGTTAGGGTAATTCTGTGGCGAAGTGCTCGGCTTAATATTCGAGGTTCTAGGTTATAATCCCAGATGGGGTTTTTTGATTGTGTGTTTCGATTTTTTTGATGCATAGCTTGGGTTTGTTCTCACCAACCCGCATTTGGCAAACTTGCGTGGTCGCTCTCCATTTAAAAAAAAAGTTATTATACTTAAAACATTTTACTTACATTCAAAACATTATTTTTAAAACTTTGGTATGAAGTGATCTTGGTTTCAAAAGTATTTAAAAAAAAATTAAGCAGACCGAGACTCAAAACACCCTACAACTTTCATTTCCAAATGCGATACGCGGCATCCAAACGTAACCCCTCCCCGATCCAAGAAAATACTTTTTATCTCTTTTATTTACATATCTGTTCAATAACACGATCCAATCTACTACGTACTTTGATTACATCCATTTACAATCTTCATCAATAATTACAAGCTTTTAATTCATACTCAACGTTTTAAGTACTAACGCCAAACTAAATTGGAGCTAATTAAAAGAGAGAAAAAAACGAATTTGCATTGAGACGGGACCACTCGAATTCTTTTAAGCATAAAACAGACGTCAAAGGCAATTTCAACACGTTGAGTCTGGTATTGAAGTAAACTAAATAGACTCCCTCATCTTAGGGGGCTATTCGATAAATTGGAAGAATAATTCATTTTTCCACTTGGTAGCACATGAAAGAGGACAGTGCGTCACCCCAGGGGCTTGTTGGGAAACACACGGGCAGCCGAAGCTTAAAAACGTTTTTTAAAAAGCTAATTAGTTTTGCAGGTTTTTGATATTTGTTCCGACATTTAACATGCGTATATACAGCAAAGAAGTGGAATTTTTTGCCAGGCCCTGTGTTTTCGTAGAGCTAAAAGATTTATCGACCACGTTGACCCATGTCTCGATAAATCTTTTTATAATTATATTAACTTTAAATAATTATTATAAACATGTATTAAAGACTTGAATCACTATAATCTTGGTACTTTGTGTTTTTGTAAAGGTATAAAATCTCCCTGCAATCTTCCTTTCAATCTACCAACCAACCAACCTACTTTCCTTATAATTATCAGTCTATAAATAATCAACCCACTGCTGAACTCAGACCTTCCCACTGTAACAATAGCATTTGGGGAAGACGGGCCACAGCCCACCGATCCACACAAGGCGGTTATAAACATTTTGAGCAATTCAAATCAACGCATCGTTTTCTGTCACAAGGGTAACCTGGCTGAAGAACACATACAGCTAAGTCACGACGACACGCCATAGAGATGAAGTCGGGACCCGCTGGTCTACGGAACTGCCCAAACTATTTATAATAAAAATTCAATGGTTTTTTTTTTCGAAATAAATACATCAATAAAATGTTAGTGCACTAAAAACAATTTGTGCTAATAGATTATCTTAAGGTAAGTCCACATTAAGTAACATGTTACATAAATATGCTATATGTTGATGATGATGATGATGATATATATCTATGTTACAAAACAATAAGTATAAGATTGTTTTATTGACACTTATCATCAACATTAATACATCATGCTACATAACATAACTATGCTATATAAATTATACATTTATATGTTTTGTCATATAGTCTGAACGCACCTTTAGGATTGTTGGTTTCCATTAACGTACACACAACTTTAATTTAATTAAAATTAAAAAACAATATCCTACTTTAATAAAATAAGTGTGTTGTTTTTTCCAAAGTACCTTACCTTTTACGTTTTATCTTGTAACGACTTTTTCGTCCGTATGTTTTCAAAAAAACCTTGATCATTCTAAAAATCAGAGCTGGCGGCTATTGTTTTTTTTTCACTATCGTTTCATCGAATATTGTACGTTCCGTTTGAAAACGGGACGTTAACTTCATTTTATTTTTTTCCTATACAATTAATTCACTCAGTACAAAAACAAACAGTAAAAAATACGTTAAAAGCCGTTATAACTTTGTTGCGAGGTCCGGTTATACAACTAAAATAATATTTTTTTCGATGTTGAAAATAATATATTCCTGTTTTTATTTTGTTCTTTTAAAGCATATTAAAAGTTGGTATTGGTGGTATGGTATGTGTATTTACGTTATGTAGGTGGCAATTGCGTGATCGAAGATCTGACCTAGAAATACAACATATACAAATTAATATATAAATATGTATAACAACATAAAGCTTGATTAAAGAAGCTTGGGCCTTCCGTGTTTAAAAAGGCACATTAAGCCGTTACTATGTTGTCGTAAGATAGTCTGAAACCTACTAATCCGCATTGGGCTATCATGGTGAGTTATACCCTATCTGCCGCTGGAAGCCTTGGCCCGTCAATAAGCTGATGATGATGATGCCTATAAACGTCACACTGCTGGACTGGGCTGCTAGGCGCTGATATTCTCACGTGGCATGTAGCACTTAGGAAGATTAGATCATATGCCACTGAGCTGACCATCTTGAGATGTTTTACACTTTAGAAAAAACTGAAAATAATAATATACACCCAGTAGGAATAGTACCCGCGATCTCTGAGTTTGATAACCATAGTCTAACCCATAAACCAACAGATGCAGTTACAACCAGCTAAAATATCTTAGTTTTTTATTTGTGTAGAAGACATAAGAATTAAACATAATGGCGTCATTCATCATTGAAGTCATTGCTAATATGTGAGTTGTCCAAAATGTCACTTAAGAGCGTTTACGCCGCACACTAGCTCCACTAATGAAAAAAAAAACATATCTAGTAATTAGAGATATAAAATCAAATTATGCTCAACAAACTATTTGAATGAAGTAATTTAGCAATTTTACGGCACCTAATGAACACCTCACATGTTATGGTTTAGTTAAATAAGACTTTACGGCCACTTTTAACTATAACGCCATATTTAACTAAACCATAACATGTCATAATTTGATTTTCTATCTCTAATTACTAGATATGTTTTTTTTTTCATTGGCGGCGCTAGTGTGCGGCGTAAACGCTCTTAAATGTTCATTCGTAAATTAGTTTAGTTGTTATTAAACATGATATCGTATTAAACTAAATAAGCAGACTTAGTAATCGTACCATTTGTCAATGTTAATGTGATAAGAAGTATGTCATGTTTAATTAAGTAACAAAACACAAGCAAAATACACCAATAATTATTTTAATTATATCGGCCGTTGTAGTATAAGTCCTAGTAGGTAATCTTTGCTTTGACCAATTTACACTACTATATAAATCTGTAGGCTCTGTCTGTACATGCATTTTTCCGACAAATTTTGGGATAAATATTCGTTTTAACACTCACTGACACCAATTCTACGAATTTTGAAATTTTTGTCTGTCTGTATATCCTCTTATAACTCTCAAGATTGGCTAGACCGATCTTGATGAAAGTTTGTATGTAGTAAGAACATGAGATTGTGCAAATGATAGGCTACAAAAAAAGGGAAATTTTATTCACAAGTTTACGCTCAGCGAAGCGGGCGGGTGACGGCTCTTGACAAAAATTTGTATGTAGTTAGAACATGAGATTCATTTATTTATTTATTTATTGCATATCACATTACATTAGACGAGGTGTTAAAAACATAAGCAAAGGTATACATGTGACGCCCTGCTAGGGCACAGCAAATAAGAGGGAAATAATAATAAAAATAAATTTTTTTAACTATTTTAAAAATCTAGGTCATTCATTATATAATATAAATAACGCCATCTTGACCAGCATGCATTACAATAATAACAATAGCAGTACAGTACAATACAATCTATATATATCATTAGAATCTACGAACATTTATAATTTATAATTAATAGAGACATCGAAATATTATTTAGTAATCATATTTAATTATGAATTCTTTGTTAGTTATTATATGAATCATTAAAAAAATCTGACAGGTTATAGTAACATTTTTCCAAAAGAAAGCTTTTTAATAATTTGACGAAATACTTAGGATTATCTGCGTTTTTTATGTAATTGGGAAGGTGGTTATATATTTTGATCAACATTGTGGGGGGGGGGGGGGGCGCTAGACGAGACTAATTTAATTTGGAGAATGGTATTTTAAGTTTGTTTAGGTATCTATCATGCAAATGATAGGCTAATTATGATGTTGGTAAACCTTATAATTATTTTGATTAGCATTCAGTGATCCATTATTTTCGCACAGTGAAGCGGGCGGGTGACGGCTAGTGTTAAATAAAAATGTTCATCGACTAAATTCTGCATTACCTCATGATAAACTCAAGCTTACCGTTTGTTATAATCCAGCTTTTGATAAAGGTCCTGGTATTGATTTCTAAAGTTTACGCGAATAGGTACACATTGAAATGAAACAACTTTTACGGATCTACTCACGTTTCCGTTTTCCGTTTGAGTCTCCCTGTGACCACGGACCCTGCAAAGGGTTCGAAACGTCAGGATAAACATTAAATAAGTAATGTGTAAAATAAACGCGAGTAGATCCGTAAAAGTTGTTTCATTTCAAAGGTCCCGGTGTCATCAATGTCCTGAAGTCTTCGATCAATTATGTACCTTAGGGCCTACGGAGCCACAATGACGTCTGTGGTGATGACAGTAAATATTAAAAACGAATATTTTGCAACCAATTTAAGATTTTTTAATATAGCCTTTGTTACTCAACGCTAATGTAGCATTGTTATGGTGAAAGATTTTTTTAAATCGGTCCAATAGTTTTTGAGTTTACTCGTTGCAAACATACATACATACAAAAATACAAAAGTTTATCCTTATAATCCTTTTTAATCTATATCTCTATCTATCTATTCTTATATATAAAATTCTCGTGTCACATGTAGGTTGCCATACTCCTCCGAAACGGTTCGATCGATTTTTATGAAATTTTATAAGTGAACGAAGAACGATTGACGAAAAAAGTGTATAAGGGGAGTGTGAATGGAAGTGTTGGAAGGGGTAGACCTAGGCGGACGTTTCGAGACCAAATCGGGGACGTCTTGGAAAAAGGCCAGGTCAAGAGTACCCTAAACCGAAGAGCATGTATGTAGAAAATAATGAAAGTGGACGAAGCGAAACAAGTATGTATGGATCGTAGCAAGTGGAAAAAAGTGGTCTCTGCCTACCCCTACGGGAAAGAGGCGTGATTATATGTATGTATTTATAAGTATATTCGGTAGGTCTGACAATCGGTCGTAATCTAGTTAACATACCCCTAAGTGATAAGAGTGGTCAACCCCAAACATTTTTTTTCCAATACAAAATGTTCCACGATTTGTTTGTTTTGTTGTCATGGAAACTATCAAAGCGATACAGGACCTCTTTAATAATTAAGTAATTTATCCAAACCTGCAATACACATAAAAAGATAAATAGATGACGCCCTCCAAATATAAATGGTATATCCAGCAGCTATGTAGATTGATGACTGTTAACGACTACTATCTTTTGATAGCAACTTCCATTTCGTCTGTAGAGTGTACATATCAGTCAATGTTTCATTGTCACTTCGACTCTTCGTAACGAGCTTCACTATCGTTGTAGTCAATCGATTTGAACCAGTAAAAGGAATGTATTTATTATTCTTTGTACATGAAAGTAAATTCTGTTAATTATTATATTTTTAATAGTAAATTATTTTAGTTTCAACTTTTTGAATATATAATGTCACTATAGTTTTGTAAGCGATGACATTTTGTTATTCTATCGAACTTTTAACCGTCTCTTTGGTCTCATGTCATTGGAGTGATGACTTGATTTAAATGACGGAGGCCCTTGCCAACCAGTGGGACAGTATATAAGCTTTTAATATACATTTAACTAGACGTATTTAATATTACGACCAAATTTTACGACCTCAAATTAAAGCTTTCTCCCAATAATTTCATAATAATATCATCGTACTGAAATTTATATCTATAGTGTACATAATTACCAGCAATTGGAATAGGTATATAAACCGGTAAGAGGAGCTAGATGGCGCAGTGGTTAACGCGCCCGGTCTACGAGTATGAGGTTAAGCAACTTTCGCAAAGGCCGGTCATTGGATGGATGACCAAACATTTATCATTTCAAGCTCCTGCGTGCTTCTGAAGGCACGTAAAGCCGTTGGTCCCGGCTGCATTAGCAGTCATTAACAACCACCAATCCGCACTAGGCCCGCGTGGTGGTTTATGGCCCGTTCTCCCTATCCATCCATCAGAAGGCTCGTGCCCCAGCAGTGGGGACATAAAATTAGCTGATGATGATGATGATGATTGAGCATTTTGTAATAACATCTTTGTGATTGTCCTATTGACTTATCTAAACACTTAAATCGTTGAAATTTTCGGGATTTTGGGAAAAACAGCTAGTATCACATTAGATGGTATTAACAGCCTTCATGTTGTGTGCGTTCATTAAGCTTAAGTATTTATATTCTTCCTATTCCGATCACTGTTAATTGCGGTGTTTATAAATGAATGTTGACCCACTTTGAAGCATTGAACTGATATGCCAGTTCTTTCTTCAATGTTATAGAATTGCAATAAAAGTAAGTACCTATAACTCTATCTATGATATCCATCGATTAACATACCGTTGACTCCCTCAACTGATTTAGCTATACGCAAGTTACGACACATGCCTACTAGGAATTCCGAGGTAACTTACTGCAAATATCTTGTGCTGTTTCAGCGTAGTTACGACTTCATACATCTTCAGCATCCATTGATTAAATTAAATTCCGTTTGATGCTATTACCAATCCTTTACGCTCGGAGCAACGTTCTAATCTTGTTAGCAAAACACGCATGTTTCATGTAAATTTCCCTAATTGATAAACTGTATACCTTCATTGAAATGAAACACTTCGTGCGGATCTAGTCGCGTTTGATTCACATACTATTTTGGCTTGACGATTTAAACTATTTGCGGGGTCAGTGGATATACGTACTACTTATGACCCTTTTTTCTAGACAAGTATTTTTTTAATTAGTATTTTAGATAGTTATTAATCGTTTGAACATTTTTACCTACAACCCATTCAGGGTATCTTTTCGTTGTGGAGATGAATAGGAGCAAAAAAACTTTACAGCATTTAAAGTTTTTATAGTATTAACCTTTTTACCGCCAACAACTTCTATAGAAGTTCGAGATTTTCGTGCCGCCCACGCCAGCACTTCTATAGAAGTTCTTCTTTGTACCTACTTTATTAAAATACATTTATACGTTGGCGTACAGCGAGACATCGCGTGCAGGATAGTTGGGCGGTGAAAAGGTTAAAGTATCTGAAGCCTCGGTAACCCAGTGACAGAGCGCTCTGCCTAATATTCTGTGATCAAGTCACAGGTTGTGCAATGTGTATTTGGGAATTTTCGGTGCGAAGACCAGTTTGTGATCACCAACGAGCACTTGGCAAGCGTGGTGATATAGTCAATACCCAGGTTGTAACGAAGACTTGGTTTATGATGGAGGCCGGCGCAATCGAATAGAAAAAATATAATATACAATTAAAACAACACAACAACAACACAAGTTATATATATTGTCCTCCTTTCTTCATTAATCATCTACATAAAATAATACATTCAAAACCAATCAGAATATTTTGCGGTGAAATTTGAATTCGTCATTTTCCATCGGGAAATAAAAAGATGCCTTGAAAAGTTCCAAATTAATTTTGCATGAATATTGAGTAGTTATCAATTTCGTTCGGAGTAATGACTTGACGAGTTGCAAAGTAAATTTTCATTGGGTTAAATTCAAAAGATTTTGGGAAAGCAATATTTCCGGCTATAAGGTTTTCGCAAAGGCTGGTTGCCTGTATTACGTTGTTTTATTATAATGATGATTACACACACATTTTTTTTGACATTAGGAATTTTATTAATTAGTTTTGCGCCATATTAAGCCTCAAGTGGAGTTGGGCAGGACATTTGGTGAGACGGAATCATGACAGAATAAAAACGCTGACCGAGTGGTGGCCGAGAGACGGATACAGAAAAAGGGAAGACGATATCCAGCACCATTATCCCATGAGTTACACGTAACCAAGGCTAGCACAGGATCAAGTCATAGGCGAAAAGAAGCCTGTGCCCAGCTGTGGGTCGTGAAGTTCTAATCTTAAAAGCAACACCAGACTTTATAAGGGAGAACTGGTAATGTGGAGGTTAGTATCATACATACACATCGCTTCTATCTTCAAATTAATTGAAATAGAACTACTTTAAGGATCTACTCGCTTTTATCTTACACACAATTTTGTTTTATTGTTTATCTTGACGTTTTGAAATCTTTGCTGGGCAACACTTACTTCAAGCCGCCGAAGAAGATCCACCAATGCTTACGACCTGTCAAGTGCAACATACCCCTTCAAGATACAGGCGTGTACAAACTGAACTGCGACTGTGGGCTTAAACAACGAGGAGTGTAGGAACTAACCGGGCGCATATAAAAACTACATTACTAAACATATAGTGCCTATATATGCCTACATATAGTTTTGTTCCTGTCATGCAAACATCATTTCAAATTAAGGTAAAAGAGACAAAACACGGCATAACTATTCCAACCTTATTCTCTGTTTATTTGTAAGACCCATAGCGCATCTAAAATTATCTCTTCGAAAATAAAAGTGCATTACATTTTTCTTTACATTGTAATTTGTAATATACTGTATACTCGTTTTGAGTGGGTGACCTAACCTACGGCTTATCTGTTTGTTTGTGATCGCACGACGGGTGGCTCGGACACCGTCGGCAAAGTTCTTCTAGCTGATACGCGTGAGATTTCGGTTATTGTATGCCTAGTTGTTTTTCTGAATTTTCTGTGCTTACCGCCTTCTAAACAATACTGTACTTGCCTACCAATTATTTTTTTGCTTACGAAATGTGCACAGACGATCATAGTGTACGAATAAACCTTTCTGATTTCTGTTGCACTAATAATTTTTAATATTGTGATAAGTTTCGTTTAATAATTAAAAATTAAAATAGTGCCTTACAAATAATCAAAAAATAAGCTGCGAATTTTTATTCCGTGTTTTTTTCCTGTCATGTAAACTTAATTTCAATTATGAGTGAAAGAGACAAAACACGGAATAACTATTCGAAGCTTATTCTTTATTTATTTGTAAGGCACATAGTATGTAGGTAATTGTAGTAACTGCTACTCCTAAAGCGACATATTGTTGTATTAACTATAATAGTAAAATAAGTAAAGTCAAAGTCAAATATTTTTTATTCAAATAAACTTTAGAAATGTGCTTTTGAATCGTCCAAAAATTGTTTTTCCTACTACCCAATCAGGACGTCTATTTTTTAGCTGTGGAGAAGAATGTGCGCAAAAAACTCCACAGCTTTAATTTAATATGTAACAGCATTTACAAAATGATATGCCGTTACAAAGTTAGGTATACAAGTTTATAAAACCTTAACAATATTTTAAATTAGAAATACCTGTTGGAGTGATTGGATCATTTTAAACCCATGCAGTTTTGTCTTCAATGTAATCAGACACTTTATAATAAGCTTTCTTATAAAGCTTTTCTATAATGGCGATTTCAAATTTATTAAAAAGTTTAATTAATATCAAGTTTTTGGATATTACTTAGAACTTTATTGTAAAAACGTACACCCTGTGTGTACACCCTCTAATGAATTATATTTTTGTGGAGTCTAGTTTATGGTACTGCTAGTTTGTTTTTATTTTTAGTGTTTACATTGTGAATATCACTGTTTTAAAAAAGAGTTTCAACATTTTTATAAACATACATAAGATTCTCATAAATATTTGTAATGCAACTGTCATTATATTAATGTCTTTAAATCTCTCCCTGAAAGAATTTCCAGCTTTTAGGTTATAAATTGCTCGAATAGCCCGATTCTGCAGCACAAAGATAGTTTGAATATCGGCAGCATTTCCCCACAGTAAAATGCCGTACGACATTACGCTATGGAAATAAATAAAATAAACAAGTCTAGCTGTTTCAATATCAGTAATCTGACGATTTTTATTACTGCATAAGCCGCAGAGCTCAGTCTGCTCGATAATTTATCTATATGTGGGCCCCACTGAAGCTTTGCATCCAACGTAATGCCTAGAAATACTGTGGTGTTCACAAGGTCCACATTCTTATCTTGAATTTTTACACTGGTTTTTACCTCCTTAACGTTGGATAATACAAATCTTATACATTTGGCTTTTCGTTCATTTAATAGCAAATTGTTAACACTAAACCAATGAACTATATTTGAGACAGCATTGTTCACATCGTCATCAATCGGCTGTCGTCGTTTCACTTTGAATAAAAGTGAGGTATCATCTGCAAACAATACTATTTCATGGTTGACTTTTACAAAGTACGGCAAGACGTTAATATAAATTAAAAATAAGAAAAGACCAAAAATTGAACCCTGTGTAACTCCCATTGTAACCACCGATCCCGGAGATCTTTTACAGTTAACATCAACCCTCTGAACCCTATCACTCAAATATGAGATAAGAAGATTCAGTGATGCATCCCTAATTCCACAGTGGTAGAGCTTCCTGACCTGGGTTTCATGTAAAACACAATCAAAAGCCTTGGATAAATCACAAAAACCCCTAGGGCATCGTGTGAATCCTTCCAGGCATTAAATATTTGAAGTAAAAGCTCAACACTAGCGTCAGTAGTCGAGCGACCCCTAGTGAAACCATATTGTCTAGAATGGAAAAACTTATTTCTATAAAAATAAAATGTTCTTGTTTTGTTTATATAATTTTAACGCAAACTTTGTTGCGAACAAATTACAAAAACACAAATGTTGAAAAAATGTTCACGAGCAGTATTTGAACCTGGCACCCTTCTGACATACCGGGTCAGGTGCTCTCCCAATTGAGCTATCGTGGTTCTAACCAGCCCGCCGAAATTATTCAACACTATTTACTTTTTTATTTTGATTTTTTCAACATTTGTGTTTTTTTTATAAAAATGAATTTGGTCTAGAATTATCTTTTTAAATATTTTACTAAATATGGGATGCACAGAAAATGGTCTAAAGTTAGTGGGGTCAAATGTGCTACCTGATTTAAATAATGGAATTACTTTACTGTGCTTCATTAGGTCAGGAAAACACCACAGTCAATGCATCCATTAAATATGCAAGCTAATAGTAAATAGCATATATACTGTCCCACTGCTGGGAAAAGGCCTCCATCTTTAAATCAAGTCATCACTACAATCGATGGGTATTTGCTTAATCACCACGCTTGCCAAATGCGGGTTGGTGATCACAAACCCGGGCTATGCATCGAATGTCCGAAACACACTTTGCGCGACCTGGAAAATGAACCCGGGACCTTCGGCTATCGGGCCGAGCGCTTGCCACTCGGCTACCGAGGCGTTGGCGAGACTATATGAGTATTAGTTTTAAAAATAGGTAAGTGTATACAATACTAGCTGTGCTCGCGACTTCGTCCGCGTGGAATAGTGACTTTCAGCAGCATTTTTAATTTTTTAGGCTCTTGTTCCCGTTTTTGCAACATTTTTCACTGATGCTTTGCTCATATTAGTCGCAGGGTGATGTTACATAGCCTAAAGCCTTTCTCAATAAATGGACTATCCAACACAAAAAGAATTTTTCAATTCGAACCAGTAGTTCCTGAGATTAGCGCGTTCAAACAAACAAACTCTTCAGCTTTATAGTATTAATATAGATTAACTCACGACATTGACTCTCAGTCCGCATTCATTTTTAAACGTGTTCTGTTGAAATTTTCTTTCTGGAATAAAGTCAGTCAGTCTCCTCAACTCACGGCAAACTTTCAGCTTAAAATATATCGCTTGAATAGCCGAGGCACTTAAAAGTTAATACAGATTTCAATATTTTCTACGTCATCGCCTCTCCCGTTCGGAACGATCCGAGTATTCCAACTTATACGAACGTCAATCATAGTGATACGAAATGCCGGCGTATTTAAAAGGCTCCAATTTAACATGAGCTATGTCACGTTATAAAACACCACCAGCTTAACACTCTTCAGGGGATCAGCTAAGGTTGGTTTTTACATTTAATTTCCCTTAGGTTAAAATATTAAGTTGTTTAATGAAAAAAATGTCATAAGGATGAACATGCTTTCGAAGTAGCGTTATTGGCAGTCTTCCTCAGTTTCGGTGCCAAGGCTTAGGTTTAGGGGAATTTCCTCGTGCAGATAAGCATTGTAGGGATGTGGATTTTTATAACCTAATAATACTCTTTCTTTTTTTCTTTTTTTTTCGTTTATAGTATATTTGTTAATTGTTAATTGTTGTTGATCTTCAATACAATTACAATGTGGAAATTCTAATAAATAAAATAAACTTAACTAAAGCTATTACTAAACTAAAATATGGCGTCAAAAAATTCATCCGCGTCGCTGTCGACTGGTAATGTACCCAAGAGACTGGCGGCATTGCCTCGTTGTATGGCAATGCTTAGCCTCTGGCCAAGGTAAAGGGCAGCCTTTGGGTCACGGGAAGAGTAAACCAGCCGTTTGGAGATGTCTTTATACAAAGCAATACGTAGGTAACGTATCGGTGGCCGTGTGGCATAGCGGTCGACCCGATAGCCAACGGTCCCGGGTTCAGTTCCCAGGTCGGGCAAAGTGTGTTTCGGATTCAATGCATCGCCCGGGTTTGTAATCACCAACCCGCATTTGGCAAGCGTGGTGATCAAACCTTTATCTATCAATTGATGACTTAATTTCAATGATGGAGGCCTTTGCCCAGAAGTTGGAAGTTATAGGCTATACCTACTTACTTACTAGGTAATACTCAAACATCATCGAAATTTATAATTGCAACATAATTTAAAAAAAGGACAAATTGTTGGAAAAATTCGATCGGATCGATGATATGCCAGGTCAGGTGCACTACCAACTATGCTATCGTGGCTCTATCCAACTCGCCGAAATTAATCAACACGATGAGTTTATGGGTGATTTAGTGTAAAGTATCACCACCAAGTACCACTCACACGTCAGGAAACACTTGAGTGTCCAAAAACTATGCCTATTTTTTTTAAGTTCTTAATTTTTTGGAGTATTTAGAGCTGGGTTTAAAGCATATACTTTAAAATAATTATATTGTGTATCTAATAGGCAAAACAGTGATATTTTTAGTTTTGATCAAGTTCTTATAATTATTTTTTGACAATTTTTTTTATCGGAAGAGATAAATAAATAAAAAATAATTTCGGGCGCGAAATATGACACTTCCGCCGCGTGACGTAAGCGTGCATTGACAGGTGTGTCGCTGGGCGGTTATGTGGACTTTGTAACCCAAAAGATTCCTATTCACTTAACATAGATTTGATTTGTGAAATTTTAAGGTTCCTGAAGGTTACAAAATTATGGATTTTTAGATAGCGTAGTTATTACGACCGACCTGTCACATTAACAGAACATTGCAGAAAATTCTTAATCTCAAGTTAAATACTTATGAACCTACGAAGCAATGTACCTACCTATGTCTATGTACCAATGTACCTACTTATGTACCTATGTATATTTTTCGCAACGTATTGTGTTAACACAATATTTATACATACCCGACCGACGGACGATCTCCATAGCCGTGTGCCTTGCACGCCGGAACTTGGGCGGCGCTAATTCTGAGGTCCCGAGTTCGATTCCCGGTCGAGTCAATTTCGAAAAAGAACTTTCGATACTGTATCGGGTCTGGGTGGTTGTGGTACCGTCGTTGTACGTTATTTCCATAAAACGAGATCTTTAGCTAGGTACTTACCTTGGGATCAGAACAATGTATCTGATGTTCTGTATTACCTAATACCTAGTTACGTTATATTATTAGCTAACCTATTTCACAGCATTGTAACGCTTTGACAATATGTTAATATTTTAATCCGCTACCAAGAACTTAATTTAAGACTTTTTAGACTTATTTATTAACTGTTACAAATCGACGCGTGATTTTCCACTTTTCACGGTTATTAGATAATATCGCACGTTTCTAAATGATGCTGAGTACATGGCAACCAAAACCATATAAAAGGGGAAGTTGCGTCTCCCAGCATTCGTTCTGTTGTTCAACTCCATGGAGTATCATTGTTCAACTCCACCCCGACCAAGTGTCTATACCAACACTCGTTGCTGTCTAGCCTATAAAACAGCGCCCCGCCTGATCCTCTAAATGACAGCACACATTTACAGAATACACTAAACATGCACACTAATTTAGGCCCAAGACACCGTACTCGTAGAACAAGGGTACGAAGAACCGGTTCACACGCGCTCTACACCAGGTACCGACATGTACCTGGGCGCTTCTCTCCTCCTCCACGGCCCGGTCTACCCGAGCCGAGGTCCGTGCCTTTAGAGGCGCCCTCAGGATGTTCCGCTCCTCGATCCGATCCGAACCCTTCGGAGACTGGGAGGGCACGGGGATGCGCACTTTTAAGTGTGCGATGCCGTAGGTACCCTCTAGAAATCCTCCGAAGGTGATTCGTTTCAACACGGCTTGAGGTACCCTTTACGTACCTCGCCGCCCCAAAAAACCCCGGTGAAGCTGAAAATGCCCCCTGTGGTCATCAGTTCTCTCTCCAAAAAAAAAAAAAACAGCGGTAGGTATATAGTAAGAATTTACGATTTGATTCGATTTACTTTACTTTTGTTGGTAGTAAGGCTTGTTCTAAGTCCACCTGATTAAAAATAGAATAGGACCACCTGATTAGTTAGTACCATCATCAGCTCATTTTATGTCCCCACTGCTGGGGCACGAGCCTTCCCTGTGGATGGATAGAGAGAACGGGCCATAAACCACCACGCGGGCCCATTGCGGATTGGTAGTTGTTAACGACTGCTAATGCAGCCGGGACCAACGGCTTTACGTGCCTTCTGAAGCACAGAGGAGCTCGAGAAGATAAAATTTTGGTCACCCATCCAATGACCTTTGCGAAAATTGCTTAACCTCAGCACTCGCAGACCGGGCGCGTTAATCACTGCGCCATCGAGCTCCTCCTACCACATTATCTAAAACCTATCGTCATTACAATAATGTTAGTAGCGTTGTTGTGTCGGGCTTCCGACAGTTAAAATAACACGTTATTAGTATTTTTTGTGTTTCTACAATTAGAGATAATATAGCTAGTTTCTCTGTGGTTGCGGATTACGAGTTTGACCTATGGCTGGCTAGGATTGCCAACTATGATTTTAAAAACAGTATTATCCTTTTTTTTCATAAGATACTTATTACTGTTGGATTTTGTTGTTACTACTGTTTTCAACGTCTTTAGTATGTAAATGACACTAAATTGATATGTTGTGCGAGAAGCAGAAATAAATATTTAATTCTATTTTTAAAAACTTTGTTTTCCTTCTGCGACCATAAAGTTAAGTAAAGTTTAGCCTATAACTGTCACATTGCTGGGCGAAGGCCTCCATCATTAAAATCAAGTCATCACTACAATTGATTGGTAAAGACTTTATAGCCATGCTTGCCAAATGGGTTGCTGATCACAAACCCAGGCTATGCATCGAAAGATCCGGAACGCACTTTGCCAGACCTGCCCCCCGACCGCCTAACCGATCGCTTTGACTACGCTTATAGTTTCTGTCGTTATCTTGCCACCTCGCACCGCCTATGAAAGCAATATCAAAAGCTAAAGGCTATAATAGCTTCGATATTGCTTTCTTAGGCGGCACGAAACGACCAGCTGACGTCATAAACCACACACGAAGTCAAAGCGATCGGTTAGGCGGTAGGGCCCCTGGGAATTGAACCCGGAATTTTCGGGTATCGGGCCGAGCGCTTGCTACTCGGCCACCGAGGCGTTTTGACCATAATATACTTTTTTTCTTACAAAAAACAAACCTATCATAAACCACAATTACATTACATTGCGAGTAATCCCGAATTCTTTTATCTCCATTTTTAATGTACGCATTATTCGATATCGAACATCAAATAATATTTGCATTTGGTTTAAATAAATTTCGCGGTATTCGATAAACCTGAAAGCTTTCAATAAAACCAATGGACTCTGGAGGAATGTAACAGTAATCCCGTATTCTTGTGGATTAGTGGCAGATATATATTTTTTTTAAATAATTTTATATTTTTCATCATCATCCATTTGGAAATTATATTGGATTTTTACATTTACAGTCATTTCATCTCGTAATGGGTCACGTAATACGACAATGTAGAGTTATTTGTGAAAAAACATATTTTTTTTCTCTATAAATTGCTTTTAAATATTACTTTGCATAAGTATATAACTAGCTAATTTAATTCTAATGTGTCATCTGAGATACTTTTTAGTACACCATGTGCTGAAAGGAATCTCTTTTTTAACCGGCTTCAAAAAAGGAGGAGGTTACTCAATTCGACTCGTATATATATATATATATTTTTATGTGTGTTCGCAGATAACTTCGTCGTTTATGAACCGATTTTGATGATTCTTTTTTTGTTGGAAAGGAGATTTCCCAAAAGTGGTACCATGATAAGGAAACTAGGATCTGAAGATGGCATCCCAGAGAAATAGAGGGGAACTTTCAAAAATCGTAGTGGCGACTAGTGTGTTTGTTAATGTTTTACACTACTACTAAATGAAGGTCTGGAGTCGATCTGATGTTGGAGCTGAAAGACAGTCGAGGGAACTCCTCAACGATTTACAGCAATTACATGGTGTTTGGGCTTGATTAATTTGTATTGATGAGAACTTTACACCTAGATTGGTTTTGACTTTCATTAGGTGTCTGATGATGAAGACGAAGGACAGTCAAGGGAACTCCTCAACGTTTTATAGTAGCTACCTTGTGTTTGGTCTTAATTTATTTCTATTGATAAGATCTTTACACCCATTTGGGTTATAAGTGCCATTACAGGTCTGATAATGGAGACCATAGACAGTCGAAGGAATTCCTCAAAGATTTACAGCAGTAACCTTTTGTTGGGCTTACTTCATACGGTTCCATATGCCAAAATGTTTAGTTCGCACAAAAATAATACCTAATTAAGATAGAAGTTTTACATAGAAATACCACTACCTACTAGGCCGTTGTCTCCTCATCCTAGAAGCATCCTTGTTAGGTCTACGTCTACCCATCACTAAAAATCATGAAATAAAATATTTTTAACAAAAAAAACCGACTTCAAAAAACAGGAAACTTAAAAAAGTAAAAACAGCTCTAAAAAGCAAGAAATAATCTTGAAATCATATTATTAATTACCTAGATACGCATGCATGTCACTTTTAAAAAATTTCTACTGAAGTCGGGTGTGGCTTTTACAATAAAAAAGTGGAGATAATGGAACAACTATATAAGTTTAAATGAAACAAAATTGTCCCCCAGCCGACCACCAACCGATTTCAATAGACATATTTTAAAACTGACATGCGTATCTATGTTATTAATAATATGATTTCAATGTTATTTCTTGCTTTTTAGAGCTGTTTTTACTTTTCTAAGTTTCCTGTTTTTTGAAGTCGGTTTTTAGATATAAACTTACCTGTACTATTCTAATCCAAAATATTAACCTTTGTATGTATTTCTGAAGTTTAATTAGTTCTGATTAAATTACAATAATTCATTTAGTAGATGACATTTAAAGTCCATATCTGGCCTAAAACAGTCTATATATGTTCCCACTACTGGGCAAAGGCTCCCAAAATCGAAATTAATTAATCGTTACTGTTGGCGTAATTACAAACCCGGGCTTTGCATAAAAACACTTCAACCGACCGGGGAATTGAACCCAGGAACTCCGGTATCAAGCCGTGGACTTTGCCACTTGGCTACTACGCCATAACATATTTGTTTTTAATACTAATGAGCTTTGTGCATCAGGGCTAATATGATTGCCCGCAGATTTGCACGCTGTACTATACAGGTGAAGATTACACTTTTTAAAGCCTTTTATAACTCTCTGTACACGTGCAGCCTGTGGACGCATTAAACCCAGGGGGCATACGAGGCTCTGCGCACTCAATACATTAACGCATTCAGGATGCTGATGGGGCTGCGTCGTCACTGTAGTGCTTCAGGGATGCTGGCCGAAGCTGGAGTAGATAGCTTTGCAGCCATTGTTAGGAAACGCATAGCGTCCCTGATTCGTCGTGTGCGGGGCAGCTCCAAGAGCCTCCTGATGAGTGTTGCGGCGTGGTTGGACGTGGACAGTGCTATTATGCAGCATTGGACGCGCGTCCAGCTAACCAAGGACACAAAATTATCTTATTGTTTATTTTAAATGTGTCAGAATTATGTTTTAATTTACTAACATAGTTTGTAAGATCTTTGTTATTTACACTATAAAGTGTAAGTGTAAGTGTCCATAAGGGCAATGCCGGAAATAAATGATTTTTATTTTATTTTATTTATTATTTATTTACTAATCGTGACTAGTTTCTTAATCATAGCATTACTACCCTTATTCAATAGTACACGCTAAGTGTACACGTCTGTCCATCAGACTACATACCACAAACTGTCAAACTTCCTCAATAGACTTTGAGCTTTATATATATATGGCATAAGGTTGAACATTTATTGAAGACATTTGACAGTTTTGGATGGGTGTGCAAGCGTCTGTTCTATAAACAAAAATCCCTTTGGCGAACACCATGTTGATGAAAGCAGAATTAATATATTTCGTTAAAAACTCTTTCAATCGGTCCCCCTAACCAAAGGGTCGACTTTTGCCCTGCGTTCAAACATTTGATTTTCAACCGTAGGTATCTCTTACCTAAAGATGAATTGGAGGCTAAATATTGTTGTACCAGTGATGTGCCAGGATAATTTCAACGGTGTTCTGTTCGTGGTAAAGTTACATTTCTTTTTCATACTAGGTAGGTTTATAGTATGGTTACTCATTGTGGGCGACAGTATAGGAAATTATGTTTCTCGTCGTTTCGCACTCACATATAAGCCTAGAGCTATATCTGATTGAATAATAATAATAAATAAATAAACTTTCCTACACTCATACCAATTATCTAGCCCAAGAGAAGCGTCGTTATGAAACTCGTTATATGGTTACTAGACAACGGATAAACATAGGTACTTAAAATACTTAAATACATACTTATTATACATAGAAAACACCCAGACCCGAGACAATTTAGAAAAACAATAATTTCTAAATTGACCCGACCGGGGATCGAACCCGGGACCTCAGAGATGGCGACACCATGAAAACCGGTGTACAAACCACTCGACCAAGGAGGTCGTCTAATATATGCGTTAATAATGTTTATAAGGTTTTTATTATAAGCTGTTATGTTTAGTGGTATTATGGGGTTGGAAATCTCTTTGCTATTTGTAGGTTAAAGTTTATTTTATGTAGAATTCTTTACAGTACAGTCCCCTAGACAAGTGGCAAAACGCTAATAGAATATAAATGAAATAGAATGATTATTGTATGGGATTGACATAAACGTCAACGGTACAATACTCATTAATCAGGTGTTTGTAAATATATGTTTGCGACGCATCTTGGGGATCTACTGGCCACGAACAATCACAAACACAAGACTGTGGGAGCTGACCGATCAAAATCCGATTGACCGAAAGATCCTTTTAAAGAAATGGCGCTAATATATCCAAGCAAGTGTTGGAGTGGCACGCGACTGGTAGCAGAAGACCAGGCCGACCCCGTACTACCTGGAGGCGGTCGGTCGAGGAGATTGCAGTGATTGATTAGAATTGACAGGACATCGAAGCCTCAGCACAATACCGCGACGCATGGAGGCCCCTACTGCGAGCCTTATGGCTCTGATGAGGGATCATAGGATTTCATTATTATCATCATCATCATTCACTGTTCCACTGCTGGGTAAAAACATTAATCATTGGAATCAAGTAATCGCTATAATCGATGGTAATTGGCCTAATCATTTCTTAATTATAAGGCTTTATGATTACAAAACCACCGTAACCCGCCGGGTTGCACGAAAAACTAGAAACCTATAAAGTTCAATAATATTTATTCGAAGTAGCCCAGTCAGGCTCACGTTCTAAACATAATCTAATAATACTATAACACATTCACTGCCCAATACACGGCGCCGTGGAGACACAATAGAAATTCAATTGTTTGTCGTTTCAAGGCAGTGAATGTGTTAATACTAAAATGCTACGGCGATCAGGGCCCCTCTAAGCATACATGTTGCATCTTCAAGAAACTGCTACGCTGATAAACCTATGAATAAAAAACAACTAGAATGGACACTCCCGCTCCGGGCGGGCTCAAGGTCGCGATATGAGAGTACCTGTTGCAACAAATGTTCCTTTTGTCTGTGTACATCAATTAATGTAGTTTGAGATTTTAGAGTTCGTATTGTGAATATTTATTAAATGGCTTGATTAAATGATTTATTTGCTGTTATTTTATTTAATATTTATTAATATTTTAGGTTGAAATATTACCTAATTAAGAATCAATTATTATTTATTATTTTATTATTACATTAAGATAAATAATTCAGATTTTATTACTATCGTTCATTCATTTATTTAATAAACAATTCTTGATGCAATAATATTTCCTATAATTTATTTTAATTCTAATCACATTTGCGTGACCTCGCAGGTTTTGTTCGAATGGAAACTGAAAATCAGTGTTTTGCTGCATGAGCAAATGTTTCATTGTGTTTTCACTTTTTTGCATCGCTATACGGCACACAATTTATTGATAACTAATGTTTGTAGTAGTTGTATATTTAATTGTTTTTTTTATTTTTATTTAAATTTATAATGTATTTTTTTTATTATTGTATTATGTTTGAATTGTGTGCATGTTTTGTTGCAAATAAATAAATTATCTATCTATCAACGCCAATCGGACTGTCACGGCCGCCGGAGTCACCGCACGCGCGTTTGCCTGTTTGTGCGTTCCGTACGATTTTGGAAACCAATTACAATGGGGCCAAGTTATTGTGGTGTGTTTGGTTGTACAAACAATTTAAAAACCACCACACTTTAGTTTTTTTAGTTTTTGAAGTTTAGCTCTCAGACTATACCAAAGCTCACCCAACGCTGAATAAACTTAGGTACTTAATATTTTTACGACTTTTACGTGAGCCTGTATCTGTGTTATTATTTATTCTTATGCCTGTATGTATTCTATTTTATATTTGTAGGTAAGTAAGTAATACTTACCTTAATGGCTTCATTTGGTATGGTACTTACTAAAACTTATTATAAATAAGTATCTATGTAGGAAGGTACGTAACATAATAATTTATAATCTCATATTTTTTATAACTAGAATAAAATAATGATTTCAAAGTAAATAAAAACTTATATTTTAGCAATATTATTTTTAGACGTAAGCAATATTCAACATTAAGCAACCCTGGCAACGCGCATGGACGACAGAGGGGCGTAATGACGTGAAGGGAGAAGTAGGTATATAAATGGCGGCGTTTGGGACTCAGTCAAAGAAGATTCCGTTCTAGTTGTTTTTTATTGTTACGCCCTCCTGGGTTGAGCTCTTACCATTCAGCCACCGAGGCGTTTGATCATAGTCACCAGCTCATTTTATGTCCCCAGCAGTGGGGCACGAGCCGTCCTTATGGATGGATAGAGAGAACGGGCCATAAAACACCACGCGGGCCTAGTGTGGATTGGTGGTTATTAAATGCTAATGCAGCCGGGACCAACAGCTTAACAGCTTCCGAAGCACGAAGAAGCTCGAGATGTCAAATTTTTGGTCACCCATCTAATGATCTGTCTTGAGAAGGAGGCGTTTAAAATAAAAGCTAAATATTTACAACACCACTCACGTCCACATCTACACACGTTCATTACTGAATAAAAATAACGGCAAGTTAAAACGCTCGGTGCGTCGTTAAAACTTCGATCATCCGCCGGCCGGAAATATAAATTGCTCTTCAACTTTTTATGGCGCTTCCAAGGCATTTTTGAAGGAAACGAAGTAATATTTCATGGCACATGCTCCTTGCTATCTTCCCTTTTAGGGCCACCGACTAAAGGCATTCGTGAATCACAAAGTTAGGTGATTCTCCACTTATGACTTTGGTGTACCGTGGCTTGCATAAACACAGGAATGGTCTAATTAGACAGTTTAGTATCGGTTTTTGAATTTATTTAACCCTGGTATCGACTATTGCAACCTTTTGTCTCTTTTTGAAACGGTAATTATTTTTTGAAATCCTTTTGTATGCCGCATGTGAATCAAACTATAAAAAAATGAAGCGTTTAAAAAGTGCTAAAATCTTCTATGCGTAAGTATGAAATTGAACTCCTTCCAAACGGCTAAACCAATTTGGATGATTTTTTTGTATTTATAACATTTATAAAATACAGTGAAAAAATTAAACGCCTACCCGACCCAGCCAGGAATCAAACCTGGGTCTTCCGCAATCCTTTTATGATTTTTTTTGTGGGTGTTCAAGTGGATTCGAGTATGATTTAGATTTACAATTGGACCCGGTAGATGGCGCAGTTATAGGGCTCCCATCATGGAATACAGGTGTTCTTAAGCGGACGAATGATTTGTTTGTTTTGTTGTCATGGAAACTGTCAACGTTTTGTTTGCTTTGTTGTCATGGAATCTGTCAAAGCAGTACGAATGCCGCTGGTCTATCCGGGTATTTCTGTCTCTGTAAGTACAGTTATACACGCACACACACAACTCCACATTCACATAAGCCCTGTCAGAATACCAGCGTCGTTGTGGTGGTGTTGTTTTTCAGCACCGCAACGTTTTGTTTTGTTATATTATTATCCTGTTTCCGCATTTTTATGGTATATCCTTTTGTAATGTTTGTGTGATTGTCAATAAATATTTTCTTATTCTTATTTTTATTTTATAAATTAGTGTGTAATGCATGAATGCTGAGGATGTCCATGGGCGGCGATGACCACTTCTTCGATCGTCGTATGTATGTACATTGCCTTCCTCATAACATTAAGAATACTACATTCCACTTTGTCTCTAAGAACTATTTGTATTGTATGGGATACGCTACGATCACTACGGTCTCTGTAACGAAGTTTAATAATAATTTTTATTTTATACTAGATGACCCGGTGAACTTCGTATCACCTACATGTATTGGGGAAAAATATATATGGTCAAAACTTAAACATTATCGGCTAGGGTGGAAATTACTCTAAACATTTCTTGGCCTACATCCAAAAATATAACAATTGCTTTCAAATGACGTCGTTTGGCGCAACGCATATTGTATAAGAAAATTTTATGCCCACTTTCGAGGTCCAGCCATTCTCGAGTTTTAGCAAGACAAACGGACAGCAATTGATTTTTATATATATAAATTTTTAGTATACTTAGATGCTTAAAACAAGCCCTTCAACCGAATCAAGTTTACGGAGAATTGAATTACTAGACTCAAAAAGCAATTGTAATAATATAATAGTCTACCTATCCCGTAAGTAAATCTTAAAAATATTAAAATAAATAAAATTCAATTGAATTCTTCCACTTACATCGAAACTGTAAAAGCTTACTAATGTAATGCAACATTTTAAAACCAACCAACAAAACTTCCTTATTTTTCAAACCGAACCCAAACCGCCCAACCAGCATTTGGCCAGTCAGTCAAACACCAATCACTGCGCTTGCGTGTCCCACAGTTTATTTAGGACGTCAAACAAAACCGCAAATCAGGGACATTGGTTCTGTGGCGATTGAATTGTCTTTGTTTTGCGATACACCGGACTACATCGATAGTACACAGAGCATAGAATGAATAGAGCACCCCACTGCCGCACTTCAGAAGGCACATTGTTCCTAACACCCACACAGTATTAGATAGGCGACTAATGTAATTGATGCTCCACGCGTTTCATAGTTATTAAAAAACATTATATGTACCTACGTAGCGTGTCTGGGAATCGTGTAGGATAATTAGGAAATTAAGGTCTACTTTTACCTACGTACCGTGTTTGGGAATCGTGTAGGATAATTACGAAATTAAGGTCTACTTTTCTACATAAGCTTAGCGGTTGGATACCAGTCTCTCATTCATAGGTCCCCGAGTTCGATTCCCAGCGGCATTCGTGTTTGTAATCGGTTTGGTTGGTGGTAGGGCTTGATTCGAGTCCGCCTAGCTAGATCGTCGCCATAGCATCAATTTTAATAGCGTTCTTATGATCCGACAACTAGAGATAAGATAGCCAGGGCCTTAGCAGCTGCTGAGGATTCCGGTAAAGTGGGAATCACGTTCGGTCTTAATATCAATTAATAAAAAATAACGCTGGGTTATATTTTAGCAGGCGTACATTTTTCAGGTTTTTCTGAATAACAGCTGTTATTTGTATGCTCGTACTATAACATATTAACTCTAAACTTATCACTAACCGCCTTATCTTTTATTCGATTCAGTTTCCACGGTCAAACAACCAAACCGAAATAGGCATCTTTATATTCCCGCCTCACCAGATCCCGAGGCGTTATTGCATAATTGTCAATATGTGAACCCCTAATGCAATATCCATGGGGGTCCATAGTAAAAAAATAACTTTAACCGGAAATTACGTTTCGAATTTGTAAGATTGATAGAGACAACTATCTCGCATAGTTTAATTTGAAGAACTTACACGTATGTAAACTGGACAATTGACCTACTACACCATAAAACACAAATGTTGAAAAAATTTCCACGAGCATTGAACCTGCACCCTTCTGACATACCGGGTCAGGTGCTCTAATTACTAAATGTTTTTGTTTTTGTTTATATAACTTTTAACGCAAATTTTGTTGCGAACAAATTACAAAAACAAATGTTGAAAAAAAAAATTGGGAGAGCACCTGACTCGGTATGTCAGAAGGGTGCAGATTCAAATCCCGCTCGTGGAAATTTTTTCAACATTTGTGTTTTTGTAATTTGTTCGCAACAAAATTGGCGTTAAAAATTATTATAAACAAAAACATTCTACTAAACCATGTTCATGTTCTCTATCACACCATGTGCCGATCTGATATCAAGAAATTGTGTTAATGATTTGTTTATACTTTTTAAATAAATTATGTTTATTGTTGCCCTGCGAGGGCATGTTTGGGACTTAATACTGTTTTTATAAAATCTTTGTACAACGTGATGCAATAAATATCTATGATCTATGATCTATGTCTATGTTCTCAAAAAAGTTTAGATTTATGAAAGAACACCTAAGTACCTACAGATGCTTAAAATTTAAGCAACTAACTACTACTACTACTTAAGTAATTGCTTAGATGATGATTAAAAATGTTTTATTTGTAAGACTGTAAGTAAGTATTCGGTTCGGAGACTTTTCAATGCAAAAACAATCACGAGTGACTTCAAGTACGAGTTGAGGCTCGTAATTGATGTAAAGTGCGATTTTTTTTGTCAAGATACAAGTCTGCGCCATTTTTTCCGAATGCCACTCTCTATGGATCACGGCGGGCAGTGATCTATGATTCGGGACATTCCATGTTTTATTATTTTATTTCATCGTTAAAATCAAGTCATCCATCGCTATACTTAATAGGGATTTGAAAAAAGACAAAGTGTTGAAAAAATTCCACGAGCGGGATTCGAACCCGCACCCCATGACATGCCGGGACAGGTGCACTACCAACTATGCTATTGTGGCTCAATCCAACTCGCCGAAATTAATCAACCAACACTATTTACTTTTACTGTGTAATCCATAAGACAACTACGTCATCAACATCCGATTTTAATATTTTTACAAATATTGAAAGATCAGTTAAGAATTAGGCTAGCTATATTTTTGATTATTTTCATATAATTTTCCGCAAATATTGATGCGAACAAATTATAATTTGAAAAAAGACAAAGTATTGAAAATAAGTTTTTAGTAAAATTATATGTAAATAATTATACAATAGGGATGTTGATGTTGATAACCAACAACTAATAATTCCAGAACATAAAAAATATGAAATAGACTTATTTTTATTTGACCTTAGCATGAAAACAGATGGTATCTGTTTTCTTTGAATTATGTATATTTGCACATCCAATGAGGGTAAAATGTACCATTGGACCTGTACCATTTATACATCTTTTTATTGTACTCACATAACGCAAATAAAGAATCTGAATCTGAATCTAAAAAGTTACACAACTATAACCATAAACACTGAATTTAAGGTCGTCATATGATAAAATTCAAAAAATTCAAATTCAAAATTCAAAATAATTTATTCAGTTTAGGCTACAAGTAGCTTTTGTGAATGTCACTATGCCATCGGTTCGTAAGTCTACTCTGGGCGGGAGATCTTGTACTGAGAAGAACCGACAAGAAACTCAGCAAGTGTCCAGCTCTTTTCTCCCTTACAGCGTCAAAAATATATAGAATAATAATAAACACAAAAAATAATAATAAACACAAAAAATAAACACAAATAATAAACACAAAAAATATATAGAAGACAACCACAACATGTAAAAAATAACAAAATAAAAAATCTATGTTAACAAATTTATATCAGATAATTATGTAAAAGTTTCAATTTCCACAATGTCATACAGTACCACTACAGTACTCTAGTAAAAGTCAAAAATTGTTTAAGTAAAACTAAGTCAAACTATAATTAATAATACTAAAAATAAAATAAGTATGCAAGAGCAGACCAGCCTCCACAGGCGGCACCCGTTCACGAGCATGACATATGAATTAGCCATCGCTTCGCTCAACCATATTTTAGGGAACGTAACGACCCGACGCATACGCCACCACACCGCAGCAGAGACAATAAAGAGAGCATGACACACTCAAGATACTCTAAATAAAAACTTAATGATAATTATATTTAACGCAACGCTGTTTGTTATCTGTAGGACACTGCTGATAAAGGCTATCAGTATAAAAATTATATAAATTGATTTTATTAAATTGATTCAAATATAATATGTGATTTTTATTATATAGTTCACCATTCCCACATAATTTCTATAAAGAAATCGTTTTGACAAACAGTCAATAAGTTTCTCACTACCCAATTAATGGGTAATAGCCTAATCCCCACGTTTGCTCGATGCATATTGGTGATTGCATCGATAAATACGACACAAACTTTGACATTGTGCGTTGACCGACATGGGAATATAATCCCAGGACTAAAATCCGACGCAAAGCATTGGCGGAGGCGTATTTAAGAAAATTTAATACAAATGAAAACATTTCCAAGTAGTGGATTAATCATCATCATCATCTCAGCCAAAAGACGACCACTGCTGGACAAAGGCCTCCTCCAAGGATCTCCACAACGACCGGTTTTGTGCTGCTCGCATCCAGCGGCTTCCCGCGACCTTCACCAGATCGTCGGTCCACCTTATTGGAGGCCTGCCCACACTGCGCTATCCGGTACGCGGTCGCCACTCCAGGACTATACCGCCCCAGCGGCCATCAGTCTGGCGAGCAATGTGCCCTGCCCACTGCCACTTGAGCTTAGCAACTCTTCGGGCTATGTCGGTTACCTTTGTTCTTCTGCGGATCTCCTCATTTCTGATTCGATCACGCAGAGAAACCCCGAGCATAGCCCTCTCCATTGCTCTTTGAGTGACCTTGAGCCTTTTTATGAGGCCTATAGTGGATTAATAATAAATACAATTTAAAATCTACTGCATAATGTACCACAAACTGTTTTTCCTAATAGACTTTGAACTTTATGTCTATGGCGTGTGGTTGAATATTTATTGAAGAAATTTGACAGTTTTAGACAGTAAGATGTGCAGGCGTTCTGTACAAACATTGCCCATTTAATTTTCATTAAATTAGATAGGGGCTGTCCTGCCTACCGCTCAGCAAGTAGCCTTAGGCTATGTCTGTGTACTGTATGCTATTTATAGTGAATATGAGAGTCGTGTTGTTTGCATAAAGGGATCGGACCGTTTGTAAATAAATAAAATAGTCAATTGACTTTGTCTCAGTTAGTCTGTCACGTTATTGGAGTTGACGCTGAGGGTTGACGCTGTTTTTTGCGCAAACGTAATTGCAAACTTACTCGCAATGACAGTGAAAGAAAAGCGTAACGTTCAAAAGTTTATTGACGGAAAAGTGAAGAGTCATGTAAGTTTGCTGATTTGTTGTATTTTCTAACATTTTTGTATATCTATGTAAAATAATGGTTTATTTATTTGGCTTTCGTGAACGTGCATAAGTATTGCCAAATAAAACAAAACAGTGCGGCGCCACTTTTCAAATCTCAAGAAGTCCGCGTGCGATCTCGGTAAAGTCCCACTTCACTCACTTTACTGATACTCAAAGTGAATGCGGATGGGTGGGATATAAAAAAAATATACAATATTTCTAACATCACTCATTATTATTATTAATAAAGAAATAAAAAAATTAAAAAAAATCTTTCATTGGCCAATTGTGCAAACCGCACGCGTTAAATAAGATGAGACTTGACAACGAAGCTAAAAAAAAATCAAAAAAGAGCATCAGCAATGAACATCAGCAGACGAAAACAATATCTGTTGATTCGCAAATATTTGTTATCAAAAGCAAATGTTGGCGCGTTTGATGTCCTAAGTAAATACAACGGTGGGGTTTCTACAAACATTGGTCTCGCTGGCGGCGCTGTGGTTTGTCACTTGATTATTTGTTTGACTATCCACGTAGGTAATAGAAAAGGCTTCTCTTTATGTAGTTGCACAAAAACGGTGGAACAATTGTGTATTCATTTTGGGACAGCTGAATTATATATGTTAAAAGGCGGCAAACGAGCAGGTGGGTCACCTGATGGAAAGTAATCACCGCCGCCCATGGACACCCGCAAAACCAAAGTAATCGCAGATGCGTTGCCGGCCTTGAGGAAGGAGTTGGATCTTGAGGACTAGTAAGAATTGGGAGGGAGAAGGGGTGAGAGATGGGCCTCCGGTACTTTCACTCACCGGACGAAACACAACAGCAACGAGTGCCATTGTTTCACGCCGATATTCTGTGAGAGGGTGGTAAGTATTATGCCGGGCGAGCCGGTCCATTTCATGCTACAACGCAGCGTGGCTTAACCACTTAGACAGTGTCACTCATTTAGCATCACCCAGGGGTCACGTGTAGGGTCTCAAGGGTAAACCTACGGACGCAAGTAACTTTAACCCCCAAAAAATTTTTCTAACGAGTTTCCATTACTGAACTACTATACCATACTTACCAAAATTACTATTTAAATTGTTTTAATATCTATGTGAACTACAATAATAACACACATCGTGTTATGTTTAAACCCACAGAGCCACTTATTGCGCTATTTCAACCCGCACTAGTTTACAGATATGAGTTAGCATCAATAAACAGTAAAAACAAAAACTAATCCATATAAACACTCCATCACACAATCCCAGGGCCCTCTCGAAGCTTCAAAAGTTGAAACTTATAGCAAATTGATGTATTTTACCATCTGTCTATCCTACCATTCAAATACTACCCTTATCGTCAACAACTTAAGATTGAGCACCGCTGATTGGAATGCATCAATAAAATTGTTTAACTAATTTCGAAGCTACTCTTTCTTGTATTTGGTATCTATAAATTATGTGCCAAAGTAACTCTTAATACGTTAGAGATAGAGATGTCTCAATCTCCGGATTGACGGTAAAGCAATTGGCATTAGTATTAACTATGAACGTTCGACTGGATCAGTTCTGAAACCCAATCTACATGTAAATTGGTCCAAGTGAGATTAACTTTAGGATTGGAGCCAGCTTATACATTATAGCTAGTTTATTTCGTGCATCCAACTTTTCTTTGCATACTAATTAATCTAATGCATGGCATTGAGACTGCAACTCTGTAGATGTAATTAGTTAAAAATTTAAACACCAATGATTGAATCGACACAGTTCTAAATATTATTATTTTTTGATTGAACTACAGTTTTTATGAATGCCAGGCTGTGGAGTGGCCAAAGATCATGTACTAAGATGAACCAGCAAGAAACTCGACAAAGGCATTTCATGTAATCCTTTTTTACATTGTCAAATTATCGGAATACGTCCCAACTAACGATGAAGGACATACTCATACAAGTATTGTATGTAGTAAAATATATTCATATTAATAATAAAATTATGTTATCGGGAACAAACCGAGTTCGTACAATATTGAAAATTAAAATTCTGAATGTAATAATATAAATGAGGAGGTTTTCAAAATCACAACATAACAAACATAACAAAACAACGTAACATTTACCCATTTTTCCAGGAAATGAAATAAACTTAATAAAATGTTACCATTTAAAATGTCCTATAATACAGATTAAGGTTATTACAAGCTTTTTTTTTACAAGCTTTTATTATATACAAGCTTTTTACAAGTTTTTATTTAGCTTGCCCTGTAACAAATTTGTTTGGGTCAAATCTAGTAATTAAAATTGGACCCCCTTCCTGTTGACGGATTGAGCTAAATTTAGCTCGGATTATAAAAAAAATTGGGTCTCTGATAAAAACGCAAAGATTTTTAAATTAAATTATTTTTAACTTTTTAGTTCTTTTTCATTAACAAGTAATAAGAGCTTGTTTTTAAAAAGTTTTTTTCTTTCAATATTTTTTTGATTCAACTTTCAGAATCTATACCAATCTAACTATCAACATATTATTATACTAGCTTTTGCTCGCAGCTTTGGTCACATATGGGCTACACGGCTTGTAATTATTATTGTTAGTAAGTGTTGTAATTGTAAAGATAAGTATATGTAAGGATAATCCTGAAACACTTCATAATTTCTAACCAGTCCAAATACCAA
Organism: Eudonia lacustrata; assembly: GCA_947562085.1. NCBI lineage: Eukaryota > Metazoa > Arthropoda > Insecta > Lepidoptera > Crambidae > Eudonia > Eudonia lacustrata. Next base: position 19,785,535 of record OX387324.1, read on the forward strand.
AGGATTTAACTTTTAAAATGACAGATTTCCATATACTAGTGGTCGCCCAGTGGTCGATATTCGACCGTAATTTTATTAAGGCTGCACGGATTGTGTCCTAGGCAATGAAAAATTAAAAAAGATAGAATGTGATTTTGGATTGTCATTGACAGATTTCGGCCGCTCCTCTTCCATTTTTGAAATTTTTGAAAAGAGTGTAAATACGTGTGTGTCAAATACTTAAGCGTGTGTGTCAATTACGTGGTAGGTGTGTAATGTTTGTTTTATTGTTTTAATGTATTTTTATGCATAATTAAAAAAAAATATTAACATTCGAATAACCTTCTCTATATAAACTATAAGTGTGCGAAATTTCATACTTCTCCGTCCGCGCAATTTTCATAAAAAGGGGTACAAAGTTTTGCTTCACGTATTAATATATAGATAACTCTTACTTTAAAAATAAGGATTTCCTCAAAAAACGTTCTTCCCTTTTTTCTCCTTTAAAGTAAAATAAACAAAATTCCTGAGACATGTCATTCTTTATTTCTTCTTATAAAGCCAAATACAAATTTTCATGTATTTTACTTCATAACTGACGGACTTTCATAAAAACTTTCACCCCCTATTTGTCCCCCTTAGGGTATGATTTCCGTAAAATCCTTTCTTAGTGGCTGGTTACGTCACTCAATTAACCTACAGTCCAAATTTCATCTAATAAGCTTTAGCGGTTTAAGCTCGGCGATGATGAATCAGTCATTAATTATGTATAGAGATGACTTTAAATCAGTAATGTGAGTACGAGAGAGAGAAAAAACCAGCCAAGTGCGTGTCAGGCCCCGCGCAGTGTAGGGTTTCGTAACCCATCTTAATCCGGTTTCACACACCAGACAACGTCATTTTAAGTAAGTAGTTCGCAATGAGGAATTTGTACTGCGCCAAGTACATTTTATAAGTTGGTCGACTGTTACTCGTAAACTTGTAAAGCCTACTTAGCTGTGATAGTTTTCCTTTTAACTTTGTCATATATATACAACTACCGTGAATTTTTTCACGTATCCAAAAACAACGATTTGGCTGGCAGGGGGGGGGGGGGGACACTTGACTCTAACAAAATTTTGCACTTTAAAGCTTAATAGTTCACAAACGGATGCCTCAATCAAAAAACTGTTTCCTCAAACCCGCAATATTTTTGAAATTGCTATCCAACGATACCCCCACAATATGAGGTAGACAAGAAAAAAAATTCACGTGTAGGGGAGGTAAACTACAAAAATTTTTTTTTTTCAAAATTTTACTTTATCACTTTGTCGGCGTGATTAATATGTATATCCATGCCAAATTACAGCTTTCTAGTACTAAGAGTCTATGAGCTAGGACAGGCAGACAGACAGACACAGACAGACGGACAGACGGACATGGTGAAACTATAAGGGTTCCTTGTTGACTATGGAACCCTAAAAATGGTCACACCAAAAACTGTAATGGTCACCTTATTTGATTTAAACCTCCTTAATTGTTGTACGGAATTAAAAGCTCGTAAAGGAACGAGCAGCACAAAACCGGTCGTGGAGATACTTGGGGAAGACCTTTTCCAGCTGTGTACGTTATCATCATTATCAGTTCATTTTATGTCCCCACTGCTGGGGTACCAGCCTTCCCTATGGATGGATAGGGAGAACGGGCCTTAAACTACCACGCGGGCCCAGTGCGGATTGGTGGTTGTTAAAGACTGCTAATGCAGCCGGGGCCATCGGCTTCACGTGCCTTCCGATGTATGGAGGAGCTCATGATGATATATTTTTGGTAACCTATCCGACCGGCCTTTACGAAAGTTGATTAACCTCACCACTCACAGACCGGGTGCGTTAACCAAAGCGCCATCGTGTACGTCTTTTAGCTGAAATAATGAGAATGATGATGATGAAGGAACAAGGAATTTATCTACATTATTCAATATTTATAAAATTTATAAAATACAGTAAAAAAATTAAACGCCTACCCGACCCAGCCAGGAATCGAACCTGGGTCTTCCGCAATCCGGGCGGCTGCACTGACCGCTATGATACCGGGAAGGCTGACGTAAGCGCCGAATTTTGTCACTGCTTTTTTAATGTTTTGAGTGCTAATAACGGAACAGTGCGCCATCTATCCAACTGTAGTCATAGCAACCAACAAATATTTAATTTAGCTTCAGTAAAGCAACTAGCACTTGAAAATAAAAAGTAAAAATTTACATTATTCAATTTATAAATCAATCTTCAATCTAATTTAGTTAAATCTAAGACTTCAGACGACAAACTCCTCATTCTGGCCTTACATACAGTGAACAGGGTGTAATATTGATTGGTACTTAGACTAATTAATGGCTAGCTGATATGTCTGAGGCTAATATTTGTCTCTTAAGATGAGACAGACAGAACTGGCTGAGTTGAAGGCAGCTTTTGTATGAATATCAACATAAATACAGTGTCATTTATGTTATATTAGTTCTGTTTGAAAATTCTGAAATCGGAATGATCATCACTTCTGTAGCCTAGACGTTAGACCACCGGCCTAAGACAGAAAAGTGCCGGGTTGTATGTTAGCGCTCGTGTAAAATAGTTCATTGTTTAAGTAAAGTTAAATGCTCGAGTTCTCTGAAGAGCTCTGAAGAGCTCTTTAATCTCATAACACCTTCTCCCTTCCTTCAGTACACGTGCTGCTCTTCGGAGTCACCGCCTCACTGTCTCAAATATCCCATCGCGCACAAAGAAATTTGGTGACTCGTTTCTTTGTCGCACCTCTAAAAGACAGAATAGTCTACCAGCACACGTTTTCCCTCCTTCCTATGATATGGGGTCTTTCAAAAGAGGCGTGAAGAAGCACCTTGTGGGTCGGCAGAGTGAGGTTAACTGATGCTACGTTTGTTTTCACGCTGCACCGTTATCTTCGCGTCTGGACTCCATTTCCACTTAACATCAGGTGTGATGGAACCATTTGCCGAGCTATCTATAATTTTTTGTTAAACAGTTAGTATGTCATCATCACATCATCATCACACCAGCTCATTTTATATCACAACTGCTGGGGCACATGCCTTCCCTTTGGATAGAAAGGGAGGACTTGGTCTAGTGCAGATTGGTGGTTGTTAAGGTGGTGTTACTTTCGTCGAATAGTTTAAGACTATAATGTGACTTACGAATCTGAAATGTTCGTATAGATAAATTCATGTCTTTATATTGAATTTGCTTGCTCAAATACACATTTGTATAAATTTGACTGGATCATAATTATTTTCGAAAACACCACAAAAAAATTACTAATGTTGGAATTACAACCGAATTACTTAATTTATATGCTTGGAAACCACTTAAATATATTGAAAACATCAATAATCGTAATTTAGTTGCTCCATATTTTGATAACTAAAACCAAGATTTTTTTTAAATATATTTTAGGTTAACTGTTAATTTGCGGTCTATATTGTCGCAGGCTACGTATTATCGACCTTATGCCAGCGTCAGTAAGAAACAGCCATTTTATTTTAGTTAGACCACCGGCCTAAGACAGAAAAGTGCCGCGTTGTATGTTAGCGCTCCTGTAAAATAGTTCATTGTTTAAGTAAAGTTACGGTATGCTCGAATGCTCTGAAGAGCTCAATTTTGAATGTTCACAAATCGAGGTGTCGTCTTAACGACTGCTAATGCAGCCGGGACCAGCGACTTCACATGCCTGCCGAAGCACGAAGGAGCTCGTGATGAAAAATTTTTGGGCACTCGCCCTATGACCGGCTTATACGAAAGTGGCTTATCCTTAGCAATCGCAGACCAGTAGGCTTAGCCAAAGTAACATTAAGAAAACGATAGCGAAGTTCGAAAAGAATAAAATGTATGGGATTGACATAAGCCGCGCTAAATCACGTGGTCAATCTTATGTCAATCCCATACATTTTACTCTTTTCGAACTTCGCTATCGTTTTCTTAATGTTACTTTGGCCACCGCCACAGGCGCGTTAACCACTGTGCTATCAAACTCCTCACAGTGCGACACACCTATCCAAAAGTATGCCGAAAACTTTCATATACAGCTTGTACTGACATATTATTTTGTTGCTCGTAAAACTGTTCCCTTTCTATACTTATTCCTTTTTACTGCCTCCAGCAATGTATCGTCGACGCGATTTTATACTCAACTTAATGAAATGGTATGCTTGGATATACTATAGGTATATTGTATGTCGCACGGTGTTACATAAGATGGCTGTTTAAGGTAAAATAAATGTCGTAAGGAAATAGGTGAAAATTTTGTAAATAGAAGAGTAACATGCATCTTAATTACCTCCTTGACTTCGATTCATAACAAGTAAGGGGAGCTCATTAGAGCACATTGGGTTTAATTCACATGGTATCAAAGCATCAAAACAAAAAAAAATTGGCTCAGTTTTCGCGTCAAATAAGTACACATCATGTATATACAAGAAACTAATAAATTGGTTACAAACATAATTTGACTGTTTGTTCAATGTACAAACATAAAAGTGACAAAATTTGGAGTGAAAAATGCGCTCGAATCCGCGATAATACCGCCGCGGTCGTGTAAATAGCAAATTTGACGATTCGATTCGACGCGGCTCGACTCTGCGCTACTACACTAGCATGAATTGACCTCAGAACAATTACTAAAGCTTCGTTATTATTCTGAGGAATTGACTCTGCGTGCGGTTTGGTTTTATTTTTCTGCGTTGTTCATGCATGAAGCTGTAGATATAAGTGTTTCTAAGCAGCCCGCCCGTCAGGCAACCCACCTCAGCGCTGCTCTATGAATTTAAACGAAATAATAACGCCGGGCGGGCGCCTGCGCCCCGCCGCACAATGGGTGCAAAATAAAGCTCCATAGACTAAGAGTCGCTCAAAAATTAAGAATCTAATTTTGAAAAAGAAACATGCCTACGTTTAAACAGCAAAAGCAAAAACCAAAAAGCAATATTTTATGTTATGTTTTTTTTATAGAGCTATTATTCAATAAGTTTTTTTGTATGAAGCCGAACAGTTTTATTAATTTCACTCCTTATTCTTAAGCTTTCTAAAGAAATAACTTTCTGTATCATAAAATGGATCACATAAGCTATTATTATCACTAAAGCCTGAATCTCAGAAACCCTCGTCGGGACACTGCAATTTTCAAAATTAAAAAAAAAATTAAGAAAGCTAAGTACCTACTATAAGTAGTAAAATTTATAAAACTGTTCAGCTCCGTACAAAAAAAAGAAATAGTAAATAACGTATTAAATAATAGCTCTATCAAAAAAGTTAGATTACATAAAATATTGCTTTTTAGTAAAGGAATTCGTAGGCATGTTTCTTTTAAAAAAAGTAGATACTTATTTTTCTGCTCTTACTCTGTGATTCAAAGATAATCCAAATGGAGGACCAGTCGACAAATAACTTAAACGATGCGGCGCATTATGGGGAAGGCAGTTCAACGGATAAGACAATTTTACAATTATAAATGACAATTTTATAAAAGATTATAATTATTACTCCAATCAAATCGAACTGAATCCAAATAAATTGCCAGACATTATTTAAGCCGGAAATCAAATCATTAACTTACTATACCTACCTACTTGGGCCTCCAAGTCTGTCAGCAATACAATTCCTTTCAGTGTTACTGGCAATTGTTGTGCGTGCCTACAGGCGTATATATTAGTACTTGTCCTCTTTATATTTATGAAAATCATGTCAATAAAAAAAATATATTTTTAGAAAGTTAGGCAAATGACTTGTCTCTGTCTGATGTTAGCAGAAACAGAGTTCAGATGCGAGGACAATGAGCGGAGCAGGATTGTGCCTATAGTTGTAAACCAGCGGCTTGTAAGCCGGCGGTAGTTACCGAAACCAGCGGCAGCGGCTAGAAACGAATAACCAGCCGCTTCATACCGGGTATTTATATACCCGACTTGAACATCGAAAAAAAAAAACGATTTTTATTAATTTTTTTATTGATAAACTCTTAATTTTGTTATACAGTAGCACATGAACTGTGTGTTCTGCTATATTTTTTTAATAAACACCGAAGACACCGTTTATACCTACTAATTTACTTAATTCAGAGACGAACAGGAAACTATGAAACAACGTTTGTGTTTAGGTGGTGGTGTATGAAAATTATAAGAATAATTGATCTGGGTCCCAGGCCATATGGGAATCCACGGCAACGAGATGGCGTATGCACTTGCCAGGGAGGGCTCAGAGACCCAGTTAGTTTACTTTGCATTTAATCATCATTATAAACCAAACAAAGAAATACAACTAAATGGATTGGATGAATAGGTGATTGAATGGATGGATTGGTAGGTATCTGTCCACACTTATTTTATGGATAAATACCAATTTCCAAAACATCTCAGACAAATAAAATTATTAAAATAGTCCTATTCCACTGCTGTGTCACATTTTGTATGAGAATTTTGAGTTTAACACTTAATACAGATGCAAATGACATTGTTTATGTCTATTTATGTTAAATGTATCCTATAGTAAATAAATCAGAAGGGAAACAACAAAAACAAAAAACTAATCATGTGAATATATTAATGAAATGTAAGCAGCCGTTTCCAGCCGCTAGTTATCGCTAGAAAGGATAATAAGCCAAATAGGCCGTTTCTAGCCGCTAGGCTAGAAATGTTAATAACCAGCTTCACATCTTTAATTGTGCTTCATTAGCCGTTCCTCACCTTGTCTACCCTGTCTTGCCTTGCTACATTCTTGGAAAGGATCTAATAAATAAAGAACAAAAAATATATTTACTGTCATTATTAATTTCGCTTTAGCTTTAGCAAGCTATTCGCAAATACTTCAGAAAACAGTGTAACATAATATCGCCCAGTTATTAACATGCTCAAAAAGCCGTTTCCTGAAATGTCATACACAACTCGTGATATCCACGTTATTAAAACTAAAACATTTCCCCTCATATAAAAGTTAAGAGCAAAAACAAAACACGACACACGATATTAATAAAGTTGCACGACAACTGTAACTACGGTACATAAAGCCCAGAAATATGCAATACCTACCATTTCCTCACGATTTAATCCCAATTCCCTCGAAACTGCCACTTACTACCCAGAGACGGTGGTCCAGTCAGCGAATTCGCATAAACCAATAAACTAGGGGTCCCATCGTCCCCTCATGTTTGCCTTGTCAGCGTTGGTACTCCAAATATTAAAATGCGGAGACGTATGTGAAGAATCGAATTAGTAATGCAATTTAGATGAAACGGAGTTGTGAAAAAAGTTTTTTTTTTAAATTCAAACTTTTTTTTTATTTATTAAAAAACCATTTTCCGTTTAGAAAACAAACCAATAAACAATTGAAATTTTATATTAATACTAAAGGGAAATACAGAGATTTAAATAATTAACAGAAAACATAAAAAGAAAGATCACATAATTGTTTTCTAAAGTTTACGCGAACACTACATATTGAAATGAAACAACTTTTACGGATCTCCTCGCATTTATTTTACACATTACTTATTTAATGTTTATCCTGACGTTTGGTCACAGGGAGACTGAGGTGTTGGTCATCTCATAATAAGTTGGTAGCTTGTATACCCTCATTTAAATTTAATCAGGTGGGTTCCGTTTTACGCAGAAAGAGCTTATAGTATCTTTTGATCTGGCAGTATGGTGTTTGGGCTGGGATTAAATATTTTGTATGATGGGATTTCAGCTTGGTGGTAGATTTCAACCATCTTCTCTAATGAAATTAGGATGTTTTTTAATTTCAATAGCCTCGCGTATCATCCTAGGGATGAATCGTTGTTCTCTAGCGAGTAATGTGTAAAATAAACGCGAGTAAATCCGTAAAAGTTGTTTTATTTCAATAAAAAAAAAGGTTTGTTCAAATGATTAATGCGATTTTAATGAAACTACTTTTACGGATCTACTCGCGTTTATTTTACACATTAGTTCAGTTTATTTTTTTCTTGACGTTTCAAACCCTTTGCAGGATCCGTGGTCACAATGACTTTTTATTTTAGTCGGGTGCGTTCCATTTTACGTAAAAAAGCTGATCATATCGAATGTGTAACTGTTATTTAAAATGTATCATAGTGGACTCTAAATTGCATAATTTCAGTTACAGAAACGTTTTTTTTTTTAAAGAAAATATAGCTTCTACTTTTCATATATTTCAGTCAAGCCATTGTTTTATTGTTGTTTCAAGTACTTATTAGCCGAATAGCAAGATAAATTAATCAATAAGCTACTGCTTCAGATGATAAAATGGAGAAGACGATTCCAAACTTTAAAAACTTCTCTGTAAAAATGTCTTTATTTTTTTATTATATTTGTTTTTATCTTTCTCTCGTTCTTTATCTAAATAACTAAACAAAACATAAAACAGTCGTCATGACATCACTATTGATTTTTCTTAAACACCACAACGAAAACTCCGCCACATCGATAAGTTTCATACAAAAAATTATAAAAACATCCAAAATTAGCACTTCATAATAGGACGCATTAGAGTTGGGGCAAAGCAATTATGTAGTCGAAACAAAGCAATAGTAACAAGAATAATGAAACAAGTTGTAATTAAGTTTATATCGAGACGAATTGTGTAACACGAAGGAAATTTGTATTGAGCACTAACAACGACGAACGTTAGACTATGCCTTACTAACTTTAACCGCTTCAGTTCTAGTTCTAGTGGTAAAGTTACCGGTGGCAGACCCTGAGATTTCGGGTTAAAATCAAAAAAATAAAATTAAAAACAAACTTTTATTTCAGCACTAGAAACATTGTAACAATATTATCACTTGGAGCCTCCTATTAGACAAGAAAATATCTGTAACAGAAGGCTCCGCTCTTCCATAATCATAACTGTTGCGGAAACCCACAACACACACTATGCTATTGCTTAAAATTACACATTAAAATTAACAAAGTCCACTCACAGTTCAATACCGCTCCCGCCGTCCAGAACGGGATCCATATGGTCCGATGGGGCCCGAATCCGAGTCCGGGTCTTCGAAGGTTCCCTAAACACACCCAAACTACCCCAAGTGCACTTTCCCCCTGAAATATCTGTTCACTCCAGCAGCGGCGTGGCCGACATCCCGGCTAATTGTTTTCCCGAAACAATTCGCTTACGACGCACACTCACAAAACACAGGTTGCACAATCCACTTAATTAGAATAATACGGCTCCAAATGCCCTTATTACTACATAAAATCTATTTAATTATCAACACACGATAACTATCAACCAGCCATATTGCCTTTCCAGAGACAAGTCTATAAAAAAAGAACAACTAGTGATGGGGCCATTATGCCACCAAACAAAATTGAATCTCGATAATCGATTCGTCCATAATACAAATCAAAGTTTTATTTCCAACAAAAATAAATGCCTGTTTATTTGCAACATCCCGCCACCCAAAGCGGACGTACCGCTTTCTAGCCTGAAATCTTAAACTAGTCAACCGGTAATCGAGCTAAGGTCGCGACTGCGCGATTTAGCACCGACCCATCAACCAACACTTGCGCCACACGCGGAGTCCCGTCCGCGCCCCAGATTAACTTTAAAATGCGACCTCGTCTCCAAAATAACGATGGCAAATTAGCCTCTTTTCATAAAACCAGATCCCCCTCCGAAGGGGGCGACGTCCGGTCTGTCCACTTTACACGCTGCTGCAATAAATGCAGATACTCCAGTGACCAACGACGCCACAAGTCCTGACTCATTTGTTGTATCAATTGAAAACGAGACATCCGGTGTCTGCGTTCATCCTTCCAGGGATACTCAGGCAGGGCAGTGAGTGGCTGACCGACCAAAAAATGACCAGGGGTCAGGACTTCCATGTCATTTGCGTCAGAGGAGAGTGGACAAAGCGGACGCGAGTTGAGAACCGCCTCAACCTTACAAAACACAGTTGTAAGTTCCTCATACGTGAGGGTAGTTTCCCCGACTACCCGGCGCAAGTGGGTTTTTGCCGATTTTACCGCGGCTTCAAATATCCCGCCCCAGTGGGGACAGGCTGGCACACTAAATCGCCATGTGATTCCCCGCTGTGCGAGAGCTTGACTTATGCTATTACAATTTTTATCCAGAAAATCGTTCACATCTTTTAAGTAGTTGGCAGTGCCTCTGTAGTTGGTACCGTTGTCGGACCGAATGAGAGAAGGTAAACCCCGTCGCGAAACAAAACGATCCAGCGTGGCGACAAAGGCTTCCGTAGACAGAGCCGAAACCACTTCCAGGTGGACGGCCTTAGTGGCCAGGCAGACAAAAACGCACAGGTATGCTTTCGTGACCCTAGTGTTACGATAGGCTGTGGTTTTCACCAGAAACGGTCCAGCAAAATCCGTACCGACCCCGTCGAACGGCCTAGTAGTCTGACAAACCCGGTCAGAAGGGAGATCCCCCATCTGTGGCTGCATAGTGGAGGCCTTCACCCGATAACAAGCCACACACTTAAATAACACGCTGCGAACCACTCTCCGAGAGGACAAAATCCAGAACTCCCTCTGTAATATCGCCAGTAACGCATTACACCCCGCGTGAGTGTTTTTCAGGTGTCTATCCGAGACCACCAGTTCTACCAAAGGTCCTCCTTTGGGGAGTAGCAGAGGATGACGGCTACCGAAGGGCAGGTCGGCATTTTTGAGGCAACCTCCAACGCGTAACAGTCCATCCGCATCCAGAAATGGGTTGAGCCGAGAGATCGCTCCCTTGAGCTTTGCGCGACCGACGCGCAAAATCTTCAGTTCGTCCTCGAACCGGTCAGCTTGAACCAGCCGTATCAGGGCCAACAGTGAACTCCTGCGTTCCTCAGCACCCGCCACGGGTGATAACTGCCTCCTGTCTGGATGGCGGCAGTTATGTAGAAATCTCCGGATCCAGCAAGTTACACCTAGCAATTTGTCCAGTTTGCTGTATCGAGCCGTCAACCAAAACTTTTATTCCAGGGAGCATCCCTAGAGAGCCATCGATCATGGTGACCGGCCATGATGACTCACCCTCCTTTAACCACTCTGGACCCCACCAGAGGGCATGCTGCACCAATTCCGGCGCGGTGCAGCCCCGAGAGGCACAATCGGCAGGGTTCCAGGGGCCGGGAACGTGCCTCCAACAAATTTCGATGCCCGAGTTCTGTACCTGAGATACCCGATTGGCCACAAACGTTTCCAATACGTGGGGTGCCCCGCGTAGCCATGCCAGAGCTACCTGACTGTCAGACCAGGCGTAGACATTCCGGATGTCCACCGTAGACGTCAGTTCCTTGTGCACGTGGCACAACAGTTTGGCCAATAGATGCGCCCCGCAAAGCTCCAGCTTCGGGATTGTCAACCTAGTTTTGAGGGGAGCCACCTTGCTTTTAGCCAGAAGCAAAGAGACGGCGACTCGACCCTTCGAGTCCACCGTTCGCAGATACACCACTGCGGCATACCCTCGTTCTGACGCATCGCAGAAGCCATGTAGGCTTGCCCTGTATTTGCCCCGCGGCTAGATCCGTCGCGGCAACGCCACCTGATTGATCGCCTCGATCGTAGAGATCAGAGCGAGCCAAGTGTCGAGTGAGAGCCCTACCAGTGGCTCATCCCACGAGACTCCGAGTGTCCACAGTGTTTGCAATAAACACTTCGCCATAAAAATGCACGGGCTGATCCATCCATTTGGATCAAACATCCGAGCGATGGTGGAAAGGACCGTCCTTTTCGACCAAACTCTTGTAGTTTCCAGTTCTACCCGGAATGTGAAAATATCGTGAACCGGCTGATATTTAATTCCCAAAACGGCGATAGAGTTCGGGTCTCCTGCGTCCTCGAATAGCTGAGGATTCTGTTGGTGATCTTCCGGAATCCCAACCAGAAGCTGTGGCTCGTTGGATAACCATTTTCTCAACTCATAACCACCAGCCGCGAGAAGTCCGATAAGTTCATTCCTGATGATGAGCGCCTCCTCCAGAGAGGCTGCCCCTGTGCAGATATCATCTACGAACACGTCACGTGTCAGTACAGCGGCTGCCCGGGGTAAGCGAGCCCGTTCCTGCTCCGCCAGTTCCAGCAGTGACCGGATGGCAATGAAGGGACTCGACTTCAGGCCGTACGTGTTGGTGTTGAGCTCGTAGACGGTTATGGGATCCTCCGAATGTTCCCTCCAGAGTATTAACTGAAACCTCCTGTCCGCAGGATGTATTACTGTTTGGCGGAACATCATCCGGATGTCCGCACCGAACACCACCTGGTGTCTTCGGAAATTTAAAATGATGTCGACAATGTCCCGATGTAACTTCGGACCAGAATGGAGACATTGGTTCAATGAAACTCCAGTCGACGACGGTGCCGATCCGTCAAAAACAGTCCGTAGTTTTCCAGATGAGGCCTTCAACACCGCGTGGTGAGGCAAGAAAAAATTATCTGTCGTTGTCCAGTCGACAGTCGCCCGCGACATATGCCCCAAGGCCTCGTATTCTCGCATGAACTCGATATACTTTTCCCGAAGTACCGGATCGCGAGACATACGACGCTCCATGGACAAGAGTCGTTTCTCTGCCAACGCCCTCGATTTTCCCAAGAGAGGGGGACAGTCGATAAAGGGCAGTCGAGTTTCGATCCTACCCGACGCCATCCGGCGTGTGTGATCCTTATAAAAGGTTTCGCACTCCACATGCTCCGGATCCAGACGGGAGACCATGGGAGGCTCTTCCAGTTCCCAGAATTTTTGCATCGTCCTAGCGATGGAGGTAGTAGCGACGACAGGTGAGACATCCCGCGTCTCCTGGTCGAAAACCGGTCCCATTAAAACGTGTCCAAAGATGGTAGGTATAGCTACCAACGAAGAGCGGCCCAGAATCCGCTGAGGCCCTAAGAGGATCCAGTTCAGTACATCCGCTCCCAATATGAGGTCCACCAGAGCCGGCTCCTCGAAATGAGGGTCTGCCAGCATGAGACCTGATGTGTCAGGCATTGCGCCCCGCGGAATGTCTGTCGGTGGATGCCAACCCAGCAGATTGTCGAGTACGATCGCGGCCGCCGCAATCCGTATCGAAGCGGAATGCACAGGAGAGAAGGAAATATGGGTCTGACCGGACAGACCCCTCCACTTCTGTATCTCCGACTCCCCGAATCGGAACTGAGGGAGGCGCGCACTCCAGACGTAGGTGCCTCGCTACCCTCGTAGTAATTAAGCAGCCCTGTGCCCCAGTGTCTAGGAGGGCTCGTATCCGGACGAAGTCCCCCCTAGGTCCCCAAACGCGTACCTGCGCGATGGGCAAAAGAACCGTCCTCGGTTCCGACGTAGCCTGACCACAGGCTAGTCACGCGTCAGAGCCAGCAGCCGACCCTGTCGAACCGTGATGACTCGGCCAGTAAGTCGGACGCGTGCAGGCCACCATCCGGGGTGGTGCGTATCCAGGTGCCCTTCCATACCGGTGATAGGGTGAGTGGTATTCCAACCTCGGGTACTCGTGCAGTACCGGTGAGAACTGTTGACGGTTCTCACGTCGTTGTTGTTCCGGTAACGGCGGTGGAGGATACGCGTACGAGTATCCGGGTGTTGGGTCCGGAGGTGGGGCTCCCTGTACCCAGTGGCCCTTAGAGGCACCAACTCCTGGTGTTGGTCGCGCCGGGTGCCGGGTTGTAGCCAGAACCTGGCTCCGTTCCGGCGGTCCCCAACTCACCTGAGCTGGGGTGTACGAGGGGTGGTAGTGTGGCGGCCGTGGCGGACTCCGTCTTTCCGGAGGCGGAGTTGACCCCGGCCCCAAACCGCCACCCGTGGGAGATCCCCTCTCCCGAACCGGTGCTGAGCCCTCAGCACTACGGGTGCACAGTAAGCGATGGTGCGGTCCGCCGCACACATTGCAAGGCCTCGCCTGGGGACACTCATTATACCTATGTCCTCCCAGGCAGGCATAACACAATCCTCGTGTCCGAACGAGGTTTCGGCGCTCTTTTGTGGGCAGCCCGAGAATTGCTGGACATAGCTGCTCCAAGTGCTGCTGTCCGCAAATCCGGCATCCAGAGCCGGGGTTGATGGCGGCCGCAGCCACCAGCCTGCCGCGACCCTTCCCTGGGTTGCGTGGCGGCTGGGCGCCGTAGACTCCGGAAGTGCGGGCCGGCGCACTTGTCGGAGCCTCCTGGGAGGCTAGCTGGTTTTCCAGCAGGCCAGCCTCCTCTTCCAGGAACTCCAGAAGTTCCCCTATCGAGGGCAGAACGCTGCCGAGATCCTTGTGGACCAGTCGATTCCGCTCGAACTTGTCCCTCATCTCCTGCGACAACTTGGCCAGAACTATGTGCAGAAGAAGGAAGGACCACTGGTCGACGGGCAGTCCGAGCGTCCTTAACCCGTTTAAGGACACTGTGAGCGGGGTGATCAGCTGCGTCCTCAGCTGAGCCCTATGGTTGACCCTCGGCAATCCCAGCAGATGGGTCACGTGCGCGTCCGCCTAAAGACGCGGCTTTTCGTACCGCTTCTCCAGCAGCTGCATGGCGGTGTCGTAGCTCGCATCCTGCAGCTCCAGATGCTGTACGAGCTGTCTGGGTTCTCCGTCTAGGAAGGAACGGAGATATGCCAGCTTTTCGGCCTTGGTGAAATCCTTCCGAGTATCCACCAAGGCCAAAAACATGTTCCGGAATCCAGCCCAGTCCCGCATACATCCGGTGAAATGCGGGACCTCCAGGGCACCCAATCTTCCCATGGCGCTGGGTCCAGGGGTGTGGAGCGAAGCGGGGCGCGCAACAGGCTTCCCCTCCCGCAGTCGCTCGATGTCCTTCACCCGCTGAAGGACCTCGTCGTAGATGTCTTGGATGTGCTCCAGATCCTTGACCGCTCGGCCAACAAGAAACGAGCCTGCATTTCTTTCGAACGCGTCTCCAAGGCGTCCTCCCGGTTAGGCCGATCTACTAATGCAAGCAGCCCGGTGAACCACCGGAGCTGCTGAGCCAACTCCTGCCGTGACGCTGTCATTATAAATAATTTAAACTAAATAAACCTAAACACAAAATTAAAACGAGTCAACGAAAACACGGAATCGACTATCCCGAATCGACTCGATGCTTTCAATTGAACGAAATTAAATAACAATTAACGTTCCCAGAAATGTCCCAGCCCAAATGAATGAACGAACGAAAACAACGGTACTACCAACCTTACAATTCAACCGCACCTGTCCCGGAAGTGCGATTTTACACGAAATGAGCTTAACCTATTACGAACTAAAAAAAATACACAAAATTACACCGATTAACCTAGAGGTCCGGTATTAACCACGCTCTGCTACCAAAATGTTGCGGAAACCCACAACACACACTATGCTATTGCTTAAAATTACACATTAAAATTAACAAAGTCCACTCACAGTTCAATACCGCTCCCGCCGTCCAGAACGGGATCCATATGGTCCGATGGGGCCCGAATCCGAGTCCGGGTCTTCGAAGGTTCCCTAAACACACCCAAACTACCCCAAGTGCACTTTCCCCCTGAAATATCTGTTCACTCCAGCAGCGGCGTGGCCGACATCCCGGCTAATTGTTTTCCCGAAACAATTCGCTTACGACGCACACTCACAAAACACAGGTTGCACAATCCACTTAATTAGAATAATACGGCTCCAAATGCCCTTATTACTACATAAAATCTATTTAATTATCAACACACGATAACTATCAACCAGCCATATTGCCTTTCCAGAGACAAGTCTATAAAAAAAGAACAACTAGTGATGGGGCCATTATGCCACCAAACAAAATTGAATCTCGATAATCGATTCGTCCATAATACAAATCAAAGTTTTATTTCCAACAAAAATAAATGCCTGTTTATTTGCAACAATAACTTTATAATATTTCTAGTTTTAATTGCTAAAGTACTTAAAAGCTACAATATATAATTGCTGTTGGCATAAAAGAACATGTGTGTGAGTGTGTGTGTGTTGCTGTGTATGTGTTTGTGTTTGTGTGTGCGTACATGCATGTGTGAATGCGTGGGCGTGCGAGATGTTTGCAATTATGAATGCGCATGTGTGTGTGTTTATGTGTGTGTGCGAGAGGGTGTATGTGTGTGTATCCATGTGTATTTTATACTATAAACTTTAATAAACTTTCTGTTTCGCTATAGGTTAAAGTTTTCAGCCATTTAGTTATGCATATTTTTATACTATGTGAATTTTTTGTAAACATACTAAGACATTTATTTATTTTGTTATATAAATGTGTTGATATTTTATTAAATTGGCGTCCAGCAAATGCTGTTTTATTTGGGTTCAATTCCTAGTAAGGGTTAAGGCGACACAATGAAAAAATGCACCAACTAACGAATCTGAAATGTTGATATATAGGTACATTCATGTCTTTATCTTGAATTTGCTAGCTCAAATACATGATTGTATAATTTTGACTCGATCATAATTTATTTTGAAAACACCACTAAAAATCACTATTGTTTATATTAAAACAAAATGATTTAATTTATATGCTTGGAAACCACTCAAACACATTGATAGCATCAATATTCGTTATTTAATAGCTGCATATTTTGATAACTAAAACTGATATAATCTTGTTTAAATTTTTTTAGATTCTGTTAATTTATTGTCTCAATTGTCGCTGGAGCTAGTATTTTCGACCTTACTACAGCGGCAGTAAGGATCAGCCTTTTTGAATGTTCACGAATCAAGGAAAGTATAAGTATAAGTTTAATTTTAAAATTCGTCACCTCGAGCTTCTCCGTGCTTCGGAAAGCACGTAAAGCCGTTGGTCCCGGCTGCATTAGCAGTCGTTAACAACCACCGATCCGCACTGGGCCCGCGTGGTGGTTTTTATCCATCCTGTAATAAGCCGATGATATAATAGTTCTGACTTTGACTTTGAACGGATTGTTTTAAATTCTCCTGGCTAGCTATCACAATTTCATTTATAACAACAATGTTTATAATAGCCCGTTTCTTACTGTTTGAGGGATTTCGGTGAAATGCTCGTTCATTGGGGTCGTTAGGTGATTCATACCACGAGCAGTTCGGACCACGGTATGAATGGCACATATAATGTATTTCCAATATACGTATAAAGACGCCCGCCCACGTCCTATAATCGGTGACCAATTTTTTTGTCGGTGAAAATGAAACGCACATGTCATACAAAAAGTCGGTCACAAAACAGGTGAAAAAACTCGGCGAAAAAAATCAGCCAGATTGTGTTTTTATTTTTTTAGAAGTATATATAGCTCGGCAAATGACTCCACTTCACCTGATGTTAAGTGGAAACGGATTAATGGAAGTGCTTTAATCGTTAAAAAAAGGGGAACTGATTTAGTTCATCACCATCATCATCTCAGCTAAACAAAGGCCTCCCCCCAAGGATCTCCACTACGACCGGTTTTGTGCTGCTCGCATCCAGCGGCTTCCCGCGACCTTCACCAGATCGTCGGTCCACCTACTGGTTTAGTTATTAGCATCAAATCAATACTAACTACCGACAGCCTCGGTGGCCGCCTCGGTGGCCGAGTGGCAGAGCGCTCGGCCTGATACCCGAAGGTCCCGGGTTCAATTCCCAGGTCGGGCAAAATGTATTTCGGATTTTTCGATGCATAACCCGGGTTTGTGATCACCAACCCGCATTTGGCAAGCGTGGTGATTAAGCCATTACCCATCAATTGTAGCAATGACTTGATTTCAATGATAGAGGCCTTTGCCCAGCAGTGGGACAATTATAGGCTGTATACTACCGATAGCTAGGTAGCAACTTAGCTGTCGTCCCGTAAAATTTAAATGACGACCAATGTTATGTTTTGGCGATGAGAAATGTGATATTTACAAATAATTTTACGCAAATATTGTTGCGAACAAATTACAATTTGAAAAAAGAGAAAGTGTTGAAAAAATTTCACGTGCAGGATTCGAACCCGCACCTCATGACATGCCGGGCCACGATAGCATAGTGAGTAGTGCACCTGACCCGGCATGTCATGGGGTGTGGGTTCGAATCCCAATAGTGGATTTTTCTTTGTTATTTTTCAAGATGAGAAATGTGTCGAAAATTGGTCTTAAAGTGTCAAACACTGGTATCCAATTAATATACAGAAAAATATATTTATGGTGAAGGTACGACATTAAATTTGATTATGCA
Organism: Eudonia lacustrata; assembly: GCA_947562085.1. Classification (NCBI taxonomy): domain Eukaryota; kingdom Metazoa; phylum Arthropoda; class Insecta; order Lepidoptera; family Crambidae; genus Eudonia; species Eudonia lacustrata. Next base: position 19,803,629 of record OX387324.1, read on the forward strand.
ATGAAGGATATACATAAAGCGCCTGTTAAATTGGCACCCCTTTGAACTGTAAGCATTTGGGCTCCGAAGCCTCGGAGATGTATCTTAAATTGTAATAGAAACAAATCCAATTTAAACGAGAAATCTCGATATATAGGATTGGAAAATCTAAGTAAAGAGGGATGTTTACGGCATGATTTGATCAGTAATCTAATGAGTTTTCTCCAAAAACCCATACTGTGGCAGCTACTGTATTTATTTCAAGACAAATGAATAAGTTATTTAGAAATATTTAGGACATAATCTATATAACTTTGTACCTACCCCTTTTTTATGAAAATTGCGCGGGCGGAGGAGAATGAAATTTCGCACACTTATAGTTTAGAGAAGGTTATCCGAATGTTATTTTTTTTTAGTAGTAGTAGTAGCAAACAGCCTATAGGTAACTGTCCCACTGCTGGGCAAAGGCCTCCATCATTGAAATCAAGTTATCGCTACAATTGATGGGTCATGGCTTAATAACCACGCTTGCCAAATGCGGGTTGGTGATCACAAACTCGGGCTATGCATCGGAAAAACCCGAAACACACTTTGCCCGACCTGGGAATTGAACCCGGGACCTTCGGGTATCGGGCCGAGCGCTTTGCCACTCGGCCACCGAGGCACACCGGTTTCCATGGTGTCGCCATCTCTGAGGTCCCGGGTTCGATCCCCGGTCGGGTCAATTTAGAAATTATTGTTTTTCTAAATTGTCTCGGGTCTGGGTGTTTTCTATGTATAATAAGTATGTATTTAAGTATTTTAAGTATGTCCCATGAGGTGACCTGCCTGCTCGTTTGCCTCCTTCTAATATTAAAAAAAAAAATGTTTATCCGTTGTCTAGTAACCATATAACGAGATTCATAACGAAGCTTCTCTTGGGCTAGATAATTGGTGTGAGTGTAAGAAAATTTATTTATTATTTAATACTTTGAAAGCTAAGGCTGAGTGAGCATCCGTGCTAAAACATCATATTTTTTTTAGTATTGATTGTTGTTATTTAATAAAAAGGGAAGTACTTTCTTACAACGCAAAAGAGTCGTAAAAATGCGGGCAAGGTCGAGCCCGTTGAGACTGGCCAAACAATCGTTCATCATTGGACGACGGTGAATAGAAGTATTGGACAGTAAAATTTTATTATGAAATGTGATTTCGGTTTGGTCAAGTTAAAGGCTGAAGCGAGTCTCTCGTCTATTTTGTTTTTTTTTTATTTTTTTATTATGCTGCTGTAGAGTATTTTTATTATTTTTGAATTTTGTATTCACTATGCTATAAATAGTTACAAGATAAAATTTTACTACAAAAAATCAACCAGCCTTAGGAAGCTAGAGTGAGAATCGAACCCACGACCTTTGGATAACCGGTCCCATGCTCTGACCGCTAAGCTACCGAGGCCTCTTATTATTTTAGAATTTTGTATTCACAATGCTTTATACAGTTACTAGATACAGTTTTGAATTTTTTTATCTTTCTAGTAGTTATTAAAAATGAGCACTATTCCTTTCTGTACTTCGCGTATTTAAATAGTCGTGATTCTACCACCGGCTTTGGTTCAGTATACAGTCTGCCATCGCGAAAATCTAAGCAAAAGAACCGTCAGAAGAACCTTTAAAGATATTATTCTTTACACTAAAACATCAGACATTTACTAAAGTTAAACAATTATTGTTTTGCTTTTAATAAATAAAAAGAAAGATACATTTACATACATATTAATTAAATAATTCACTTTGAGATTACATCTAAATCCCTGTTCAAAAATATGTTATTATTAACTTAAGCAATGATTGAAAGATTTCATATGTAAAAATCCACTATAAAACCTCTTGCAGTGATCGAAAAATTACCTATCGATAAATCCACTATAAAACCTCATCACTTATACCACACACCAAAGCTGAGAAAAACAAATGCGAAAAACAGCGATATCGGCACCAATTATTACCATTTCTGCCATTCACCAGTTTGAAAGTACTGTTAGCGGAATAGGGGCGGTTCGTGAGCTCTCGATAAACACTTGCGGGGACTATAGTGATTTATTTACTTCTTATGTCGGCCAACGATAATAGTGTTTTCGCGATAAAACGATCTATCTTTTCGTCAGATAATTAGAGCATTGGCACAGATCCGGAGCGTTCTGGCTTTCGCTTGTGATTCTTTGCTATTTGTATATTTTGTTGTTGTTCGGCTTAGGTATTGGGAGAGACGGTGGGGCACGTAGTAAAAATCTTTCACGAGGGACTTGTAACAGAAGAGTTAATGTAAAGGATTCTTGTTAAATTATTAGCAATATACATAATATAATGTGCTCGATATTTCAAGGTTTAAATTGAAATTATTATCGTTTATAACTACACTCGAGAGCAATGAATCCGGGTCACTTAAAGTGAGTGTGAGTGTTTTTAACCGCCTCTGTGGTCTAGTGGCTAAGACCACCGGTTTAGACCCAGAGGTCCCGGGTTCGATTCCCAGCGGGGGGTACATGTTTGTGTACTCGGTTTGGTTGGCGGTAGGGCTTGTTTGTCCGCCTAGCTAGCTACCACCATCTTATCTAAATATGTCACCATAACATCAATGTTTGTAGCATTGTTGTGTTCCGGCAGCTAGAGATAAGATAGCCAGTGCCTCACTAGTTGAGGATCCCGGGTGAAGTGCGCTTCCATCATTGGCATTATCATCACTTAACATCAGGTGAGATCAAGGCACTGTGCTTACCCGTAAATATAAAAAAAAACCTATAAATCTCGGAAACTACGAAAGCTAGCCTAATTAAATAAATTGTGTATAAAAGACAATTAAATACTCCCTAAATTAAAGTAATAAAATTTATGAGTCACTATATAGTATAATATAGGGTATAATTGAATATTCAGACTCACACACACACACACACACTCGCACACACACACACACACACACACTCACACCAAGCACACGGATATAAACTGCTCTCAATTAATTTATACAAAGTTAAACTGTAATTGGCTGTATTATTTAGATTTTAGTTTATCTATGTTATAAAAGAGCTGTGGTTTTTGTTAAATAAATAAAATAAAATAAATAAAAATATTTTATTTACAAAAAACTACATTAAAAAAAAACCTCTGATCTTGCCTTAAAAAATTCCGAGATTTATAGGTTTCTAGGAGCCGGATTCATTGCTCTCGAGTGTAGTTAATATTGCAAGATGACATTTTTACTAGGAAAACCTACCAGCCTCAGGAAGCTCGACTGGGAATCGAACCCACGACCTTCGGTAACCGGTTCAATACTCTGACCGCTGAGCTACCGAGGCAGAAAGTAATTTTATCATGTACCCTCAGAATACAGGAGCTTGTACAAGTACAATATATTTTATTGAAAGAACAAGTAGTAGGTTATTAGCACATAGTTATTTTTAACTCGTATTATGTTGGATCCTGTTTTTGAATAATTTTGTAAGCATATCATATTTAATTAGTTTTATGTGTATTTTGTTTGTGTATCACTATAATTTATATTGTTTTTACTTGTGAGGACCTGTTAATGGCTTTCCGTAGCTATTAAAATGTTTATATATATATATATATAAAAGCTCTTGGTCTTCCTAAAATAAAATAATAAAAAAAATTGATAAACGATTTTTCAATGAGTCTTTAAATACTCCAATTGAGCATCCTGTATACACTCGAGCTATATCTAGAAATCGGCTTTGTACGCCGCGTGTGATGAATGCGTATGGCGAGCGAAGAACCGGAAACCTTGTACCTCGACTCATCAATAACTTGCCGTCCGAAGTAATAAACAGTGTCACACAAAATAACATTAAATTTAAACTAAAAAAACCCTTTTGTAGACTTATTGTAACTCTTTACATAAGCACTATTTGTGGATAATTATGTTATAAAAAAAATACGATAGAGTTGTGTTATCAAAATTTGTGGTATTTCATCTGCAAAGATGAATCTGCATAGCCATCGGTTGCAATTACCGACGGATAGATGGCGCACAGTGCTGCTATTAGCACTCAAAAAATTAAAAAAGCAGTGACAAAATTCAGCGCTTACGTCGGCCTTCCCGGTAGCATAGCAGTCAGTGCAGCCACCCGGATTGCGGAAGACCCAAGTTCGATTCCTGGCTAGGTCAGGTAGGCGTTTAATTTTTTCACTGTATTTTATAAATTTTATAAATATTTAATTATATTATTATAAGACCTAATTGTATGTGTGTGTAAAATTAAAATAAGTTATACTTGTTTATTGTAAACTCTCGATAACTTGAGCATCTTAATGGTTTTTAAAGTAATCGCATGTATGTTTTTTGTAATAACTATTGGAATGATAAATAAATAAATAAAATTAAAATAAAATTGTAACTATATTATAATAGCATTTATAAATGCAAAATTTTAAATAATAAAAAGTCAATATTGGTTTAAATACTCCTTAGGGAAGATAACATTAATAAAAATTAAACCTGTAATAAACATAAACAATGAATGTTTTACCACTACTTTAAAATTATTATTTTATAACTATAGTCATAAATTTATTAGTTTGTATTAGTATTGATATGCCCTTGCAGGGCTCATTCGAGGACGTAATCCCTAGTTTTAAGATCATGTAAAACCAAATGGATCAATAATTATGACTATAACAGTATACCAAAGGCTTTCGCATAACCCTACAGCGCTGAATAGCACGTACGTACTGACAATAAAACCACTACGTACAGAGCAGACAATAAAACCACTGTCTGTCGGCTGAAACTAAGTTTGCTTCGACCGACTTGACTTTCCTAAGAGACAGCTGGAAATCAAATGTTGGAAACGACCTAGGTTAAGGTTAATATTTTGAAAGTTTACGTCACTGAACATGTTTATGCCTTTGTAAAATAGTTAGGTACTTTGTTGAACACCTGTTAGAGTAAACACATACCCTGCTGTTCGAAAACGTTAAGTTAAATTAAACATGACTCAAATCTGATGTTTTTTTAACTACCTTGATGCTTGAGAATAAGGGGGACATCATCATAAGCATCATCGTCACCATTTCATTTCCCCACTGCTGGGGCACAAGCCTTCTATAGATGGAAACACTAAAGGTAGAGACGGTGTATACAAAATACATACATACATACATATAATCACGCCTCTTTCCCGCAGGGGTAGGCAGAGACCACTTTTTTCCACTTCCTACGATCCATACATACTTGTTTCGCTTCGTCCACTTTCATTATTTCCTTCATACATGCTCTTCGGTTTAGGGTACTCTTGACCTGGCCTTTTTCCAAGACGTCGCCGATTTGGTCTCGAAGCGTCCGCCTAGGTCTACAAAATAAATCCTGAAATTTTAAGTAAACAAAACACGATTGACTTTCTAAGCTCACAGAAATATCCCATAAAAAGGTTCCCTTTAAACCAAACTTTGCCTCCTTTATTCGGAACGGTAAATATTATCGTGAAGTTTATTCAATTTATCAGTACAAATAATTTACCTGGAACCAATCCGTATGAATATTAATGCTTTGCAAACTCAAAATATTCCAATTCAAAACAGTTAAATATTTGAAATACAGTGCCGCTGCCTACTAAAGATGGTAAAGTTTCTAAAACAAGCAATGGGACTGAATAGAACATCGAAGTTTCCTCAAATTGAATTCGTGACAATGTATCAAGATCACGACAAATTATTGTTATTTCGGAGTGACGATAATTGCTAATAAATATTTGAAATGAAAACTTTGGAATGGTGTTCGGAATAAAGTATAAATTGTTTGTGTAAATATCTGTAGATTTCTTGTAAAGAATATTTATAACAGAAAATACTTTATTTAAACAAATTACTGCACCAATTCGAAGAAGAAAATAATGATTATTTTTCTGGAATAGCCGTTTTAGTTCTTCGCTGCAGGTTTAAGAAGGTGACATTTAGACTTTTAAACTCGCTTGGAAAATAGAATAGCTCATGCATTATGCCAGCGTGATAAGCACATCATCATAATCAGCCCACATCATTCCACTGCTGGACATAGGCCTCTCCCAATGCATGCCACTGAGCCCGATCTTCGGCTACTCTCATCCAACCACTAACAGCCACTTTGCGTATATCCTAAAAACATTGATTCTGCAAACTCTAATAATTCCCGATAGTGTCAGTAGAAAGAATTAAGACGTATAGATTTTAGCAATAAATAATTATGACTACTTATGACTATAACTATTCGTGTTTTGTTTATAACTCCGTTGGGAGAGCTGCAATTTCAAAACTATGTGAAGTCTAGCAAATTAAAAATATTGCAACAGCTTCTAAAGAAAAAAATCCTAAATCAGGCAATAGAACTAAATATTTGACACCATTTTAAATATATCTACACTGAGATATAAAAAATATTAATAAAAAACTTTATTTGTCTCTACCAAGAAGTGAAGGATCCAAGCAGAGTACAGATTAGAGACGAAACGGTCTATCAAATGCTCAATGATTGCAGGAGACGCACTAACCCTATTATTCTGCCATAGCCAATTACCCATACATATTCTTTATGAGCTTTAAGTCTGTTGTGGTAAAGGAACCCAAGTTGGGCTATTTTCAAAAGTACCGGCCAACAAAAAAAAAATTATTAGACCATAACATAATGAACATTTTTTATTATGACACCAAAGTTGTAAGTCTAGTCTTTGAATTATTATTCAACCGCTAATTAATTAATATTCTGTCAGTGTAATAAAAATTATGTACAATTTTTTTTCCAGCAGCCCGTGTGACAGGCGTTCGAAAGTGACAAAACAAACATCTGAATAACGCATTTAAATATTCTTATAAACTATGTAAAAATATTATCTTTGAACCTCATTTAACAATACAAATAATGATCCAACAGGTTGGGTTCCATAGTAACAAATTAATAGAATAATATAAGTTAATAAAATATAATAATATTTTTGATTGGCAGACAGACAGAATTAGCCCAAAAATGTATGGACGGTGAATGATGTCTTTTAATACATTAATGATCAACCAACCCTCTATACCTACACACATACCAAATAAACAAACCATTATATCTGTGTAGGCCAGGACCTTTGAGTACTAAAACAAAGTTTCTACCCGCAAGTCTAGTTGGTTAAAATGCGTATCACACCAAATCTACTGAATGGATTACAATGTGGTTTTCATTGTCGTAAAGTTAAAACCTCCATAAAAACTAAGGTTTATTTTATGGCACTACGTGGCTTGGATAAGTTCTAAAATAGTGTCTGAAGTGCTAAAATCTTCAAAGTCACCTGCGCTGAATATTAAAGAGTCAAAGTGATTTCTGTTAATAGTTGTTTTGACATTGTGGTCGCTACTGCTGTCTCGCTCTTTTAATTTAAGGATTTATTACAATTTGCAGAGTTCATCTCGGAATGTACCACCCTGGAATATTGGGTGTACTATTTTTTTCAGCAGTAATCTAGTATGTATACAAATAAAACAACCATTTATATTGTTTCCTAAAGTTTACATCCTAATTTAAATAGAGAAGATGGTTAAAATTTATCACCAGCCTAGGATCCCATAATACAATCCCAGCCGCAACACTATAATACCAGACCAAATGATGCAAAAAGCATCTGATTAAAATAAAAAGAGTATGCAAATGCATTCACGTAACTAATTAGTAATGAGATGACCAACACTCAGTTTTCCTGTGACCACACACCTTGCAAAGGGTTCAGAACGTCAGGATAAAATCTATAAAACTAATTTCATTTGAAACCATTTATTTTCGAAGCAAGTTTAAAAGCCTGAATTCATGCCAAGGCTTCTTAAACCCTCTCACTCTCTTTAGCCATGTGACAAATTGTGTCGTAGGGATGTTTTAGATAACTTTCCACTAGTTAGGAATCTCGTTAACTAAACAGATGGCCATCACAGCGCTCATTTACCCAAATAGTGTTAAGGATCGAAGGAAACAACGCAAGAAAGAGCTTCGCAATGTCGTCATCTGTCAACGGCGGGCACTCACGCAAACAAAATTAGGTTTGCGGCTCAAGTCGACGACAAAAACCTTTATAACTAAAGACAAATAACATGGAACAACTGCACAGACAGTTTGTGAGTACGAAAAAGTTGCATTTGCGTCCGGTTCTTATAATTTTGGACGTTCAGTGGTAACGCATAGAGTTCTAGTTACATCTGTGGTTTACTTTGTCCCTGTAAGTTGGGAGTCACGTCTGAGACTGTCCGATAAGAACAGAAGACAAACTGACCCTTTCTTAGAGAAACTATAGATTTGGTAGTTAAGACACTGGAGAGATTTGAGTGTGAATTAACGCAAAAACACATTAGTTGGTCTTTGTCTGTTGTTTGCGGTATTTGTGTCTTTATGCGGGTGGTCGGTTTTTTTTATATTTATTTTAACCAACCTTAGGAACTATCGCAACACTAGGACATTGATTGAATGACCAAATTGAAAAATCTCCCAACAACCCAACATTGGGCCAGCGAGGTGGGTTCTGATATCTGAGTTCTGTAGTAAGGGCTGAACCCGTCAGTATAACAAAGATAAAAAATTGAGAATTTTAGGCAACAAAAATTTGCTCTTACATAATATGTCACTATACCATCGGTTTATAAGTCTACACAGGGCGACAGACCTTGTATTGAAAAAAACCGCCCAGAAACACATCAAGGGGATATTCTTTCTCCTTTCCTTTAGAGCGTCACTTATTGGAAAATGCCCTCCCTGTCATGATGATACATATACAGTTACATGCACATATTTTTTTGAACATACAAATAAATCGAAAAAAAAGTTCTTCATCATCATCAGCTCATTTTATGTCCCCACTGCTGAGGCACGAGCTTTCCCTATGGATGGATAGGGAGAACGGGTCATAAACCACCATGCGGGACCAGTGCGGATTGCTAATGTAGCTGGGACTAACGGCTTCACGTGCCTTCCGAAGCACAGAGGAGATCGAGATGATAAATATTTGGTCCGATGACCGACCTATGCGAAAGTTGCTCAACCTTAGCAATTGCAGACCGGGCGCGGTAACCACTGCACCATCGAGCTCCTCAGATTTTAAACTCCTTCGTAGTTTAGTGGTTAGTAGATAACCAGTTTCAGACCTTCGAATTTTCCTGTCAAAAAAATCATTAGATTTCCAAGAAGTTATACCTATGTGTGAGCAGCACAAAACCGGTCGTTGTGGAGATCCTTGGGGAAGGCCTTTGTCCAGCAGTGAACGTTTGTTGGCTGAGATGATGATGATGATGTGTGAGTAAAAGTAATACCTGATGGTAGTGATGAAGCACTTTTCACCCGGAGCCCTTACTACTAAAGAACAAGTATCAGCGATCAAACTACATACTAAATATTATAAAACCTATTTATTAACCCTAAGACGTCGGTCACACGACTGCGACCTTTTTACACACGAACGACTTTCAACTCCGAAGAAAGTCCAATATATCATAAAGGTCTTTCGGTTTAGAACAGCCTAAATAATAGAACGGAGAATTTCATTCCATACCTAATCTTACGTGTTTAACGTGTACAAAGTTAACAATTGACATTTGAATTGAAACTTTTTGCACAATTTATGAAGATGATGAAGATTTATGAACCCGCAGGAAAACGAACCCGGAAACTCGGGCTCCAAGACTGGTGGTAGGTATAAGAAAGTTACAGCTGTTCTAGTGTCTGACCTCAATATAAGTTTTCTCATGCTTTGGCGTATTCGGAAGACCAGCATTGTAGTGTGTTAGTATCATCACCATTATCTTCATTTTCAGCCCACAGGTCCACTGCTGAACATTGGCCAAATGGATGGATCGCCACCAAATACGGTCCTTCGCCTTCCACCATCATCGCCGCATTCAACCATTTCCCGTGGCTTCCTTTAGTGTATTCTTACCATGAAACTATACTGAGTAAAGGTCATTCAGTGTTTTTTATTTAGGAAATGATAATATAGCAATTTTAACTTAAAAGCTTTTTGTATATCATCATCATTATCATCTCAGCCAAAAACCATCAACTGCTGGACAAAGGCCTCCCTCACGGATTTCCACAAAAAGAGACATTATATATACACATATATTTGTATAAGACATTGAATAAAATGATGATTTCTTTTAACATTAGCATATACTGACTTCCTTTGTTGTTGGTGTAATACAAAAACTTACATAACAATAAGACTAGTGTAAGAGAATGTACGCTATTTATAAGTTTGTGTGCCCGCTACTAATATAAATTTTCCGCAACAAAACGTCATAAATGTGCACTTTTCTCGCGGGCTTAGACCCATGTCAACAGTGACGTTAAATCTTGCCAAGGGACGTGGTAGTTTGGGATCGGTATTCGGTACACACGAGTAACAAACAGGTTTTCGAACGTAAGTGTTTTAGGCGAAACTACGCAATATAACTTTTTAAACTATTATGGTCTCTTACATTAGAATAAAAATTTATAACGAAATTATTACTAACGACTAAGGGAGAGGGTAGATCATTTTGTCTGCTTATAATCACCACCCGCAATAACTTCAGTACATCCGTGATCATGGCGCACATGGCGCATGCAACTGTGCCCAAATAACGGATCATCGGATAATCGGATACTCAAACACAACAAAAACATGGTAATAATTCCTTTAATAATATTGAAACTACGCAAGTTTACATCAATGTTGGTACACGTATTTGTATCAAAATCATTGTTTTGTACTCTATTGTATGCTTTGAAAACTTAAAAAGGGTGTTTTTAGTTTGTTTTTACGACGAATAAGACGTTACGGCCACTTTTAACTATAACGCCATATTTAACTAAACCATAACATGTCAGGTGTTCATTAGGTGACGTAAAAATGCTAAATTACTTCATTCAGATAGTTTGTTGAGCATAATTTGATTTTCTATATCTAATTACTAGATATGTTTTTTTTTCATTAGTGGCGCTGGTGTGCGGCGTAAACGCTCATAATAGACTGCCCTTTAGTTTTAATTTCGTGGCAACCTCAGGTGACAACCTCTAAGTTTGACAGCGTTTTAAAATGTAACCAATGTTAACCAATGTACCTATCTATTGTAAATGTGTTAATAAATAAATAAATGTATTTAATAAAATAAAATAAATATTTCTGAACCATAACTTTCATTAAAATTAGTACTCGTATCGAATGCTCACGCTTTTGATTTAGTAATAATTATAAAAAACTTAAATTGCGTCGCACAACAAAATTCCAGATACAATGTACCTCCCGCTGGGAATCGAATTCAGAATTCTGTTTACATAGTGACTTTTAGTTTTCTCTCTTACTTGAATTGCAAACAAACCTATCTAAAATGTCTGAATTTTGTAAATCAAGTTAGGTATATAAAATAATAATAATAATAGGTATATAACTTTTTATTTAAAGTTACTTTGTCTATTTAACAATGCATCTGGCTTTGTCTTATTTATTATTAACATCATCATAATCATCATCATCATCATCAGACTTAAACGGCTTAACGTGTCTTCCGAAGCACGTAGGTACATCGCAAAAGTAGTATTTAAAAACATTACTCTTCTTCTTTTTCTTGCCCTGGTCCCTTGTTACTTGGGGTCGGCGCAAAATGTCCGTTTCTTCCACTCTCAATCCCTTCATATTCATATCATCGGTCACGCAATCCATCCATCTTTTTATCGGTGTCTCTCTCCCCCTTTATCTATCAACACTTATATTCATCACTCTCTTAGTAAAAACATGTCATATCCCTGAAATGTTAGAAGAAATGATACGCCGATCGATGAAGGTTGAGACTGACCGGAGCACATTGCCGTAACGTAACATGTTCGTTGCAAGCATTCGCATGGTCAGTACCACCGAACAATAACCTTTTTTATTGTTCTGTGGTCAGTACAGTGAGCCGAGCCGCTCGCCGCTCGCCGCTCGCTCCGCCCTGTTACCAGTCAGTCAGCAATGACGTATCAAGCTCGCCGTGAATGGTACGTTACGGTTACGTTACGATGATACGCTCTATTCATTCGACACCATTATAAGATTGGAACCAGGGCATGCAAATGTTGATCCGACGCCTACTGTTATTAGGGCGTTTACCGTCCATTTAATGGTTCCCTGTGTTTACAAGACCCGGGTTCAAAGGTTTGAACGGTGACACATGTCTGGGATGAGCGTAGTTAAAAATATACATACCTTGGTCGCTTAAAACTAAAACAGCTTCCCTTTTATAACATTTATTTATTGTTTACTTAAATATGTTAATGTTTCTATTCAGTAAAAAAAGGAAGATAATATTTTTTCACAGAAAATATATTACGAATGAAAATGAGTGACGTACAGGTAAATGATTATAGAGTAGAGTAGACGAAGAAGCCATTTTGAACCGAACCCAAGGAAGACGATAAAGAATAATGTTTTTTAAGCACGGTCATTTGGGCAATAGTAGTATGGGATTTAAAAAGAATGTGCCATCAATGTTATTTCCCTTACATGTCATAAAAAGCAACTAATGGGATATTGGGTTTGTGCTTGTGCCGGCGCTGGGCTAGCCATCTATCACTACTTTCGCAATTTTCCATGTAAAGCCATACTTTGGCTTAACGCTTTGTATGGTCTGAGTAGTTCGCTGTAGTTTGGGGGTAAGCCCCTCGCGGGTATTACAGGCGCAATGAATGTATGTATATGTGTGTATTTATGTAGGGTATGTATGTATGTGTGTATGTATGTATGTATGTATGTATGTATGTATGTATGTATGTATGTATGTATGTATGTATGTATGTATGTATGTATGTATGTATGTATGTATGTATGTATGTATGTATGTATGTATGTATGTATGTATGTATGTATGTATGTATGTATGTATGTATGTATGTATGTATGTATGTATGTATGTATGTATGTATGTATGTATGTATGTATGTATGTATTTATGTATGTATGTATGTATGTATGTATGTATGTATTTTGTGTTTATCACTTTTGGGCACTAAATATGAAACCTAATAATCTAAGATTATATTCATTCATTGTTTCTAGTCTTATAGGAACATACTTAGTAGTCTGTTAATAAAAACACCGGACTCAGACCTATAGGTCCCGGCTTCGATTCTGAATGGTACACACGGCGGCAGATCAACCTACCCAAACCTGTCAAACTTCTCCAATGAATATTGATCCTTATAACCAAACAATAAAGTTCAAAATTGATTGTAGAAATTTGACAGTTTTGGGTAGGTTGATCTATCACCACACCGTGTGTACTTACATAATAATGTACACGGTATTCAGTTAGCAATACGGTTTCCAACTATACTGTGAGCTTTATTTATAAGACCTATATGATAATAGTAGAGTTAGTAACTAGAAGATGTCTGTGAGTGACATCAAAATTAATATCAAAGCTGCCGGCCTGCTCCGCCTACGATTAGAGTTACGTAACATTGAACGATTCCAACCGGATAGTACGTCATCAAGGACAACAAACAAATTCATGGAGATAGCTCAATTGGGAGAGCACCTGACCCGGTTTGTCAGAAGGGTGCAGGTTCAAATCCTGCTTGTGGAAATTTTTTCAACATTTGTGTTTTTGTAATTTGTTCGCAACAAAATTTGCGTCAAAAATTATATAAACAAAACAAAAACATTTTATAATAGCTTGCCTACTTCTTAACTGATCTTTAATATTTGTAAAAATATTATGATCGGATGTTAATGACGGTAGTTGTTGACATTGAATGGGCGCCTTTGGCTTTCAAAGTAAAAAGTAAATAGTGTTGAATAATTTCGGCGGGCTGGTTAGAACCACGACAGCTCAATTGGGAGAGCACCTGACCCGGCCCGTTCTCCTTGTGGTGTTTTCTTCCTAGGGAAGGCTTGTGCCCCAGTGGGGTCATAAAATGCCTTTAGGACCATAATGTCCACTGAGCTGGTAATGTAAGCGTGCCGACAATATGGGACATCGAGAGTGCCTGTTGTAGTTTTATTTACAATCCGAATTATTTCGGTCATGATACTTATACGCACCTAATAGGAGGAGTCAATCACTGCCTTTTGTAAAACGGTTTTTGGTACAGAAATAAATGATTTTTATTTTTTTTTTGATTTTTGATTATGAAAACCAGAATTTGTGTGGCATTTCTTCTTGTCGACAAACCAGGTGAGTAAAATTCTCCGAGAATTTGGCCATAATGATTAATAATATGGAAAGTTAAAGTCTCATTAGGTACCATAGGAATATACTAAAATGATGGTGGATGGTGAAAATAGGACACTATAACATTTATTAATACCACTTCCAGCCACTACTGTTTGGCAGACTGACATATGACATGATTGACACCCCGATCCGATTCGAACCCTTCGGAGAATCTAGTAGGGCACGGGGACGCGCACTTTTAAGTGTGCGATGCGGTTCTCTCTAGAAAACCTCTGAAGGTGATTCATTTCAACAAGATGACTTGATTTCAATGTTGGAGGCCTTTGCCCAGCAGTGGGACCGTTCTAGGCTGTTTACTATACTTTACGTACTATTGTTTTAAAGTGACATTTTTATTTTATATTTTTAGTTATATCGTGAACAACTCGTGATCAATAGAGATACGACACAAAGTAAATTGTAGTTTTTTATTGAATAAATATTTTTGAAAAAAAAAAATATAAAATGAAAAGTCCTGTTTCATCAACGTCCAACCCAAAGCGTTGGACCTAGAAAGCAAAAAAAAATAACAGAGTTACTCTCTAGGATGTAGGCAGGGAGTATTTTTTCTTCGATATTTCCATGAAAACATGGTGTTTACGTGGACGAACTATGTACAGTCAACAGCAAAAGTAGATGATGTTTACTAGATTCCAAAATTAAGTTTCGATAGTGTAAGTCGGTATTGTTTATATAACTATAGTCAAAGTCTGCAGGTACTAGTAGACACTCAAAGGTTTTTCGATATGCATTTAAAAAGTTTTGATTTTCATACGGATTTTATATTTTGAAACTTGACCAATCATCAGTTACCTTTGCTATTGACTGTACCCCCCGCTGAATATCGAACCCGCCCAGTAGAAACCAAACTCGCGCTAAGGTAAAATATATGAAGCTGTAGATGTAAATTAAAATATACACAAAAAAAAAAGATACAGAAAAACAACAAATATTTACACCATATTATAATAAAAATTTATCTACTTTTTTTTGTATTTCCTTTGTTGAATATTTCCATCCAAACAGCAGTCTGTGATACACCATCCCACAGACAATGTATTAAAAATAAGTAGATTAATACAATCCATATTTCTGTATCGCGTTATCCGAATAGGGCGAGGGAGTAATTCGACACGATACGCCACGATGGATGCCTGCGATTCGTCTTCGCGATTACTCTGGATATGGTTAGTCATGTAGCTATTAAGTAAGACTTATGGCGTGTGTTGTATTGTTTTTACAACGATTAATTAATCATAATAGGTTGGGGAAAAAGTTCCTTAGTATTTTTTAAGAAAATTCAAAATATTTTTTAATATAGTTTATTTACATTTAACTAAAGTATGCAGGTGTCATTTTCATAAAGAAATTTTGGGGCTTCTGATCAAAATACCGCGACACGTGGTTTAGGAAGTCCTCTCGTGATGTTAACCTGACACTGCCTAAAGAATTCTGAAGAGACCGAAACAGGTGGAATTCTGAAGGTGCAAGGTCAGGACAATATGGCGGATGCATTAACACCTCTCAGCCAAACTTTCTTAATTTTTGCTGAGTGGCTAAAGAGGTGTGAGGTCTAGCGTTATCATAATGAAAAACCACACCCCTTCAGTTGGTTAATTCCGGCCGCTTTCTCTCAACATCTTGCTTTAATCTCATCAGTTGTTCGCAGTAGAGTTCAGAATCGATGGTCAAGCCTGGTGGTAACAGCTCATAATGAATAATGCCCTTCCAATCCCACCACACACACAGCATCCCCTTGTTGCGAGTCAACCCGGGTTTCGCTACAGTCTGTGAAACTGACCGGCCTTTGACCACAACCTTTTTCAGACGTTCTTGTCGTACGTGATCCAATTTTCATCACCAGTTATCAGCTTTTTCAAAAATGGTTCGGTTTCATAACGTCGTAAAAGAATCACAAATGAGTTCACGGTTCATTGAGTTTCTTTCAGTGAGCTCGTGAAGTATCCAAATATCGAGCTTTTTTGTGTACTCAGTTTTTTTTCAAATGCGCCAAAACTGTTTTGTGGTCAATTCCCAGTTCTTCAGCTACGTCGTAACTACTGATATGCCGATCTTGCTCCACTTTTTCAAAAATGGCATCCATTTTATACGTAACCAAACCAGGAACAGAGCAACGTGCATCTTTGACATCAAAATTTCCGGATTGAAAATGCTTGAACCAAATTTGTACTACTCTCACAGACACTGCACTAGGTCCATAAACATCGCATATTTTTTTCGCGGCTTGCGTTGCATTTTAACCTTTTTTGTAGTTAAATTTTAAAATGTATCGAGTTTCTTCATTAAATTCACTCATATTGACACGTCAAAATCACACGTTTTCCTAATTTGAATTTGGAATTATCTTCTTTAAAATTTAAACTTTTAATGATACCAAAACCAGCCAGGTACAAATAGTACCTATAGCCAAAGAGATTTTATTACAAGTTCATACATACTATATGCGAAAAGACTTTTTCCCCAACCTAATATATCATTTTTATGTCATGAAAAAATATGAACACTTGAAAAAGTAGTAAACGGAGGGTTAATGCGCCCGCCCGATCTGCGATTGCTGACGTTAACACCTTAAATGCCATTTGACTGACAAACAATTGAATTTCTATTGTGTCTGGGCCCGGCAATGGGCAACCTGTTAACCTGTTTCTTTAAGCCTAAGAAATTAAAGATAAGCTTAAAGAAATTTATAGTTTCGGTTTTTTTTTTATAGTTTGTCTGAGTAGAGGGCTTCTAGAGTGGATAGCATCACGCATTAGCGTGTCCCTATCCCCTTCTAGATTCTCCGAGGCTTTCGTATTGGAATGGAGAGTGGTACAACCCGAGGGCGCCTTTAAAGGCTAAGACCTTAGCTCGGATCAACCATCGTTCTATAAAAGCGGTTATAGTCGTTTCAAAAACACCAATTAATACAAAAATTCAGCCGAACCTATCGCCGCCGCTGTTGACTAGAATGTCGACGCCAAAACTGATTATGTAAATTTGGCCAGCCCGCTTTCAGAAATTTAAGCCGCCGTTCAGGTCTGACACGGCATAACAAGCATCATTATTATGATTTAGGCCGAACCCGACAGTTTAACGTGTGCTCCTCAATGTATTACACTGCAGTATGCGTATCTAATCTTATCAACATAATTTAGTGTGCCGGTAAATGAGCATACGGCAAGCTTGATGGAAAGTGGCCGTCGTAGCTTATAGACTCTCTAAATGTCAAAAATATCGCGTGTGGCCGCCTCAAGCTTCAGTTCTTATGTTTCTATACAACGTGTAACGGAAAGGTGTGGTAGAAATGAAAATATTCAAAGTGTAGTCCGATCTAAATCGTGTATGTGTTGTTACTAAGACATAATTATTTACTTTGATTTGTTATGCAATTGTAAATTAAATATTTATATTAGTGAAGTCATGCGCGTCGGGCGCGCTTAAGCATGCATCAGTAATCATAAATATAAGTACACAGAGGCTACTAAAGCACTAGGGATGTGACTTGTTTATTTTGATAGATTGATAGATAATACTTTTATCACAACACTATAAACCAAAAAATAAACAAAAAACAAAATTTTAAAAGTTTTAATTTGGCGGTCTTAACACTTTCAAGCGATTTCTTCCAGACGGATGGAGAGAACTGACAGACTGTAACATCAGAGTTGAAACTATTAAAACATACTAGAATAATGTGTATTTTGTTTAATGTATAAATGAAGCAAAATAATAATAATATTGATAAATTTAAAACGATAATGATAATAATGATAAAAATAGATAAAATACTGTATATAAATAAACCTACTTAAACATTAGTAGTCTCAGGTAGAAGCATTTTTATCGTAGCACTCATATCTCAGAAAAGTCGGAAGCCAACCTCTTTCCTTTTGTAGACTAAAAAATATTTTCAATTATTTAAAAAAACAAATGTTATAACAATTACCGCTTTAATTTGTTGCCACACAATAAAATTATTTAATACGATCAGGAGCGGGTACATAAACCGTTCAGACCGGCCCGCCCGCATAATTCCAGTGTACCCGTATTCTTTGCGAATTTACAGAGCATTTACAATTCCGATCGGGAATTTCAGGGCGTCCAAATTGGGGCCATTCTGATTTGTTACAGTTGAAATACTTTGTTTGTTGGTCCTTCGGGCCTTCAGTTTGGGCGAGACACTGTTTAGGTTTCAAAGCGGACTAACTAAGTAAAACTTTGTTAAGACTTGTTGACATAATTATGTTATCTATGATCACTTTATGATGTAATCGACCATTTCATGAAATGGTTGTAGTTCATAATTTGCCCAGCTTAGACTGATCTTATCGTTAAAGCGTCAACGTTTGATGATATGCCCTTCCACGTTTGGCCATATCATATAGGTAGGAAATTCTTACTGTTGGTTAGGATAAGTTAATTTTTTTTTATCCCGAGCGAAGTGCAGCGTAGCGAGGGCCAGTTACGGAAGAGGGGAGCGCAGTCACGGAAGAAAGGAACGGCATAAGATTGTACAAATCGATTGTATCGACACAAAAAGTAAACGATTTCAGCTCCTCTAACGATGGATAATGTAAATACTTTACGATATGATCACTAAAGTTTGACCATTTCATGAAGTAGCCGCGCGTTTATTTGCCCATATCTAGAAACGATTTCTTATCATTGATCTGCCCACACCACATCGTGATGTGGCCAATAGACAGTGAAACATTTCATGAAATACGACTATTTAGCCAGCCACCTTTTCTATCAAGACTCTTTAATTGCCTCTCAGGTTGGCCCAACAAGATGATCCGATGGGACCCTTAATATTTAGTCTCGCAATTCAAAAAATTGTGTCGTCTCTGGAATCGCCCTTGAACATATGGTACCTTGATGATGGTGTACTTGGTGGTAACCCAGATGCAATTGTCAGAGATGTTCGGCTACTTATGCCAAAATTAAAGATATTAGTTTGCAAATTAATAGTAATAAGTGTGAACTTTTTCCATGCAGCCCAATAGCATCGAACTTTTTTACTCATGTCGAGGACGTGATTCCGGGTTGTAGTGGGCCTGCCCACGGAACGTCGTCCGGTGCGTGGTCGCCAATCGAGAACCTTTCCGTCGGTTCTCCGCGCTATGTGTCCCGCCTACTGCCACTTCAGCTGATCAATCCTCCGAGCGATGTGAGTTGTTTTAGTTCTCCTGCGGATTTCATCATTTCTGATTCGATCACACAGGGAAATACCAAGCATCGCTCTCTCCATTGCTCGCTGGGTGACCTTGAGCCTTCTTATGAGACCCATAGTAAAGGACCACGTCTCACTCACGTATGTATGTATCACTGGCAACACACACTGGTCAAAGACTTTTGTCTTGAGACATTGAGGAATTTTGGATGCAGATTCATCACGTAGCTTCCCGTATGCAGCTCATCCAAACTGTATTCGTCGAGAGATCTCTTTCTCGAAGTTGGACTTACTTAACTGGACCGTCTGTCCCAGGTAAACGCAATAGTCAACAACATCGAGTGTAACGTTCCCAACATTAAATGGAGCGGGTGCAACATGGGCATTGGACATGATTTTCGTCTTGTCCATATTCATCTTATAACCCACTGTTTGAGAAGCATTATTGTGATGTATTAGTTACAAATAAAGTGTTTCTATTCTAAAACCTTATCTTCAGAAGTGCTTGAAAAGATCTTAAAAGTAATTATTATATTTCAGTTCTATAAGAAACTAGTACTAACTAAATGATTTTGCCAAATATACCACATATTTTTAATTATTCCATTAAAAATACTTATACATTTTATACACAGACCGACATACTTGGGACCGTTCCCACGAGCCCACAGGTGGAGAACATCTTTTATTTGTAGGTCTTTAGTTTTTAATTTTCTAATTATTTTTCTGTTTTTTTTTTCAAATTAAGTTAAGTAATGTTTCTTTTTGTTGTGTACAAATTATCTTCTTTTTTTATACACATTATTGTTATGGTTACTATTACAATTTTTCTTTCACTCAGGGTTGCCTGGAAGAGATTGCTTGTTAGCAATAAGGCCGCCTATTTTGTACTTATATCTCTTCGTCAATTTGTCTGTAATTGGTCCTTGTCTTTTTTGTGTGAAAATAAAGTTTATTATTATTATAGAAATAAAACAAAACTACTCGTAGATTTTACCTTCTCAAAGTAAGATATCAATAACCCTGTCTCATCAGTAATACAATCAACCAACCAATAATTACAATCCGAGTTAAGAATAATGATTGGAGAAAGGCCAAAATAATCATTGAAATAAAATGTTTACTTAATATATACAACGTTATTCTAGTATACACATAACCGTTTTTCAGTTTCGGAACCAAAGTCGAACTCGCTGTTGCATTTACGTAAAAAAAATTAACAATTTGAGGATTCCATATAAAAATGCAATGTTGACTGAGCAATTTCTGGAACAACACCATTTTGTAAATCCCGAGATTTTGTTAACGCTCCAACGGGTTTGAATTCGTTCACGACAATAAAGAAATCATTGTCAATCGTTGTTTAGTGTTTGTAAAAAAAAAGTTGCAAAAACACACATATTATTTAGTCTACCTACATTTTCTAGCCATTAGACTAACGTTGTCCAGGGTCCGTGGTCATAAAAATATTAAAAAGTTGACCTTCATTAGTAAACAGTTGCTACATTTACCTGGTTTTAAGTGAAGAGATTTAATTTCATTAATTATTGGGAAATGTATAGCGAAACAGTGAAGCAATCATAACTCTTAAAATGTTTATGCCTAAATCATAGAAGTATTTTTTCAACATTTGTGTTTTTTTAATTTGTTCGCAACAAAATTTGCGTTAAAAATTATAAATACAAAACAAAAACATTTCATAGAAGTATTTAGTAGCATTGTCTTACTATATCAAAACAATACTATCAGAAAAGAAGCATAACTTATTTTATTACATTAAAGAAAACATAAAGCAAAAGAAACATAACTTAATTAATGTGTTGTATTACAAAAATCATCAAGTGCATTTTATATTACAATTTTTATATTCCAATTGTATTACTTACTTTTATTTTACGTATACCATTCCCTATCACCAACAGCAAACCATTCGCGAAGGAAATTACTAATCCATCGATATATATACAAAAACTAACTCCTAATTATCTGTACGTGAACCAGAAAAACCTATTGACTTCCACCCAATTGGGACCCAGGAATGCGTTATAGGAATAACACAGTAATTGACTGACCACAGTAAGGGAAAATTGGGCGTTCCGATTGTATACTAATCAAGGCTTGGTAATACGATTGGTTGGTTTGGATTGTCTTATTGTTATCCCACGTTTCGGACGTGAAGTGAAAGCTATCATTTAGGATTTGTTGTGGTCAGTTGACAATAAAGGAGGTGTACGGAAGATAATTGGCATTACTAAGGGCTTGTTTGAGCGAGAATTCTTTGTTTTTTCTGTTAATAAAACGTCAAAGCAGGCGAGCCTGGGACGTGGTCATGGCAGACCATCTGCACCCAGCAAGGATTCTTGAGATCATTTGTATACTGATGATTTTTTTTTATACTAAGCACGGCAATATACTTCACTTCACATGATGTTAAGTGAATATGGAGTCCAGGTGCGACATCAACTGGTGCAGCGCGACAACAACGCAGCCTCAGTTATCCTTACTCTGCCGGCCCACAAGGTGCCTCTTCACGCCTAGTTTGAATGACCCCATATCATAGGAAGGAGGGAAAACGTGTGCTGGCAGACTATTCCATCTTTTGAAGGTGCAACAAAGAAACGAGTCACCAAATATTTTAATGCGCGATGGAATATTTGAGACAGTGAAGTGGTGATGGAGAGCAGCACGTGTACTCCTATAGAAGAATGGAGGATCAATTCAAGGATTTGACTGTAGGCGTAACGATGGACGCTCACATAAGTTCCTATACAATGGTAACTAAGAATTGGACGTAGAAGCGCAGAAAAACAACGGGGTAACTTGAGATATGACAGACACAGTTGCGTAATATAACTGATTCGGAATAGCTATGTATATCATCAGAGTAAAATGGCGTGCAAAAGGATAGGTCTAAGCTCAGCGTTCTGAGGTGACAGGCTATGCAAGAAGATTATGAGTTGATTCAGTTCCAAAAGAAACTACTTATTAACCGCCTCTGTGGTCTAGTGATTAACATCACCGGTCTTAGACCCAGAGGTCCTGGGTTTGATTCCCGGTAAATGTTTGTTACTTTGTTTGGTTGGTGGTAGAGCTAGTTTTAAGTAAGTCTTATTTGCTACATCCACCTTATTTAAATATGTCGCCATAACAATTTTAGTAACATTGTTGTGTTGTAAATTTTACTTTTTATTTTGATTGCTGCACTGAAGCTAAATTAAACGCCCACCCAACCCAGCCAGGAGTCGAACCTGGGTCAAAAGCAGTGACAAAATTCAGCGCTTACGTCAGCCTTCCCGGTAGCAAAGCGGTTAGTGCAGCCGCCTGGATTGTGGAAGACCCAGGTTCGATTCCTGGCTGGGTCAGGTGGGTCAGGTGGTCATTTTATAAATATTGTTGTGTTGTGTTTAGACAGTTAGAGTATTTGTAAGATAGCTACTGCCTCAAATGTTTAGTATTCCGGGTGATGTGCGTTTGTACCGTGCGGCCTTATCATTACTTATCAGCAGGCAAGATGAAGGCCAGACATTACTCGTTAGGATTAAAAAAGCACTACTATTTTTCCCTTATACGGCATTTCAATCTACATAGCACAGCAATTTCCTTTCTACGCGTCGAGTCTTACATCCTTCACGGTGCCTGTATTTAGCCGGTATTCACGGTGCCATGTAGCAACGGATAAGTTACGTTGGCAAGAGCGACTTCCAACCTCAGAGCTGGTTTCACGCTCCAAGTCCTGGCAAAACAAATTTTAAAGCTAAATTTTGCTCCTAACGCACAGTGAACTGGCAAAGACAGTGTGTGAGTTCCAAGAAAATTTGTTAACTTTGTTAAGGGATCTTAATTGTTAAGTGGTAAGCTTTCCATCGATAATAGTAAATGTTAACTACTATCATAAGGGCAACGTAATGCTAGTAAATATAATTTTGCTGAGAATCCGTTAAAAATGTAGATCTTTACCAAGTTCTTTATCATTGTAATTTTTATGTTTATTTTCCTTTTTACTAGTGTATTACCTAAGACTTTTCCGAAACTAAGCGCTTTTTTTGTGATAATAGAACGAAAACTGGGTCATCGATTTTGAAATTTATTGTTTAATTTTGTTATATGACCATAGATCGGATCAGCTAAAAGAAGTCCTAAATGGTTAAATAATTTAGAAATACCTGCAAATTAGATTTAATTGAAAAACGCAATTTCGACATTTACTTCGATTTTGTAGGGAGATATTTCAAAAGCAACAGCAACAGCAATGTCTATAGATACCTATTTAGCAATCGACGTCCTTTCATCATCATCGTCATCATTTCAGCCAAAAGACGCCCACTGCTGGACAAAGGCCTCTCATACTTTATCAAGTTCAGAATGCTACACTGTACGCTACATAACTTAATGTTACCTCTAAAGGGTAGCAAGCAGTTAAAAACGAATTTCATTTTAATATGCAACCAGTCTTTGTTACCGCAGAACAGCAAAAGAATTACGCGGCCTGTTAACCTTCCATAATGGGAAGCTTTGAATGTATTCTGAAAAACAATAATGCAGGGTATTCCTCTTTTTGATAATGTTATTCTCTATGAAAGGGTTCAGACGGCGGGCGAGGGCAAACAAGAATTCTTTGATTTCAATTAGTACCAACCTTTTTTGCATAATGGCCAGAACCCAACTAGATAGCTTTTTAAAGAGATTTGCTGTTGGCCTTAAACGGCCTTTACAGCGCAACGCACTTTTTTGGGGCGGCAAGTAACTTGAAGGGTCCTCAAGCCGTTTGATCGAAACACTGTTTGAGGGTTTTAGAAAGAATGACAATACGCAAGCTTGATCGAAACAGAAGCGGAACAACCTTTAAAACCTAAGTTTTCGGCTCAAGTTGACCGGGTTATGGGAACCGGATGGTGACCACCCTAATAAAAACTGCTGCCAAGCAGCATTATTTTGCACTGCTGTGTTCCAGTTTGAAGGGTAATCTTATTAGTACCAACCTCAAGACTAATAAGATTACCCTTTAAACTGGAACTTTTGCATAATAGAATAGGACAGATATATTTATTTGCAAATAAAGGTAGGTCGAGTAGTTCGAGCATCAGTGTTCGACACTTTAAGCGCAGTGTTCTTCACAATTTTATGTCAGAAAATATCATAGACTAGCTGTGCCCCGTGGTTTCACCCGCGTTCTATTAGTCATAGCGTAATGTAATATAGCCTATAGTCTTCCTCGATAAATGGACTATTCAACACAAAAATATTTTTTCAATTCGAACCAGTACTTTCTGAGATTAGCGCGTTCAACCAAACAAACAAACAAACAAACAAACAATCTCTTCAGATTTATAATTTTAGTATAGATTGTATAGGAGTATAAGAGTATAGGAGTATTATAGGAGCTCTATGACGCAATGGTTAACGCGCCCGGTCTGCGAGTGCTGAGGTTGAACAACTTTCGCAAAGTCCGGTCATCGAATGGGTGACCAAAAATGTATCATCTCGAGCTCCTCCGTGTTTCGGAAGGCACGTAAAGCCATTGGTCCCGGTCATTAGCAGTCGTTAACAACCACCAATCCGCACTGGGCCCGCGTGGTGGTTTATGGCCTGTTCTCCCTATACATCCCTAGGGAAGGCTCGTGCCCCAGCAGTGGGGACGATAAAATGAGCTGATGATGATGATGATCATGAGAGATAGTATAGATATAGATTTAACTGAAACTGGATGACTGCAAGGAAGCAGGGTGGTCTGTATTCAATTGTTCCAAATACTAAATTTTGTTGCTGACACCTATTTTAACGATTATAGGAAAAATCCATCGCACACATAGAAATTTGGTGACTCGTTTCTTTGTCGCACTTCCAAAAGATGGAATAGTCTACCAGCACACGTTTTCCCTCCTTCCTATGACATGGGGTCCTTCAAACGAGGCGTGAAGAGGCACCTTGTGGGCCGGCAGGGTGAGGGTGACTGAATGCTACGTTGTTTTCACGCCGCATGGTGCGGGTTCGTTGAAGGACAGTTGGGTGTCGTCGACCGATGTGTACGGCAATAAAAACAAGGAATACTTTTACAATTGATTATCTTCCAAAAATTAAAATTAAATTACTAATTAAATACGCGTGCGTGCGCGGGCGCGTCGGTGCGCAGAGTGCCGACCGGCCTGGGGGCCGATGGCTGGTTCGAGTCGCGGTGTCCGCGGCGTCGGGCCGCCGTGGGAGCGGCGCGGCTGCGCCGCGAGCTGCCGTTCAGCGTTGATGCGTCAACACCGCACCAGTTTTCCTTGGGTCTGGACTCCATTTCCACTTAACATCAGGTGGAGTGGAATCATTTGCCGAGATATGAATTAAAAAAAATATAAAAAATATACGATCGCTGGGTCCTGTCCGGCACCTAGCCGCCGCTACCCTATACAGGTTCAGGGTTTTTTATCACCGTCCTAAACTTCTAAGATGACTCCCATGATATAAAAGACAACTCTTACTATTGGACCAACTTCCTAACTCGAAAATTTCATTTCGGTTTAGTAGACTTAATTCACCTGGCTGATATCACCCAGGTGAATTAAGTGCACCCTTGGGGGTTCAGCTATTCCATATAAAACATAAATATTCATCATCATCATCATCTCAGCCAAAAGACGTACACTGCTGGACAAAGGCCTCCCCCAAGGATCTCCACAACGACCGATTTTGTGCTGCTCGCATCCAGCGGCTTCCCGCGACTTTCACCGGATCGTCCGTCCACCTTGAAGGAGGCCTGCCCACATTGCGCAATAATCATCATCATGCATCAATATTCGTTTAACTTAAATGTATGGAACAGCTGAATTTTATTCTCGAGTTAGGGAGTTGGTCCAATAGCAAGAGTTGTTCGTTTGTATCACGGGACTCATCTCAGAAGGTTTGAACGGTGATAAAAAAGTCACCCTGTATTCAACAAACAGGATACATTTTGTTAGCTAAACCTTACACTATCTGCCTTATATACCAGACCACCGGATCGGTGATCTAATTAAATGACCCTTTGCGTTTTTTATGTACCTACAGAAGCTTGCCCATCAATCTATCCAAATCTGTCAGATTTCTTCAATACATTTTCAGCTATATACCTCAGTGATAAAGTTCAAAGTCAATTGAAGAAATTTGACAGTTTGTGGAACGTAGTTATGCAGGCGTGTGTACGATAAACCTTAAAAATAACACAAACGTAACATTTTCAGCCGCCAATCGGCGTTTAGATATAATTAAGTCCCGTGACATAGAAAATGTTTGCCGGCACACCAATAAAAGTCCCAGTGTAATTATCACCCCGCAAAGCAAAGCAATACATGGCAATAAAATAACCATTCAAATTTATATATCCATTTCGATATTTCGGTTGGCAAGGTATCATTAAACTGCGATATTCTAAGCTCACATAGAAACGAGGACATTTCAATATCCATTCCGGAATATAGATTGGCAGTATTCATGAACACAATTATATTTTTCGCAGCCTAAATACGATGGACCTTTTAAATTCGAATCGTTTCATCACATATTGGAACTGGATTTGCTAGGGGAATGTAGGCCCTATACTGTACCAGTAGAGTTCAATGGAAACGAAATATCACTTACGATCGACACATTAATAATAGATAGGGCTGTCACTTACGTTGTTACTCGATTTATTTATTCAGCTCCCGTTTTGAAATTATAACTATCTATATTTGTTTTGTCATTGTTTTTTTTTATATAACGAAATCACAAGAAAATATACCGAGTTACCTAAACATACCATAGGAAGTTTTTACTTCTTCTCCTTTCCGCATGTTATCGTCGTTGCTGAATATATATCGGTATGTGTTCTTTGTTTTTGTTTTTAAAAGAAGGTTGACAATTAGAAAAAAGGAAAACTATAAAAAGTATATAAATTCAATAAGGAGAATTTTACTCTTTAACAGATAGGTGTTTAGGTTTATTTTTCTGTTTCAAAGACTTTTCAAATAAAATATATGACACTTGTCACTTACGGACGGCGCACCCCTAAGGGTCAGTTTACATTTATTTCAGTATTCCACAAACTTCAACGTTTTTGTTCTTTCATAGCAATAATCATCACATCACCATTATCATCAGCCTACACTTAGTCCACTGCTGGACATACGCCACTGAGCACGATCCGCGGATACTCTCAACCAGCTCATAGCAATAAGCTAATTTTATTGATCCTTTCTATCTCTTCATCGTGACAGTAAGTAACAGTCACAAGTTTGCTGTGACAAGGTTTCGTAGTAATCTTTATTGAACAAATGGCTGTACAGACTAATAATTCCAAAAAGACACACATCAGACTACTACAATCTGTCAAATTTCGTCAATAGATCTTGAACTTTATGTCATATAGTATATGGTTGAACATTTATTGAAGAAATTTGACAGTTTTGGATGGGTTGATGTGCAGGCGTCTGGTACATAAGGGTGCGCCGTCAGTAAGTGACAAGTGTCATATACTTTATTAGAAATGTCTTAATTTAACGTGTTAATTTAAAAAATAATAATTTGAATAACTTCTTGATAAATCGAAAATGTGAGACGGACGATTTGTAGTTTAGACATTGGTGATTGTTTAGACAATATCAGAGGGACAATAATTTAAATAAACTATAAGAAATAAAACTTAACGCCGCCACTGGTTTTTATGATTTTTGCCCAACTTTAAATGATATTGTAGAAAAAACTGTAGTGTGTTATGTATGAATTTATGGATCGGACTAATTGTAAACGTTCCCTTTGATGCTAAATATATACTTTGTTTATGTAATACGATAGTGTTTTCAATTGTATCAACTTAACCTTGACTGCACTTTTGCTATTTTTTACGCAAAATACGCAACACCAATCTTAATACGAGTACCTATATGGTAGCGCGAACTTCAACCTCCTTTATTCCTAAAGAGAACCAACCCTACACAAACCAGTACCATTTTTGCGAAATAACATAAGGGAGCAAACGGGAACGGCTGAAATTTTCGGTTGTTATTCGTCTCTCATCGGGCAAGCGGCAACCCGCGGAGCATCAAATTAAAATTTTTGAATAAATTTGCGCGCTCCGTCGCGCGTGGTGCGCTGACGGGCGGAGGGGCACGCCGTTATGAATTCAGTGCTGCCGGCAATTAGGCTGTCTTATCATGTGAAATTGGTTAAATGTAATGCGCCCTAATACGGCTGTGTGAAGGTACATCAATTTTGTTTATTAATTTATTCCTCTGTAAAGATAGATGCCATAAATTTGGCATCGTCTTTAAGAGCGAAAAGCCTGAAGTCCTCCGGTTTCAGATAGGCTGACGCCGAACACATACCTACTTACATTTAAAAAAAACACTATGACTATAACACTGGTGCTGATCTAATTAAAGGCTGCCACGGCATGTTTAATTTCAAACAGGAATATAAAATTAACTTAAAACTAGAGATAACAAAGCAAAAATTATTCTACTTAACTTATTTTAAGAGTTTATTTTACTGACATTGTAACTTGCCGTGCATTAACATTGATCTAATGAAAAAAGTATAACAGACTTTTACGAAATATAAAAAGGAGTACGGGCAGATCAGCACGCGAAGTAGGTATACACTTAATGGTATACAACGACGAAAGGGCTATCCAACGCGACGCACAAGTTCGGGCTTTTAAAGTCTTTGCGGATAGAAATAAGTTTACTAGCCATCAACGCCTTGCGATCACCATGCCAGTTATTTCTCAGAAGTGATTGTCGAGCGGATTATTTTTCTGGTTCGACTTGGAGAATTGCCCAGCTGTGTGACGATTTACGCTAAATAAAAATGCTGTTGATGTTTTGACCTAATATGTAAATATTAGTATTCAATTATTTAATAATGATGTTTTTAATGTTTAGATTTGCAGACTGCCCCATAAAAATTTCATGATGCCTCTGTACAATTTTTTCAATTATATTATTTCTCAAAATACAACTTAATTAAAGTATTTCTTAGTATTAACATTTTTTGAGTGTGCCAACTAATTCATTTCAACTTTCCATCAACAGAAAAGCTATCAGAAACTAATCACGGTAGAAACATTAATTCCACCAAAATCTATTGTAACAACACAAATCATAATAACTTAATCCGCTTCTATCGTTCCAATGATTAATGTACTAGTTGTTAAACACTTCGCGACTGGTTATAATTACTAAATGATTTATCAATTTCCCACCGTTATTTACAAGAAAGTACCAGGAGATCAGAAAATGCCAGGAGATTAATGTATTTGCGCCGAATGTTCAAATAAAGTTGACACGATTGCATTCCCAAGACGGTGATACGATCTTGTAAAGCTAAAAGCATGGCTTGATCGCAACACGTGATCGGTCAACTCTCAAAAGGGCAATTTGAGGGTCTACTTAGGGACATGTCAGCTGAGATAAGGGTCTGACCGGTCGTAATAAATGAATCGTCGATACTCGACGTCCTGCGCTGCGTCATGTAGAGGGATGGTCAGTATAGTAAAGTGGAGTTCATAGCCCACTGCTGGGCAGAGGCCTCGTCATTGAAATCAAGTCATCGCTACAATTGATGGGTTTTGATTATGGTTATATATAATTTAACACAATTTTTTTTTATGGATGTTGGTTTAATCACCACGTTAACCAAATACGGGTTGATGATCACAAATCCGGAGTATGCATCGACCCGGGCTGGGCAGTGTGTTTCGTATTATCCGTAATCAGAGACACACTTTGCCTAACCTGGGTATCGAACCCGGGACCATCGGGTATCAGGCCGTTCGCTTCGCCACTCTGCCACCGGGGCGTAGTAAAATCAAATTTAAATTTAATTTGAATTATTTCTTACATGATGGTCTTCGCTTTCATGTCACCCGATGTTAAGTAATGATAAAACTGGAGACAAAAGTGCACTTCACCCAGAACGTCAACTACTGAGGACTGTCTATCTTATTTGTAACTGTTGAAAACCAGTATGCGAAACGAAACGCAACTGTAACTCCAAAATGAAATGTCAATGTCATTGGATGTGTTCGGTTGGACAGCTCGAGTTGATATCGCTCGGTTTGAGATTTTGCAAGGAATAATTAATTCGGTTTAATCAGAGCCATCGGTGGCTAGTTTGTGTATAATTAGACGGTACTAGGGCTGATTGGCGCCCTAGATACCTGAACTCCCTCGAGTTTCGGTAGGCGTTGCGCGGTGCCGCCTTGACCTCGTTGTTGGTCCGTAGGATATAGTGAGTGGTGGTTGGGTTCTGATCTGTGCGTGGGTCGGCCGTGTGACGGCTACTCCGCGAGGATTATCATCACAAGGCGCCTGGGCGCTCTCTCCACAGCGTGGGATCCACGAGAGTAGGTCACATCAGCGCAGGTCAGACAACCTCAGAAACTTTTTAGCATATAACGCTGCGAATCGCAGCAGCATCACCTTCTGATCGGAGAACTCCAGGAGTTCCAGAGGATCTAATCAGTAACTGTCATACCACAACAATACTATCAAAGTATATCTAGCCTCCTTACTATTGATGTTATAGTGACATATTTTGAAAACATGGTGGTAGGGCCAGGCGATTTAAAAACAAGCCCCACCACCAATTAAACCGAGTACAAACATTGTATCCTTCGCTGAGAATCGAACCCGGGACCTTAGACGTAGGGAGACTTTTTTATAATAATAATATGATAAGTGAAAATTCTGTCAAATGACAAAGTTTGCATAGAGTAAACTATCTTACAATTATGAGAAAATATTGAATGCAGCTATAAACAAAATGGTTGTTTTAATCGTCATCATCATCATAATCAGCTCATTTTATGTCCCCACTGCTGGGGCACGTGCCTTCCTTATGGATGGATAGGGAGAACAGGCCATAAACAACCACGCAGGCCCATTGCGGGTTGGTGGTTGTTAATATAATGATAAACTTTTGGTCACCCATCCGATGACCGGCCTTTGCGAAAGTTTGCTTAACCTCAGCACTCGCAGACCGGCCGCATTAACCACTGCACCATCGAGCTCCTCGTTTGTTGTCGATTGTTGTTTTACTGTACACATATGTTTACTGTGGCTAGGTGAAATCTTTATTTAGGGTATCAAATCGATAGCGTCTCGCACCTTTCATGTTTTTATTCCAATAAAGTGTGGTTACATTTTCATAATATATTTATGATAACGATAATGGTGCCTTGATTTATCTCTTTATTTATTTTATTTGAGAGACAAATAGGTAGATATCCTTTCATATAAGTATTATTATTAAGATTTAGACTAAATATGTTTGATTTAGATATTACTTCTTTAATAGGGAAGAGTTTTTATTTATTTTTATTTTTGTATTTTGTGACCACGTTATCATTTAATGAAACCATGAATTTTAATGTTAAGTAAACGCAAGTATAGCTACACCAATGTTCACAAGTTGAGTTGACTGCGTGCCAGTTGTTCCATGTTGATTGTATTTTAATATTAATAATTTATTAATTTAAGATTATTAGATTGAAGAAACAGATAATATTATAATAGGTCCTTACCTATGAAATTGTCGTTTTTTTCTCACTTATTAATAGTTGTATTACTTCTAAAAGTCAATACCGGTTGTTAATATTATTACACACCTTTAATTAGGACTATGTTACTTAGGCTTCAGTAATAACAATGATTATTAATTTTGTGTTTTATCGCCCAATATTTTTTTTTAATTTACTTATTTTTTTGTTCGCGAAATTGACCTTTTGTTTCATTGTAGCTTTGAAGGGTCTTCATTTTTTTTCTTTTTAATGCTGCTATATTTAGCTAGTGAAACAAACACACTACTCTACAATTTTTATAGTGTTAACATAAATAGATGCTAAAAAAATTAAAAAAAACGTTAGTATGAAAAATATATATTTATAAAGAATCTTCATACAAAACGTCAATATTGTAGGTAAGGACCTAATATAATAAATGAATTGTTTAAAATTAAGAGTATAAATGAATAGTTCTAAAATCAAAATGTATGTAAAACACTCATTTTAAATTTCTCTACTTACAGAACTTGGCTAGTCTCAACTCTCTCTCCACAAACTACAAAATATTGAAAATTTCCACAATCTTATCTCTATTACTTGTATAATAACTTAAAAGCGTAAGACATAAATCCTTCAACTTTAATTAACATATTGGACATTCAGACGCTCTAGAAAACTCCAGACAAGATTAAAATAGGGCAAGAAATATTTCCTTGTTCAACCGAACGTTATTAAGGATTTCAACTTGAACTAGAGATTTGCTTATAACATTTTTGTTTTGTTTTTATACGAAGACTCTTTAATTAACTTTCGCTCTATTAAGTCTCTGATTTGTTGTGTATTAGTTATCGCGCCCGGTCTGTTATTGTTAATACAAATTTTGCAAAGGCCGGTCATCTGTGGGGTATTCATGAGCTCATGATGATATAATTGAAATAACATATAGTGTTAGTTCCGCTAAGTCACTAGTTTATCCAACTTGGATGCAGTACGCATGCGTACGTGTTTCACCCCTCCACAGGGCATCCTCAGGAGTTGTTGACTGGTTGAGAGCTGCGCACCGACTGTACCAGTCCAGTCCAGACCAGTCAACAGCTCCTGAGGATGCCCTGCAGAGGGACGAGACACGAGTTGAGTATCGATGTTGGTGTGCATGTTCGCTTGCTGGATGCATATTTCTTCTGCATGTGCATATTTTTTGCGGGCATATTTTCTTTATTTCAATTACTAACATTTTTTGTAGCATAGGTTTCCGCAAAGTAACGCTTGATTCTATTAATGGTGATTGTGAAAGACTCTGGAAAGAACTTATAGGCACCGGCCGTTATCAGCTAGTAATATAAACGTTACACAGTAAGTGAACCTTGGACTTCGGATTTCGAGTCGACAGCTTTGGCACTTGGCTACCGAGATGTCATAAGTGTAATCTACTTTATTGTATTATTATTAATATCAGCCACTAATGTTCCACTGCAGGGCAAAGGCCTTCCCTCCCTCCTTCCACGTACCTCTATCCTAAGCTAGTTCGTCCCATTCCTTAAGTGGGAGTCCAACTCTTATATAACTAGCGGTCGCTCGCGGTTTTACCCGCTTGGTTCCCGTTGCCGTGGGAATATCGGGATAAAAAGTATCCTATGTTTTAGTCCAAGTTATAAACTATCTGTATGCCGAATTTCATCCAAATCCATCCATCCGTTGCAGCGTGAAGAAGCAACAAATATATACACATACCTACATACACACAAACTTTCGCATTTATAATACACTGGACAGCAAAAATAACGGGTCATTTAGAAAAACCGCGATATCTCCCAAAGTTATTTGCATAAATCCCTCGTATAAATAATATATTATAGGCAGATTTCTGACGCTTATTATACATATCAAAAGAGGTTGCATTTGAACAAGTTACAGCTTCAAAAAAAGAAATTCCGATTTTTGAAAAATATCAAAGTTAAAATTTTTGGAATAGAAAATTTTCTCGCTTATGTTTCAAACCGAGCTGTCGTCATAAACAGTTTTTTTGGCTGGTCACAGTATTTTGTGCATCAACCATGCACCAACATGTCGTTATCTACTGAAGAATGTACACGAATTATCACCATGGTACAAGAAGGAAGCAGTCAGCGGAGTACTGCTAGAACAGTAGGTGTATCTTTATCCACGGTCCAAAGAGTACTCCAGCGATTTCAAGAGACCGGCATGAACATCAGGAGACCAGGGAATGGCAGGCCAAGGTGTACAACTACACGAGAAGACCGATTCATCGTGAGTACTATGTTAAGAAATCGACATCTCACGGCTGTTCAGGTCCGAAATAGCCTTCAAGAAATTCACCACAACAATGTAAGCTCTGACACGATCCGGCGGCGACTTCGGGAAGCTGATATAAAGCCTTATAGGCCAGCAAATGGCCCTAAATTGCTCAGAGAACATCGAGTAGCCAGGTTGCGGTTTGCTCGAGAACACGTCGGATGGACAGATGAAGATTGGTCCAGGGTTATGTTTTCCGATGAGTCAAGATTTGTTTATTCGCACACGATGGGAGACGAAGAGTATATAGGCGACCCAATGAACGTTATCGTCAAGCGTGTTTTGAGGAAAAGGTGCCATTCGGTGGAGGATCAATAATGGTTTGGGCTGGGATATCTTCAGAGGATCGTACGGAGTTCGTAATTATAGAAAACGGTTCTCTGACAGCTCCCAGATATGTAGAGGAGATTTTAAATGAGCATGCTGGTCCTTTCTTGGTGAATATGGGCGCAAATTCCATTTTTATGGACGATAATGCGCGACCACATGCAACACATTTGGTCAACGCGTATATTCAAGACGTCGGTATCACCCGCATAGAGTGGCCAGCTCGCAGCCCAGACTTGAATCCCATAGAGCATTTATGGGACGAGCTCGGGAGATGCGTTAAACAACGCTCTCCAGCTGCAGCTAACTTACGTGAGTTAAGAAGTGCGCTAGTAGATGAATGGTCAAACATAGACCAAAACCGTATTAGAAATTCGATTTACAGCATGCCACATCGTCTTAATGAATCGATACTGGCTCGTGGAGGAAATACAAGATATTAAATTTACAGAAAAGCTTTCATTTTGCAGATTAACTGTGTTGTATATTTTTGTTGTCAAAAGTTAAAAGTGTTTTTTTTTATTTTTTAGTATTTAAATAAAATTATACAGTTTACAAACGTGTTATGTATTTTTTTTATGTATAAGTCAGTCATCTATAACATACTACAGTTTCACTAGTTTGTGTTGTGTAGTTAAGAAACTATCACACTTTTTATAAGCGACCCGGAATTTTTGCGGCCCAGTGTATTAGTGTGATTATTTACATACTTACCAGAATATATATGTATGTATTCATTACTCACTCATTAGAAATTTTTTCCTAACTTAAGTTGAGATGTTCCAACCGAAAAAGGCATTCTTTTCGTCGAGAGAATTCTATCACGGTCGCGGTATTCATGCAAAAATTCTGATCCTTCAGCGACTAACCCTTTGTTGTACAGTCGGCGGCAGATCAACCTACCCAAAACTGTCAAATTTCTCCAATGAATATTGATCCTTAAAACTAAACAATAAAGTTCATAATTGATTGTAGAAATTTGACAGTTTTGGGTAGGTTGATCTGCCGCCGTGTGTACTTAAAACGTATTCTGATGTGAAAACACAGATTGTTTTAGCATAATCAGTGTGTAAAAGAATATGCACTAGAGTATAAAGGGCGAAATAATAACCTGCAAATGAAAAACCTTTTTCTATTTAGTTCTTCCATACAATCTACAAAAACAGAGTCACATTCTATCTTTTTAATTTTTTTTTTGCTTAGGATATAATTCGTGCAGCCTTAATAAAATTACGGTCGAATTTCAACCACTGGGCGACCACTAGTTATTATTATTATAAAAGGAATAAAGCAGCAAGAATTATAGCGTTGTCTAATTTATCTACGCCATAAACTGTTATTGCATAATGTTAATTGTAATTTTCTACATTGGACATGTTAACTGGCAAACTTCAATAATCATCGTTACCTATGACTTCTTGGCGGGAAAGTGAAGAGTAATGTCTACGGTTTTGATTTATTTTCTGAAATTTGTGTTATGTCGAATATTAATGTGAAATAATGGTGGATTAATAACCGTTAAGTATTCGTGAGTGTGCATGAGTGTTGGCAAATAAAACAAAACAGTGCAACGGCACTTTTCAAATTATCTTAAGAAGTCGCGTGAGGACTTAGTAAAGCCCCACATCTTTACTGAGATACTCGAGGGGTTGGGGGGGTTTATCATTTCTCACTTCTCATTTCTATTATCATTTATCATCATCCTATATAAAGTTTAAACGTATAAATTAAGTTTTCGACTGAAGGACTAGTATCCATGGTCATGAACAAATTAAAAAAAAAAAAATCGTTACCTATGTAACATACTTTCTTTTTTTTATACTCTTATGTCCCAAAAAGACAGAAAGAGCATTAAAACCACAAATTTTGAGTAAACTCGTCGTTAGTGACCTCGACGCCATATTTAGCATAGTCAAAATAGGGTTGCAAGGTGGAATATATAACACCAGTGATGGGTTGCAGCCGATCGCCTGATGTACGAGCTTCTTGGAACCCTTGGCACTTGTTCAGCTCTTACGACATGCACGGGAAGTTAGGCAGCTGATGCATTAAGACGACACCTCGATTTGTGAACATTCAAAAAGGCTGATCCTTACTGACGCCGGCATAAGGTCGTTAATACGTAGCGCCCGCGACAAATAGACCGCAAATTAACAGTTAACCTAAAAAATGTAAAAAAAAAAAATATATTGGTTTCAGTTATCAAAATATGCAGCAACTAAATTACGAATATTGATGTTATCAATATATTTGAGTGGTTTCCAAGCATAATAAGTAATTTTGTTGTAATTTTCACAATGGTGATTTTTCAGTGGTGTTTTCGAAAATAATTATGGTCGAGTCAAAATTATACAATCGTGTATTTGAGCAAGCAAATTTAAGATAAAGACATGAATTGACCTATATCAACATTTCAGATTTGTAAGTCATTTATAGTCTTATACTATTCGATGTAAGTTGGTGCATTTTTTCAGTGTGTTGCCTTAATTTGTAGTCCTAGTACAACATAGGACCTACCAACAGTAATCCTACCATTTATCGGTAGACGGACACATAATGCATTCTGTGGTGCACAAATGTGCGTACAAACCACTGTGGGCTTCGTTATCGCGAAGCAGGGGTTCCAAACCTTTTGTCCTTACATTAATGACAAGTGAATACGAAAAAAAATTAAACAACGAGTAGGACGTGATCATTCCAAAGCGTAACATCTGTAACCGCAGCCCCCTTAACAAATAAAACAAAGAAGCTGAATGAATGCGGACAATAAGGAAAATGTGATTTAACTCTAATCCCCACGCCTCGATACAAAATTGACCCATTGTTGGAGAAGAAAGAACATCGCGTCCGCACAATATTCATGACAGAATTATGTAAATGTCAACAGTTTAGAAGAAGGAAGCTGCCGTCTATTGTTCTTTTTGTGTTATCATGGTGATGGTCTCTTAAGTTAGGAATCACCGATGACATAGTGACATTCTTAAGAGCTACTTGAAGACTAAACAGAATAAATTCAAAAAATAAATCTTTTGATATTCTGCCGACGACATTATACCCCAAGATTGAATAGAAGAAAATATCAAATAGTTAATATCTGTCGCTTTTTGTTTCAACGAGTAACATAGTAGACTTAATTTTTGAACACAACAATTACATTTATTTTTCAAGTCAAATATCAAAACGGTAATATTATTATATAATAAAAATTTTGTGCTTGACAAACTCAAATAACTTATTTTTAATTTAATAAACTTTGAAATAAAATAGGTATTTTTAAATCGTTCTAACATTGTTTACCCTTTATTTTACGACATACCTACTTCATGCAAGCAAGTAAGTAAGCCAGCACTTGTGCAAGAAATCCTTCCTCCTCCCACTGAAAATACTTTTAACGACAAATCTTCTTATTTAGCCAACGTCAGCCTATAAACTTGCCCTCATGAATAGTACATAGGGAAGTAAATAAGTAAAAAGAAGGAAGATATAAAGAATGAAAGGAAAAAAGAATGAAACAATTAAGAAAGAAAGAAATAAATTAAATAAAGCAAGAAAGATTTAAAAAAGAAAAAAAATACAGTCGAATTGATAACCTCCTCCTTTTTTTGAAGTCGGTTAAAAAAGAAAGACTGAAAGATCAAGAGATCTGGCCTAACCCACTACGCTTAATCAATGTATGTAAGCGAGTTTTAAAGACTGCTATTTCACGAAAACTGCAACCAAAATATGTTCGCAATAAAACTACAAAAAATATATAACTATTTAATTTTATTCAGCTTTAAACCAAGCGTCGAACGTCGAACACAAAATCACCCATTCGGTAAAAACTATCTGCAAACGTTGCCAAGCTTTTATGTTTAGTATACGGATAGTGTTACAACGGGCCTTTCACTACACCGATATCATTTTTCATTAAAAGCAGCGATGATAAAATTTTATTAAATACCCAGTGCTGGAGACAAGAAAAGCCTTTATGAATAAAGTTCGCAGAAGACATAAACGGGGTAGGCTTTTGTTCAGAATCACTACAAAAGGGGAATCGCGTGAAATAAGTAAGGTATTTCATAACTAAGGTGCGAAGTCATTTTGGACTTAAAAGACAAGCACACTGTTTCTACTATTAACAATTAAATTTTCAAAGCTATTCGGGTGACATTTTGTTTTAGCTGAGCAGAAAAAGGACTACGGTCTACCTTACCTGAGTCAGCGGAGTCCAGATACGAAGACAGCCATTAGAGCAGGACTGCGCTTCATTAGCCGTCCTCACCGTCATCATCATCATCAGCTCATTTTATGTCCCTACTGCTGGGGCACGAGCCTTGCCTATGGATGGCTTGGGAGAACAGACCCTAAACCACCACGCGGGCCAAGTGCCCATTGGTGGTTGTTAACGATGTTCCTGCTAATGCAGCTGGGACCAACGGCTTTACGTGCTTTCCAAAGCAAGAAGGAGCGTGAGACGATACCTACATGATTTGTTCACCCATCCGATGACCGGCTTTTGCGAAAGTTGCTGGGCCCTTTGCTGACCCGCAAATTGCTTCTTAACACCTCGTTTAACTGTTGTAAGATGTGTAGAAAGGAGGGAATACGTGTGCCAGGAGAGTATTACTGTTTTTGGTGGCGAAACAAAGAAATTATTCACCAAATTTGTTGTAGAATAGTTGCCACGGTAAATAAAATTGTACAAAATTTGTATATTATATTACATGGTTGTAATTTGGTGATAAAGATGGACAAAAAGAAATAAACCTCCTGAGTTTCTTACCAACTCTTCTCGGTCGAAGGCTCTCCCAAAATTCGAACTGGTGGTAGATTCAGTAGTTTAGTCTAAACTAATTTTTTAGTTTTATGATTTATAGTTTTGACGTCAATAACTGCCTGTGAAGGCTAATGTTGAATAAAATGATTTGACTTTGAAATCGGTGACACCGAAGACTATTATAGCACGCGTGGCGTGGTCCTTTATGGAGGTAGGTAGGAGAATGAAACTTGATACGCTCGATTGCTGATCTGCTATTTGCTAAGGTTATGCAATTTTCGAAAAGGCCGGTCATCGAAAAAGTGACCAAAAATAAATGGTGATGAATTTACACATTTTATTTCGTTCGTTTCATTTATTCTTACGTTTTAAATAATTGTTCATTCCAAATCGCAACCGATTTCAATAATTTACCGCCATTGAAAATTGATTTCTGACGACGGCCGCAGACTTTGTAATATAAACAGTCATGAAACCTTGCTTCTGTTGAGTTCAGGTTAATTTAATTACTATTCATTTGTTTTACTCCTCTGAGGGATTTTTTTTTGCACGGGGAGCGCAACAAAGTAACCAGCCAGCTATTTGTGGTAAAGTATGGATTGTTTGATCTTGACTCAACCACATTTAAAGTTTGGTGCAAATTATTATTATCTGATTTTATGAGTACTTAAAAAGAAATATTATGTATAAATAAATACTATTTTTTCTAAAGTTTTTTATTGTCATTCGTGTTTGAAAGTAAATCATTTTCAATTATTGTTTTTCAAACTCTTTACATAAGAGGTGGTCACTGGACAGCTGAGGTGTTGTTGGACGTAATAATAAATTTCTTTTTATCGTGTGCGTTCCGTTTTATGCAAAATGACCTCTTACAGTAACTCTATAAATGCATACTTCGATGGCCGAGTGGCAAAGCACTTTATCCAGAGGTCTTCGGTTCTTCAGTTCCTATACCTATTGAGTAAAGTGTATAACTGGAGATTGTGCAACCGTTGGTCTCCGATCACCTTGGTGGCGATGAGGGGATGTGCTTTAATGCATGTTAAAATTCACATGTTAACATGTGCATTTATTTTAATGAGTTTCCTACATTTCATTAAACACAGTAAAAGTAACCAATTTTGTTTACACATCACAGAACTTGTGTAGTCCCCCATTATGTGACGTACTTACAGCTCTATGGGATTAAAATAAAATAATCCATGTGGAATTTTAGAAATTCAAACTAGGTATACAATACTATCTTTAAACTATTTAGCTTCATAACGACGCTTTATAGACGTCTGCGTTTTGGGATCA
The DNA here is from genome assembly GCA_947562085.1 of Eudonia lacustrata. Taxonomy (NCBI): domain Eukaryota; kingdom Metazoa; phylum Arthropoda; class Insecta; order Lepidoptera; family Crambidae; genus Eudonia; species Eudonia lacustrata. The sequence continues at coordinate 19,844,203 of OX387324.1, forward strand.
TTTGATTTTGCAAAAACAAAAGAGCATCACTGTTCTCAATTCAAAACTTTAATACAATTCGAGCTCAAATTCGAATCAGATTACCGACCACTGTTTTAATTAAATTGTACAGAGCATTGAAAGAACAAAAGAGGATTAATTCATCCGACACTTTTCTTAAATAAAGATTGAAGAAGAATTTTCTTGCGCCGAACAAAAGAGTGTCGCTTTTTGACGGGAAAGCGAAGAGTCAAATGGGCAGTGTTGATTTATTTTCAAATAAATATGTTTATCTACACTAATGTTGTAACATTCTACTTATGTTTCCAATACTTGACTTATAATTACTACTGTTATAGCGCAGACAACAAAACACTCAATTTAAGCAATTTCACATGATGGTATAATATCCACATCGATATCGTAATAGTAGTTTATGCAACTGTCATATAATGAAGGGTATTAAAACACGAGTGTGAGTTTATGAAACGAGCGCAGCGAGTTTCATAATAGTAACGAGTGTTTTAATACCCGTGTTATATGCAGTTGCATACACTACTTTATCTTCACTAATGCAATTAGTCAAACAACAAGAGTAAAAGCTGACAATAGTTTATTTATAATAATTGTTCAAATTTTGGATGGTACAATTTTGAAAGTTAATGTTAATTATTGATCCAGCAGCTGTAGCGGTCGCGGGGCAAGCAGTAGAGCTCGTAAACGGAGTTGGAATATTTATAATTACTTCATTCGTCTTGTTTTCTATACTATTCAAGATCGTATTTGAGACTTGGATTTTATTCATTAAAGACTCATCAATGTAGCTTTCAGCCACAGTAGAAGACTTCCACCCCCCGTGTCGTTTCAGTGCGGTCAAATCACCACCGCTATCTATGAGAAGGGTCGCCGAGGTGCGCCGGAAGCAATGCCCCGTGTACAACGCTGGGTTAGGCAGATTCAAAAAACTTGCGATAGTTTTTCCCAGAGCACCAAATTTATTAATACCAGTTCTTTGATCGACGCACTTCCCCGATCTATAGCTCAAGAAAAAGGCAGGGTTTCGACAGGGGGTGGGTCGAAGTTCCATGTATTTTTTACATACGGCATAGCAGTTGCCCGTCACAACGAAAGAACGATCTATTTTCGTTTTTGTTTTCGAAACTTTCACCATGATTGTACTGTCGTCTATGTTAGAGACTTCATCGCACTGGATGTTGTATAGCTCTTGCCTTCGGCATGCCCCCATTATGCCGAAGATTAGTGCAACCTGTAACAATAAACGATATAATAAGCTTGAGGTACATAGCCAAGGCAAAAACTATGATTTATGAAGTAGTAAAGTGTAGGTACCTACTACCTAATTTATACACAAAGCGCTTAAACGGAGTGTCTAGATAACTTGCGTGTGTAGTACGTAAGTACTAGGTAGATTAAATAACAGAACTAAAATACACTTACCTTTTCAAAAAGATACAAAATATCTGGTGAATCTTTCAGGAACATCTTTATTTGACCTGATGTAAACGTCAAGGACTTTTTTTCCTTGTGTCCTTCTGAACTGCGTTTCAGGAACGCTATAACTTTTGAATACTTCGTGATATCAATATTGTTGTAGATACTCAGTGTGGACTTGAGCATAGAATATTTAGCCCACATAGAAGATGGCTTGAATTTGTCGGAGAGGTCTTTGAGATACACAAGAATGACATTTTCAGAAAATGATGTAGTTTTCTTTTCGATCTTCCATGACAAAAAGTTATTATATTCTTTTTCATATAATTTTCTAGATTTTTCTGGCAAAAGATTGTGAGTTACTTTTGTTGCCAATTCTAGAATATCCGGAGGCGTACAAATATCATCGTCGCTGTCCATTTTTAACTTTTAATTTGTATTTTAAAAACAAAACACATTGCGAAACATTAAATTCACGCGTACGTGTATTATCACAGTGAACTTGCCGCCATTGAAATCTAAAATCTAACCAGGGCCAATCAGGAGCGAGCGCGCGCTGTTCTTTTTTTATTTAATTGGCACAAGATCTTACCAAAGAGATCTTGTGCCAATGACACTTGTCACTTATG
>OX387324.1:21735255-21952755 GCA_947562085.1 Eudonia lacustrata
GTTCTGGCCAAGTTGTCGCAGGAGATGAGGGACAAGTTCGAGCGGAATCGACTGGTCCACAAGGATCTCGGCAGCGTTCTGCCCTCGATAGGGGAACTTCTGGAGTTCCTGGAAGAGGAGGCTGGCCTGCTGGAAAACCAGCTAGCCTCCCAGGAGGCTCCGACAAGTGCGCCGGCCCGCATTTCCGGAGTCTACGGCGCCCAGCCGCCACGCAACCCAGGGAAGGGTCGCGGAAGGCTGGTGGCTGCGGCCGCCATCAACCCCGGTTCTGGATGCCGGATTTGCGTACAGCAGCACTTGGAGCAGCTATGTCCAGCAATTCTCGGGCTGCCCACGAAAGAGCGCCGAAACCTCGTTCGGACACGAGGATTGTGTTATGCCTGCCTGGGAGGACATAGGTATAATGAGTGTCCCCAGGTGAGGCCTTGCGATGTGTGCGGCGGACCGCACCATCGCTTACTGTGCACCCGTAGTGCTGAGGGCTCAGCACCGGTTCGGGAGAGGGGATCTCCCACGGGTGGCGGTTTGGGGCCGGGGTCAACTCCGCCTCCGGAAAGACGGAGTCCGCCACGGCCGCCACACTACAACCCCTCGTACACCCCGGCTCAGGTGAGTTGGGGACCGCCGGAGCGGAGCCGGGTTCTGGCTACAACCCGGCACCCGGCGCGACCAACACCAGGAGTTGGTGCCTCTAAGGGCCACTGGGTACAGGGAGCCCCACCTCCGGACCCAACACCCGGATACTCGTACGCGTATCCTCCGCCGCCGTTACCGGAACAACAACGACGTGAGAACCGTCAACAGTTCTCACCGGTACTGCACGAGTACCCGAGGTTGGAATACCACCCACCCTATCACCGGTATGGTAGGGCACCTGGATACGCACCACCCCGGATGGTGGCCTGCACGCGTCCGACTTACTGGCCGAGTCATCACGGTTCGACAGGGTCGGCTGCTGGCTCTGACGCGTGACTAGCCTGTGGTCGGGCTACGTCGGAACCGAGGACGGTTCTTTTGCCCATCGCGCAGGTACGCGTTTGGGGACCTAGGGGGGACTTCGTCCGGATACGAGCCCTCCTAGACACTGGGGCACAGGGCTGCTTAATTACTACGAGGGTAGCGAGGCGCCTACGTCTGGAGTGCGCGCCTCCCTCAGCTCCGATTCGGGGAGTCGGAGATACAGAAGTGGGGGGTCTGTCCGGTCAGACCCACATTTCCTTCTCTCCTGTGCATTCCGCTTCGATACGGATTGCGGCGACCGCGATCGTACTCGACAATCTGCTGGGTTGGCATCCACCGACAGACATTCCGCGGGACGCAATGCCTGACACATCAGGTCTCATGCTGGCAGACCCTCATTTCGAGGAGCCGGCTCCGGTGGACCTCATATTGGGAGCGGATGTACTGGGCTGGATCCTTTTAGGGCCTCAGCGGAGTCTGGGCCGCTCTTCGTTGGTAGCTATACCTACCATCTTTGGACACGTTTTAATGGGACCGGTTTTCGACCAGGAGACGCGGGATGTCTCACCTGTCGTCGCTACTACCTCCATCGCTAGGACGATGCAAAAATTCTGGGAACTGGAAGAGCCTCCCATGGTCTCCCGTCTGGATCCGGAGCATGTGGAGTGCGAAACCTTTTATAAGGATCACACACGCCGGATGGCGTCGGGTAGGATCGAAACTCGACTGCCCTTTATCGACTGTCCCCCTCTCTTGGGAAAATCGAGGGCGTTGGCAGAGAAACGACTCTTGTCCATGGAGCGTCGTATGTCTCGCGATCCGGTACTTCGGGAAAAGTATATCGAGTTCATGCGAGAATACGAGGCCTTGGGGCATATGTCGCGGGCGACTGTCGACTGGACAACGACAGATCATTTTTTCTTGCCTCACCACGCGGTGTTGAAGGCATCATCTGGAAAACTACGGACTGTTTTTGACGGATCGGCACCGTCGTCGACTGGAGTTTCACTGAACCAATGTCTCCATTCTGGTCCGAAGTTACATCGGGACATTGTCGACATCATTTTAAATTTCCGAAGACACCAGGTGGTGTTCGGTGCGGACATCCGGATGATGTTCCGCCAAACAGTAATACATCCTGCGGACAGGAGGTTTCAGTTAATACTCTGGAGGGAACGTTCGGAGGATCCCATCACCGTCTACGAGCTCAACACCAACACGTACGGCCTGAAGTCGAGTCCCTTCATTGCCATCCGGTCACTGCTGGAACTGGCGGAGCAGGAACGGGCTCGCTTTCCCCGGGCAGCCGCTGTACTGACACGTGACGTGTTCGTAGATGACATCTGCACAGGGGCAGCCTCTCTGGAGGAGGCGCTCATCATCAGGAATGAACTTATCGGACTCCTCGCGGCTGGTGGTTATGAGTTGAGAAAATGGTTATCCAACGAGCCACAGCTTCTGGTTGGGATTCCGGAAGATCACCAACAGAATCCTCAGCTATTCGAGGACGCAGGAGACCCGAACTCTATCGCCGTTTTGGGAATTAAATATCAGCCGGTTCACGATATTTTCACATTCCGGGTAGAACTGGAAACTACAAGAGTTTGGTCGAAAAGGACGGTCCTTTCCACCATCGCTCGGATGTTTGATCCAAATGGATGGATCAGCCCGTGCATTTTTATGGCGAAGTGCTTATTGCAAACACTGTGGACACTCGGAGTCTCGTGGGATGAGCCACTGGTAGGGCTCTGACTCGACACTTGGCTCGCTCTGATCTCTACGATCGAGGCGATTAATCAGGTGGCGTTGCCGCGGCGGATCTTGCCGCGGGGCAAATACAGGGCAAGCCTACATGGCTTCTGCGATGCGTCAGAACGAGGGTATGCCGCAGTGGTGTATCTGCGAACGGTGGACTCGAAGGGTCGAGTCGCCGTCTCCTTGCTTCTGGCTAAAAGCAAGGTGGCTCCCCTCAAAACTAGGCTGACAATCCCGAAGCTGGAGCTTTGCGGGGCGCATCTATTGGCCAAACTGTTGTGCCACGTGCACAAGGAACTGACGTCTACGGTGGACATCCGGAATGTCTACGCCTGGTCTGACAGTCAGGTAGCTCTGGCATGGCTACGCGGGGCACCCCACGTATTGGAAACGTTTGTGGCCAATCGGGTATCTCAGGTACAGAACTCGGGCATCGAAATTTGTTGGAGGCACGTTCCCGGCCCCTGGAATCCTGCCGATTGTGCCTCTCGGGGCTGCACCGCGCCGGAATTGGTGCAGCATGCCCTCTGGTGGGGTCCAGAGTGGTTAAAGGAGGGTGAGTCATCATGGCCGGTCACCATGATCGATGGCTCTCTAGGGATGCTCCCTGGAATAAAGGTTTTGGTGACAACAAACGAGTCAAGGCCAGATCCGAATTGGTTGACGGCTCGATACAGCAAACTGGACAAATTGCTAGGAGTAACTTGCTGGATCCGGAGATTTCTACATAACTGCCGCCATCCAGACAAGAGGCAGTTATCACCCGTGGCGGGTGCTGAGGAACGCAGGAGTTCACTGTTGGCCCTGATACGGCTGGTTCAAGCTGACCGGTTCGAGGACGAACTGAAGATTTTGCGCGTCGGTCGCGCAAAGCTCAAGGGAGCGATCTCTCGGCTCAACCCATTTCTGGATGCGGATGGACTGTTACGCGTTGGAGGTCGCCTCAAAAATGCCGACCTGCCCTTCGGTAGCCGTCATCCTCTGCTACTCCCCAAAGGAGAACCTTTGGTAGAACTGGTGGTCTCGGATAGACACCTGAAAAACGCTCACGCGGGGTGTAATGCGTTACTGGCGATATTACAGAGGGAGTTCTGGATTTTGTCCTCTCGGAGAGTGGTTCGCAGCGTGTTATTTAAGTGTGTGGCTTGTTATCGGGTGAAGGCCTCCACTATGCAGCCACAGATGGGGAATCTCCCTTCTGACCGGGTTTGTCAGACTACTAGGCCGTTCGACGGGGTCGGTACGGATTTTGCTGGACCGTTTCTGGTGAAAACCACAGCCTATCGTAACACTAGGGTCACGAAAGCATACCTGTGCGTTTTTGTCTGCCTGGCCACTAAGGCCGTCCACCTGGAAGTGGTTTCGGCTCTGTCTACGGAAGCCTTTGTCGCCACGCTGGATCGTTTTGTTTCGCGACGGGGTTTACCTTCTCTCATTCGGTCCGACAACGGTACCAACTACAGAGGCACTGCCAACTACTTAAAAGATGTGAACGATTTTCTGGATAAAAATTGTAATAGCATAAGTCAAGCTCTCGCACAGCGGGGAATCACATGGCGATTTAGTGTGCCAGCCTGTCCCCACTGGGGCGGGATATTTGAAGCCGCGGTAAAATCGGCAAAAACCCACTTGCGCCGGGTAGTCGGGGAAACTACCCTCACGTATGAGGAACTTACAACTGTGTTTTGTAAGGTTGAGGCGGTTCTCAACTCGCGTCCGCTTTGTCCACTCTCCTCTGACGCAAATGACATGGAAGTCCTGACCCCTGGTCATTTTTTGGTCGGTCAGCCACTCACTGCCCTGCCTGAGTATCCCTGGAAGGATGAACGCAGACACCGGATGTCTCGTTTTCAAATGATACAACAAATGAGTCAGGACTTGTGGCGTCGTTGGTCACTGGAGTATCTGCATTTATTGCAGCAGCGTGTAAAGTGGACAGACCGGACGTCGCCCCCTTCGGAGGGGGATCTGGTTTTATTAAAAGAGGCTAATTTGCCATCGTTATTTTGGAGACGAGGTCGCATTTTAAAGTTAATCTGGGGCGCGGACGGGACTCCGCGTGTGGCGCAAGTGTTGGTTGATGGATCGGTGCTAAATCGCGCGGTCGCGACCTTAGCTCGATTACCGGTTGACTAGTTTAAGATTTCAGGCTAGAAAGCGGTACGTCCGCTTTAGGTGGCGGGATGTTGCAAATAAACAGGCATTTATTTTTGTTAGAAATAAAACTTTGATTTATATTATGTACGAATCGATTATCGAGATTCAATTTTGTTTGGTGGCATAATGGCCCCATCACTAGTTGTTCTTTTTTTATTCTCTTGTCTCTGGAAAGCAAATATGGCTGGATCATAGTTATCGTGTGTGAATAATTAAATAGTTTTATGTAGTAATAAGGGCATTTGGAGCCGTATTATTCTATTTAAGTGGATAGTGCAAATTGTGTGTGCGTCGTAAACTAATTGTTTCGGGAAAACAATTGGCCGGGACGTCGGCCATACCGCAGGTATTTTTCGTGGGAAGTGCACTTTGGGGTAGTTTGGGTGTGTTTAGGAACCCCAGAAGACCCGGAGCCGGATTCGGGCCCCATCGGATCATATGGATCCCGTTCAGGACGGCGGGAGCAGCATTGAACTGTGAGTGGACTTTGTTAATTTTGATGTGTAATTTTAAGTGTGTGTTGTGGGTTTCCGCAACAGACTCGATGCTTTCAATTGAAAGAAATTGAATAACAATTAACGTTCCGAGAAATGTCCCAGCCCAAATACAACGGTACTACCAACCTTACAATTCAACCGCACCTGTCCCGGAAGTGCGATTTTACACGAAATGAGCTTAACCTATTACGAACTAACAAAATACACAAAATTACACCGATTAACCTAGAGGTCCGGTAGTAACCACGCTCTGCTACCAAAATGTTGCGGAAACCACTATTCACACTCTCTGCTACCGTTTAAAATTAGGTTACACCTTAAAATCCACAAAATCCACTCACAGTTCCATGCCGCTCCCGCCGTCCAGAACGGGATCCATATGGTCTGATGGGGCCTGAATCCGAGTCCGGGTCTTCTCGGGTTCCCTAATCACACCCAACGGCTACCCCGAAGTGCACTTTCCCCCGAGGAAATACCAGTTTTCTCCAGCAGCGAAGACGCCGACATCCAACCATGGGATGGCGAATTGTACTCCCGATGCGATTCGCTTACGACTTACACACACACAAGACACAGATTGCACAATACACTTAATTTGAATAATACGGCTCCAAATGCCCTTATTACTGCTTAAAATCTATTTAATTATCAACACACGATAACCTATAAACCAGCCCTGTTGTTTTTCCGAAACAAGTCCCAAAAAAAAAGAGAACAATTAGTGATGGGGCCATTATGCCACTAAATAAATTGAATATCGATAATCGATTCCCAAATCGATCCGTCCATAATGCAAATCAAAGTTTTATTTCCAACAAAAATAAATGCCTGTTTATTTGCAACAGTTATATCCTTTGAAATGAAATACACCCCTTAAAACAACTTAAGATTAGTTATGTCGATACAAAATTATGAATGTTAACAGTTATGCATAGTAAAGTTATGCGTTATAAAGTATGCTTAATAAAATTATGTCAAACAAAAATATAGATTTTAACGATTATGATTTTTTTACATTATGCCTTTCAACAATTCGGCGTTATTATGTTTATGCATAATAAAGTATTATGCCAAAAAATATTATGCTTTTTGATTTTTATACCATATGATGTATGGCAATCGAAATTATGACAACAAACAGTATGCGTTTTAAAGTGTCACCCAAAAACACAAAATGCTGAAAAAATTTCCACGAACAGGATTTGAACCCGCACCCTTCTGACATGCCGGGTCAGGTGCTCTCCCAATTGAGCTATCGTGGTTCTAACCAGACCGCCGAAATTATTCAACACTATTTACTTTTTTTTTTTACTTTGAAAGCCAAAGGCGCCCATTCAATGTCAACAACTACCGTCATTAACATCTGATCATAATATTTTTACGATTCTTAAGATCAGTTAAGAAGTAGGCAAGCTATTTATAAAATGTTTATATAATTTTTAACGCAAATTTTGTTGCGAACAAATTACAAAAACACAAATGCTGAAAAAAGTTCCACGAGCAGGTGTGTCAGAAGGGTGCGGGTTCAAATCCAAAATATTATGATCAGATGATAATGACGGTAGTTATTGACATTGAATGGGCGCCTTTGGCTTTCAAAGTAAAAAAAAGTAAATAGTGTTGAATAATTTCGACGGTCTGGTTAGAACCACGATAGCTCAATTGGGAGAGCACCTGACCCTGCCTTCTGACATAACGGGTCAGGTCGGGTTCAAATCCTGCTTGTGAAAATTTTTTCAGCATTTGTGTTTTAAAATAAATTTATTATTTTGTTTGGAGAAGTGGATCTTCGCAAATACGAATATACATATTATCACAGAACTCTTTATTTTGGTTGCATCGCTCAGTTTCGGTATTATACACCTATTATAAAACATTCTGTTTACAACATTTAAGTACAAGTTAACAAAATAAAATTTTTACTCTACTATTCACTCTTGGCCTAAATCTCACCTGTCTCACTTCACGTACCCTAGATTCATTTATTAGTACCTAGTGTATTTTGGTAAGTTTTAAAATAAATTTCAATAGGTACGGTAACATTACAATTAAAGAGGACAAAATGTATTTCCTGCTTATTATAATAAATTTATTAGTTAAAAAAAATGGTATTCGATGGGAATAGATCAGAATCGAACCCAGGACCTCTGGGTCTGACACCGGTGGTCTTAGCCACTAGACCACAGAGGCGGTAAATATAATAGGCATACCTAGGATACCTATACGCTATAAGCATTAAACATTGATATTGTAATGTTCCGCCTAAGATTGAAATACTTTCCTTGTGTAACACTAATTATGCTATTTCGTAATCATTGCGTTTTTCCTTGTACATTTTTTTTGCAGAAGTGGACCGGCAGAAAGAGAAGGTGTTAGTTGGTAAATATAACGAGTTGCTGACGAGGTGTGAATTGGTTTTTGTGTTTGTCAAATATCGTGCTTTAACTTTCAATTTGTCTTTCAGTCGAGAAAGGGCCGACCACGCGCACCGGTAAGACTGCTTGGCGTAACGTATGGCTTTTTCGATAATATTATATTCAGAACAAGAGTTGTGCTCTTTTGTAAGTAAGCGGTGACTGGAGTGTGTGGAGTCTGTAGGTATTTGTTTTAGCCAGAAGGTTTATTAGAATTTTAGTAAAAAAATACGAAAATGCCCAAGAAGGTATATTTGCGTGAAACCTAACACGAACTGTTAATTTTATGCAAAAACTACACGTTGAAGTGAAACACTTTATATAGCTGCTTTATAGGTTACTAGCTTTTGCACGCGGCTTTGCTCACGTGGGTACACGACTTGTATTCATTCGTATTAAAATTATGATGATGATGATGATTTGACAATTTGTTTACATTCTGAGCGACCGTCCAGTAGCGTGTTGCCTCTTATAGTGCTGTTTGGGTAAAAAACTAAGGCCCGATTTTTCAAACCTCAGATAAATTTTATCCAACGAATAACATTACCTATGACATATTCTCTTCTTATGTGTAAATCTTATGTCAAAATTATTCAATGAATAAACTTTGTCTGACGATTGGTAAATCAGCCCTAAATATGTCACGTCATTTCAACATTAAGATTTTAGTTTTTTATTCACATTTTTATTCAGCCCATCCATTCGAGCTAGAATTAGTAAAAAGTGTCGTGACACAAAACAACGTAATAAAGATCACTCTGTATAACTAAAATTGGTCCGCTTTGAAACCTCTTGTACTAATTGCCATTCATTTTCCAATATTCTGAAACACTTCATAATTTCTTACCAGGCCAAACCAAAATTTAAGGAATGACAGATTTCCATACAAACTCTCCACCCTTATTTCACCTACTTACCGATAGACTTATTTCACACCTCTAGGGAAGGTTTTTCAAAAAATGCTAGAACAAGTCATTCTTTATTTTTATTGAAAAATCTATAGATCGATTGAATTATTCCTTTTTATAGTTATTACTTTAAAAATAACGATTTCCCCAAAAAAACTTTTTCCTTTTTTACAGAGACATATTATTCTTTATTTCTTTATAAAAAGCGAAATACCAATGAAAATTGTTTGTTACTAAGTATAATAAAATTGTGTCTTCAAAACTGACGGAATTTCATACAAACTTTCACCCCTCTTTGACCCCCTTAGGGTATGATATCCATAAAATCCTTTATTAGTGGCTGGTTACGTCACTCCGAATTTTTTTTTATTTTTTTTTTATGGTAAAAGGAGGCAAACGAGCAGGCGGGTCACCTGATGAATAATATCGAATTTCATTTAATTAGCTTCAGCGGTTTTGGCTCGGCAATGATGAATCAGTGGCGTACCGCAAGGCTCGCACCTAGGGCCTTTGCTGTTTATTATATTTATAAATGATATAGCACAGCATCTGACATGCCCCTGCTTACTTTACGCTGACGATCTTAAAATCTATATGACAATTAAGAATTCTCATGACTGCTTCAAACTGCAAAGTAATTTGACTTCTCTTGCTACGTGGTGCACTGATAATCGAATGCTTTTAAACACAAACAAATGCTTTAATATCTCTTTTGGAACTGCTAAACATAAAATACATTTTGATTACGTTCTTGATGGTTTGACTCTCGAACGGAAAATAGTTGTCAAAGATCTCGGGGTTTACTTTGATGCTAGCCTGACTTTTCGTCCCCATTACGATAACATCATTTCTCATGGTAACCAACTTCTTGGGTTTATTTCTCGTTCCACTAAAGATTTCAGAAATCAGAATACCTTTTTATATCTTTATTATTCCCTTGTCAGAAGCATTTTGGAGTATGGATCTATCATTTGGTCTCCATATTATGATGTTCACTCTAAAAGTATTGAAAGAGTGCAGAAAAAAATTCTCAACATACTCAGTTACAGGTTTCATTTGGGACGTAAATATAAATCATACAGTGCAAAACTCGATAAATTCAAAATTTCCTCGCTTGCTTCCCGTCGCCAATGTCATGAATTAATTTATCTCTACAAAATTGTAAACTCGCATATCGATTCACCATCTATTCTATCACAGCTCAATTTTAATATAAGCTATAAATCCCGAAGTTCCTCCTATAAATTATTTTGTCTTCAAGTATACAAAAACAATACCTCATTTTATAACCCGTTAACTAGAATGTGTCGTCTATACAACGAAACTATTGCTGGACATTTTTCTTTGGACATTTTTGATAAGAACCTATACAAATTTAAAAAAGAAGTTCAAGCTGCCCTTGCTTGAATATCTTTCAATACATTTGATTAATCTAAACATTTCAACATTATTATTATAATTATTTTTTTTTTTGTTTTTCTTTAGGAACCTAGTATAAACCTAGAATATCTATACTGTATTAACCCTTATTTTTAGTACCTGTATACCTACTTGGATCTTATTGTGCCTACATCTTAAGAGTTATGGTTTAGTTCAATGTATAAGTGTAATACAAATTAAGTGCATGCTTAGACTGTAACTTGTTTTGTAAGCCTTAATCAATAAATAAATAAATAAATAAATAAATCAGTCAGTCAGTACAAGTCATTCATTATACTAAGCATATATGGTTATACATAATTAACTATTTTATTTTTGCCGCTGGATGCGAGCAGCACCCAATCGGTCGTTGTGGAGATCCTTGGGGGAGGCATTTGTCCAGCAGACGTCTTTTGGCTATTCGTGAGTGTCGAAAGTATAAACTTGAACATCTAAATACAATAGTGTCGAAGATATAAAGCAAGTAAAGTAAATAGCCTATAACTGTCCCACCGCTGGGCAAAAGCCTCCGTCATTGAAATAAATTCATCGCTACAATTAATGGGTTACGGCTTTAACTATAAATATGTAATATTTTTTCAACACCTTTTCCATTCTAAACATCAATTCTATTTGGGTAGAGGACTCTCGCCGCAAAAGCATTGAGGTGGTGACGCGCTCCCAATTCAACATCGTGGAGACCATGATCAGGGAGCTGCAGAAGCAGGCCGGGCCGCTGCCGCCGCCCGCGCTGCCCGACAACAAGCAGCTCCGGGACGAGCTCGCGCGCGGCAGCGCCTCGCTCACCGACACCATGCAGGCCATGCAGGTGATGCGGCTTATTACTGACCCCTACTAGCGTTACAAACCTGCAAGGTTGCACGAGACAGCCACCGCCGCAACCGGCGCTGTTCCAATGTCTAGCAGGTCACGAAAAGAGATTTAAGATAATACTCAAACCATCATCTCCAATTAAAATGCAGCGTATTTAAACAGTTAACGCCCTCATAGAGCTTAGCAACCTAAAATAATCACCTACTGTTAAACGACTCTGTCTTCACTAGGTAACCACCAGTCATAGACCCTGAGGTCCCGGGTTACACAATGCAAATAACGTTGCGTACGTACGTATAGTTTAGTACGTATTATATCCTCTGTTTGGTTGGTCAAATAGATGGTTATAAGTCCGCATCTAAGTCTAAGCTTTAATATTTAAACATAAGATGACCAGTTCCTCTGTTAACGATTGTGGGTGAGGTGCGCTTCCACCTTCAGCCAAATCACCATTTAACAATCATCTATACTAAATAATAAAACTGAAGAGATTGTCTTTTTTGTTTGAACGCGCTAATCTCTAGAAATAAGATTTGAAAAAATCTTTTTGCATCCGATAGCCCAATTTTTGTAGACGACTATTTAACATCACGCTGTGACCCTTAAGAGCCGAGCTTAATAAAGCACATTCGGGCTACGCGATGCGACGCGGTGGGTCGGGGAACTGCTAGAATAAGATGTCCGTCGTGAGTAACGTTTAAGAGCTGCGCCCCAGGTGACGGCCCGCGTGCGCGCCGCCGAGCAAGCCATCGGGCGCATGGGCGACCTGCTGACGCAGCTGGCGGCATCCGGCGCGCTGCCCGAAGCTCTCGTGGACCAGATCGACGAGGTCAGGTTCGAGGCGCCAGACGCCGACGCGGCCACCGTCGCGTCCCTGGTTAGTTCCTCTTTGTTAGAGCTCCACAGTTTATCTCACTCTAAGAAAGCAGGCCCATTGGTTAATCACTAGTCAAGCCCTTACACGACACTATACCACGAAATAGATACTCGTATGATAGGGGGTGGTTTTGATTTATTCTTCTTCCAATGCTAAGGTCCAGATCCCCTGAACCCCCCTTTATATACGGTCATGGCAACCAGCTTCTGAAAGAAGGGCATGAATGTGGAGAAGAAACGGTATTATATTAAACATGCACTGTGATGGTTTCTTATACGGTATTGATGATTCAAAAGTACCTGTTCTCTAAATTGTCCTCCGCGGTGGTGTTTATTTATTTATAATGAAACGCGAAAGTTTAAAAGTGTATATAACTAGGTAGGTACTTCTGTTGTGATTTTACCTACCTACCTATATCTACCTACCTACCTACTTATATATTTATATTACAATGTAATGTCAATTATTGTATTATCGATGTAGATAAAACGGCATTAATACAAACATCAGTGGTTTTAAATGCTGTACTAATTTTAAGGCGTAATCATGTTATTGAGCAATACCTAATAAGAAGATAGGGTGATTCTGATTCTGGAGGTAATTGGACACGCCTACTGCAATCATTGTTACACTTGATTTTGATTCAAAGTAATTCTATTCTATGATATTTTCAATGTAGCCGATGAAGCCCAGAGAGACAACCCAGGCTGGCCAAAAGTCGGTGGCGATCGACCCGATGTTCCAAGGCGAGCCGGAGGAGACGCTGAGCAGGGGGGGCGCGAGCGCGCGCTCGGTGGCAGGCGTGGGCGGCACGGGCCAGCCCTCCGTCAGCAGGGGAGTGTCGCGCGCCGTGGTGGGTCCGTCGCGGGCCTCCTCGCGCTCCTCCGCCGTCGGCATGCCCGGCGTCACGCACCCTGAAATGGAGTGAGTACAACGTTACGAACGAAATTCAAAAATTCAAAATTTAAAATCATTTGTTCAGTTAGGGCGATATACCTCGCGAATACTCCCTTCCTCTTGAATCACTCGATCTATTAAAAAAACCGCATCTAAATCCGTTGCGTAGTTTTAAAGATCTAAGCATACATATAGGGACAGACAGACAAGGGAAAGCATTTTTAATAAGGATTTAATCATACTAGTGGTCGCCCAGTAGTTGAAAATCGACCGTTATTTTATTAAGAGCGTTTACGCCGCACATTAGCGCCGCCAATGAAAAAAAACATATCTAGTAATTAGAGATAGAAAATTATGCTCAACAAACTAATTGAGTAATTAAGCATTTTTACGTCACCTAATGAACATCTGACATGTTATGGTTTAGTTAAATAAGACGTTACAGCTAAAAACGGCCACTTTCACCTATAAATAACGCCGTATTTAACTAAACCATAACATGTCAGATGTTCATTAGGTGACGAGAAAATGCTAAATTACTTCATTCAAATAGTTTGTTGAGCATAATTTGATTTTCTATCTCTAATTACTATATTTTTTTTTCATTGGCGGCGCTAGTGTGCGTCGTAAACGCTCTTAAGGCTGCACGGATTGTATTCTAAGCTTAGAGCATTAAACTATAACGTAGTGATTACTTGCTCAGTGCATTAAACCAACCGGAGACGCCACTGACAGGCGTTCCCCTCTGCCAAAAGTATATGACCGGCGGTCATATCGGTTATTTAAAAATAGAGAACTATTTTTAAATAGCGTATATTATTAATAATAGCGTGTTCCGGCGTCATTTGCAAATTTTAATTACGGTGCACGCGTTAGGACGTGAGCAAAAAATGTCAAATTTCAGCGTGTTTTCGTGTAAAGAGCGATCAGAAATGTCGATTGTACAAAAGGATAACGTTACTTTCCATCTGTAAGTATTATTTTGTCTTATTATTGTTGAATAAAGCAAGAATATAAAGAATAAATTTGCAAAAAAACTGAAAAAATATTGTCAATCAAAAAGTGTTGCCACTAAAACGTCAAGTTGCAACTTTTCGTAACTTTTAAAATTGAATGAGCCAGCATTGAATTACAATTTATTTTTCACGTTCTTTATGGTTAAAACTGTTTTTTAATATATAAATGCTTATTTAATTTATAATGAATCACTATTTATAAATTGTTACTTTTTTTTTTCCCAACGTTTTTTGCAACTAAATTGCTTTAAAAAAATATCAATACTATGAAACTGTATGTTTAGGATTGGTCTACTTCATTAATATAATAGATTGACGTCCCGTCATTTATCCCGAAAATAGGAAATTTTAATTTAATTACATTGGCCACACTGCAACAAAGTTAGAGCTGCGACAGTACCAAAACAAAACATCGATATTGATTTCATCATAATGTTTATTCTGGCTATTCATTTATTTCAGATTTCCAAAAGATGCATTTATTGGAGATATTTGGTTCCCAGCTTGTGAAAATCATGTTTCATGGACTCCTAAACGCACACAATTTGCTCACAGCATTTTCAAACTTTTTGTTTTATACTGCAGTCCAATAGCAGCGTGTCGTGGCAACTTTGAAATTATTAAAAAATGTGTGCTTTTTATTATTATAAAGTACTAATCATAACTTCTTTGAAATATTTACAATAAAAATAAAGATTATTGAATTGTTGTTAATTTTTTTTCGTTTAGAAAATAAAATAATGAGGTAAAACGACGATGCCTAGTTTAAGTAATACACCCAAGAAACAGCAAAATTCCTTTATTCGGAATAAAATATAAATAAAATAGGGACGCGCGTACGAGCTGAAATCTCGATGATAGATAGATGTCATTTTCCGGCTGTCGCCGGTGTCGCCGGTGTCGCTGGTGTCACTGCGTCGTCATTGCCGTCAGTATGCTTAACATCCTCCTCCCTCTTGGAAGCTGAGGTTTTTAGGAGCTCATGAGAATCTCCTATGGGCAGAGCGCAAACTTTAGTTAATGCTCTTTTTAAGATGCCCTTAGACGTAGTAATGTCCACAATTATGCAAACACCGTCAGTTCCATAGAGTAGTTTGTTGATGCGTCCTAGGATCCATTTCATCGGTGGAAGGTGCTCCTCTTTAATAACAACCATGTCTCCAACCTTTAGGTATTTTTCGCTTACATTCTTTTTGCCATTCCACGCGTTGTTGAAGTACAGAGAGGAAACTCGCGACCACTGCGCCCAGAAGTGCTGTCTCATGCGCTCCAGCTGCTGGTATCGGTTGATCGAAGTTTTGGTTAAAGAAATGATTTTTCAGACATGAAAAACCTTTATCCAAATACTTGGAAAATCATCTGCCTGAATCGAGGCAGGAGATTTTCTAAAATTGTCAAGATTCGGACCAGCTAAATGTGGAAAGTTCCTTTTTCATCTTATTATTCTATTTTCATAGTATTCCTTTAAGATTAGGATCTTAAAGTATGTATGTTTGTTTGTACAGGTGGAATTTTGCAACTCAATTTTGAAGCAGATATCTTCAACCGATTGAGCTGTAATTTTATGATGTAGTTTTTGTTTGACATGCCAATACATTTTTTGCCATACTTTGGATACTAAGACTTTGCCCAATGCCGGAAGAATAGATACATGCCTATAGTTGAAAACAACATTTGTATCACCACCTTTGTGAATGGGAGTCAGGCGTGCCGATTTCCACTATGATGGAAACATACCATTTGAAGCGATTTGTTATAATAATATTTGTAATGGCCCCGCAAGAGTCTCGACATAAATTTTTAGTAATATGTTTGGTATACTATTTAAACCAGCACGCGTATTATTAAAACCTCTTCGATCTCCGGTACTGATAAATTCAATGAAGACGTGCAATCTGGAGCAGTTAAGTCGTTCTGAGAAATTTTAGCCATTTGCGGATACTTTGGTTCATAAACCGACTGAAAATACTTACTCTGAACTTATAACGTCATTACATAATTATATGATATAAAAGCTTGTCGCGAGATTTACTTGTGTAGATAAACAAGTAAATTAAATAACTTGATGTGATTGATTTTAACTATTAAAATGTTCGGGCTATGTCATTATTATTGGCATCGACAAATTTAATCGATAGTGTCAAGCCCTATCGACGTTTATATAAAGTTGACGTCAGACTCGTGCACGGACAGGCTATCCCTGTGTGTGAATAAATTAGTGTGCGTCTAGTTTATGCTAGTGTTTAATAATTTTGTAGTTTGCGTGCGTAGCGACGTCATTGAAAAATGCATCAGTGTGAACTGTATTTGTGTGCGTTTACCTCGTCCCCCGCAGAAAATGACAGACTTTTTTTTCATAGAAATTAGTGCGCATGGCCTCTCCGGTTGGTTTAATGCTCTAAGCTCGCAAAGTATCGCAAAACATTCTTAGAACGTCAGTGTGCGCGTTGGTTTTGTCTATCATGTCACAAAAACAGCTGTTGCGACGTCGCCGTCTTGCTGTTTAACGAGTTAAACAGAGTCTCGGAGTGTTTAAGTTTGACAATTAGTTACGCCGCTTACAAGCAATTGCTTTGCGCTAAATAACTGTTATTTGTGACAATTTGGGCTAACATTGATTAACGCTAACGAATTTTTATTTGTAAGACTGTTAGTAAATAAATAATTTCCAATTCGTCGCTTACGTTATTTTATTTTAGCGTGCGTGCGCTATGGTTGTCCCATTCCTTGCAATGAGGAATCATATCATAATATCCCTCTGTGTACCGGCAAGACAGTCGGCGTGGACAAGCTGACGAGGTATTGTCTTAAGGCTACAAGTAGCTCTTATGAATGTCACTAATAACCTGTCATCTTACCATCTAACGAGCGAAGGCAGTGTGCTGGTGTTTAGTAGTTGATTCTGCTGGGAGAAGTACGCTTCCAAGGCCTTCAAGACTTCTAAGGCTTCCAAGGCCAAGTACTTACCAGTAACGAAATAAATAAGTTACTACATTGTTACGAACGACCGCAGAATGTAGAGGTAATAAATTATGTGCCCATAAAATATTTCGTATTGTATTCCTTTTGTGCCGTGGCAGCGTCGCCTTGAGAGCAATGTGGGAAAATCTGATGGTGCAGCTGCAGAACATGACCGCCAAGGCGTCGTCGGTCGCGGAGAACGCCGCCTTCACAGTCAAGGCCGCTGGTATGTCACATCACTTGGTACTATCTTGGAAACTTGAGTACACTGAAAGCAAAAGTCAGCAAACTAAGATTTTATTTAAACATTAAGAGTCTTACAAATAAACAAAGAATAAGCTTCGAATAGTTATTCCGTGTTTTGTCTCTTTTACTCTAATGTGAAATGACGTTTACATGACAGGAACAAAACACGGAATAACTATTCGGACCTTATTCTCTGTTTATTTGTAAGACCCTAACCATTTATTTATGACGACCTCCTTGGTCGAGTGGTTTGTACACCGGTTTTCATGGTGTCGCCATCTCTGAGGTCCCGGGTTCGATCCCCGGCCGGGTCAATTTAGAAATTATTGTTTTCTAAATTGTCACGGGTCTGGGTGTTTTCTATGTATAATAAGTATGTATTTAAGTATTTTAAGTATGTTTATCCGTTGTCTAGTAACCATTTAACGAGTTTCATAACGAAGCTTCTCTTGGGCTAGATAATTGGTGTGAGTGTAGAAAAAAATATTTATTTATTTATTTATTATTTAAAGTACAATGAAGTACCTACATAATTAACTGCCTTAGAGGTCTATATATCCAGAGGTCCCGTGTTCGATTCACGGATTTAGTTGGTGGCAGAGCTTGTGTTAGGTGCGCCTGGCCAGCTATCGTAGAACCATAACGCAATAACGACGATGTCAACAGGTACTATGGTTGGGTTTTGACAGTTACAGATAAGATAGCCCTCAGTAGTTAAGGATTCCAAGCGTAGTGTGCCTTTTGCCATAACGTCGCCAAATTAAAGACAATTGCTTCTCTACACAAAATATAAAAAACAAAAAGTTAATTGTAATTCGTATTACCTATAACCTGTTTAAGAACATGTTCCTTTGCCATTTGTCACAGCTGACAAACTGGACATCGCCTTAATGTTGGACAAACGCATCTCCACTCTGAACGGCATAGTGGTTGACCACTCTCAACAGTTGAGCGGGTTCGACGCCGGAATCACCTCACAGGTGCTGTAGCGAGTTATTTTTAAGTTGTAGGATTATAGCTGAAACGGCGTATTGATGAAATAAGAGTAAAACATACTGTGTAACCTTGTAATAAAGAAAATTGGACATTGTGATAATACATTTTTTCTGGCCTTATCAGAAGTCAAAATCTGGTTTATCATTTTCTGCATCGTGTATGCGTAGGCAGAGTCCTAACTGAAGTATTGAGAGTTGATTATGTCCTGCAGTTGCAGAGCTTCCGCGACCAGATTGTACAGATTAATACGGATCTGCGGGCGGGGCTCAAACAGCTGGAACAGGTCAACAACAACGCGGAGACCGCAGGTAGAACTCAGGGTGGTAGTCAGGGCAGGTAAAGAGAGCACGCAGGTCCAGTTGGGAACGGGCAAACAGCGTTGCAGGGGGCTTATTGTGTTAATTTTTAACCTCGACCACACGATACCTTTCAAAGGTTTACAACAATTTACGCTTGTCTTTTTGCATAAACGATTCCTAATAAATGTCAAATCGACGATGTTAAATTGAAAGGTATTGCGTTAGATATTAGAGTTACAGCACATGAGTAAATATCCTACAGAGACCAAGCTTCCTAACAACGCGCCAAATTATTATTATTCTGATAGGGCTGACACCTGTTGCACGTTAAAAAATTATGGAAGAAAAATAAAATAAGGTAAACAAGTACTTAATAAAACGTGTATTTCTGAAGGTATAAAATAAGGTTTATATTATGGATCATAATTTTCAAATTTTTTGTACCATCACAAAAATGAAACAAAAATGAAAAGTGTGACAACAATGAAAACTGTAAAAAAAAATAACAAAGTAGAACTATTAGGGTCATTTCACAGTAATAAAAAACCACATGTATGATTGAATTATTTTTAATTGCTGAAAAGCGTTTACTAATAATATTTATCTAATTTTCCTTTTCAAAAAAAACAGTATCAGTTTAACTAAGCATATTTTTTTATCAAAATATAATTGTTAGAAAAAGAAAACTTAAAGAATACGAGAGAGAAGTGATTTTGTACTAACATCAGTCTCAACAGTTTCAAAACCCGAGTTAAAACTACTAATATTGCATTTTAGCATTCCAGCGTCATTCATTTTCAATCCCAATTTTTGTTTGACTGAGCTGTGTAATCTTTTTTATTGTATTCATAAATTATTATACTTACTGCGCATGATTTCTTGAGTACGAAAAAAAGAAATATCCTTATTTTTTCCGGAATTGTTCACACGGTGCAATAATTGGGCATTTCGTAATTAACCCGTAATTTATCTAACGAATAACATTGTCATTGTGACATATCTTCTAAAGAGAATCTATCATTATGTCAAAATTATTCAATGAACGAACTCATGTGCGCGCGACGACTCATGTGGTGCGACCCTGTCAGTCATACCGCAACTGAGCCGGCGCAAACCAGTTTTTACCCCGGCGCGGCGGCCGGCGGCGCATCAGTGAACCCGTCGCTCGGTGAGAGGTCACGCTATGTGTGAGTGTACCAACAGCGGGCCGCTTATAGGCAGCTTGGACTCTGAAGTGAATATATATATATGTAATCTACTCTGTGGTTATAGTAGAGACAATAAGCCCCTAGGACAACAACTACGGAGGTACCGCAACGACAAACTGCGACTTCAAAAAAGGAGGAGGTTTCTCAATTCGATGGACATTTTTTAAAACTGATATGCGTCTCTAGATTATTAATAATATGATTTCAATATTATTTCTTGCTTTCAAGAGCTGTTTATTGTATACTTAATTTTTAGTTTCCTTTTTGAAGTCAGTTTTTGTTTGTTTTTTGCATTTATTTAATTTGGGAATCTTAATTTGGACCTTATATAGAGAAGAAGCCGGAAAAATCTGCGCAAAGGCAGTTTCTTTCCGGCTTTACTACAATTGCTTCTACCTTTATTATCTCGTTCCTTAGCTGTGTTGGAACTGACGGAGCGCTACCAAGGGTTGGCGCTGGAGCTGGATCACACCCTGCACGCGCACAGCTCCCTTACCGTCTCCCAGCGGCAACTCGGTGACGAGCTGAAGGTATACACTTCAGACCTCTGTGACCGAGAGGTTTAAATTCTCAGATTGGGAATTGTGTATTTTAATGCACATTTTGGGTTTGTAATCACCAACCAGCATTTGGCAAGCGTTATAATTAAGCCCATCAATTGTGCCGATGTTTTGATTTCCAAGATGGCGGCGTTTGCTTATCAATGAAACAGTGTATCGACATTTACTTAACTCACAACTAGCCGACTTACAGTCAAAAATCGGCAAGCCGTTTAATAGCTAAGGGAATAAGATTGAATTGGGAGTCGCCTCCGTAGTATGTAAAGAACTGTTAGTCTGGTCATGGAATTCTGCCCAGAATTTTACTGGATGGCCACCACATGTTTCCTACCTACCTAATTACCCTCACCTGTAGTGGTGAGTCACACTGTTTTGGTTTATTCCACCTCCATCGAGTTCGATTTTAAATCATACAAAATATAGTTAGTTTTAATGATGAAATCAATACTTTTTAACAGAGCTTGGTGGAATGTGTCGAAATGTTGAGAGAACAGAAGGCCGACCGTGACGAAGTCTTGGACGGCTTGAGAGATAAGGTGAGCTGTGGGTGCCAAAATAGAAACGGAGCAAAATTTCCAACATTCTTGATGGAGCATAAGTAACAGTTAGAAATTTGCTAATCGAGTTTGCCTTTTAAAAAGGGTGCTATGATAGGCTACAAAGTGACACACATGCAGAATTAGAGTTTATTTATTTATTTATTTGGTTATTTATTCAGTTATTTGGAAAACCGCAACAGCTAATAGAAATAAAAAAAACTTAAAAATAGCAACAATAAGCTAATTACAGCTTCTCACACGCAGCAACGAATTAAATTTGAGTTGCACTTTAGTACCACAGAATGTACGAGTGACGCCGTGTCTACATTAAATAATATTTGTAGGATTTTATTATTCACCAGCAGCGTCCCCTACACAGAGCGTGTTGTATATTGATGTGTATTTCGACGGCCTCCGTAGTCGAGTGGCTGGCATTCCAGTTTTTGGTGTTACCATCTCCGAGGTCCCGGGTTCGATTCACTGTCGGGTCAATGTAGAAAAACGATCATTTTTTCTATTGTCTTGGGTCTGGGCGATTGTAGTACCGTCGTTTTTCCTGATTTCAATAACTTAAGTGCTGAAGCTACTTTCTTTGGAGTCAGAGCAATGTCCACAAGCCGGCACATCGGACTACCACAAACTGTAAAAAATCCTCAATAGATCATCATCATCATCATCATCATCATCATCAGCCTATTTATTCCACTGCTGGACATAGGCCTCTCCAAGTGCACGCCACCGAGCACGATCCGCGGCTACTCTCATCCAGCTCAATAGATATTTATAAAAAAATATTTATAAAATACAGTGAAAAAATTAAATGCCTACCCGACCCAGCCAGGAATCGAACCTGGGTCTTCCCGCAATCCGGGCGGCTGCACTGACCATTAGGTATGTTACTATTTAAAAATTTGGTTTAAGATTAACATATTGTTCGCCTCCGCCATGTTTGCGATTGAATAACAGTGTATGTTTTGATTGTAGTTAGTATATTTGAAGGTAGTTGTTAACAGGTTGACCGCCACCGGGCCCAGACACAATAGAAATTCAATTTTAGCCGGTCACATGGCGTTTAAGGTGTTAAAAAGTAAACACAAATCGCCGACAATGATCCTGTCACCAACAATGAATTACCTGTCACTGACAGGTGTTTTATACAATACTTGTCGTGATAATGGTTTTATAAAACAAATAAAATAAAGTGACAATTTGCACTGTATTCCTGTATACAATTATTAATATGTCAAGTTTTATGAAACGGTACCTGTCGTGACAAATGTCATGATTTCTGACAAATTGTCGACTTGACAAGCTTTATGAAATAGGGCTCAGGGGGGTAACCACGAGCTCTTATAGCAGTATTATTGCAGTTGTGAAAACGAGACAAGTGCAGCAGCGAATATATTTGCGTCTCTTTTCCACAACTGCAATAATACTGCTTTAAGGGCTCATGGTAAGGGGGCAGGCGTCTGTATGTGATGTTTTCTTATATTTATTATTTACTAGCTGACCCTGCGGACTTCGTACCGCTTTGACAGTTTCCATGACAACAAAACAACCAAATAATTTTGTATTGAAAAATTAAATTGTCGTTTTTAGTATTTTCCGTTACTTATTATTTATATTTCTCACCATTTAAACCTTCCCTGAACTTCTATAAATATTTCAAAATCAAAATTAGCTAAATCAATCCAGCCATTCTCGAGTTTTAGCGAGACAAACGAACAGCAATTGATTTATATATATATATATATATATATATATATATATAGATTTTGTTTCATTTCAATATATAGATTTTATTATGTATGGGCAGGCGGATATCACGCGGCTGAACGGTCTGCTGACGGTGGTGGAGTTCGAGCTGGCGCGCGCCGAGCTGGAGAAGCGCCTGGACGTCTGCCACGAAAAGTTCCATCGCCAGGAGATGGTCTGGATGGTACGTGACCCCACTTCATTGATGGCCCAGTCTCAGCGTACCAGCTGTTCTGTGAGAGTCGTCTGTTTCCTGCCTAGCAGGAGGTACCAAATAATTGCTACTAAAAACTTGGTACTACATTTCTAACATAATCCAGAAGGAAGACCATGCTTTTTGTCATTTGATATCATTACACACATCATCATCAGCTCATTTTATGTCCCCACTGCTGGGGCACGAGCCTTTCCTATGCATGGATGGGGAGAACGGGTCATAAACCACTACGCGGGCCCAGTGGTTGTTAACGACTGCTAATGCAGCCGGGACCAACGGCTTCACGTGCCTTCCGAAGCGCGGAGGAGCTCGAGATGATACATTTGTACCCAACCGATGACCGGTCCTTGCGAAAGTTGCTTAACTTCAGCACTAGCAGATATCATCTATTTGATATAATTAGTCTTAAAAGTTTGTAATGATTTATTGATCGTGGACAGACAGCCTTGAAGGACTTGTTGCTGTTGTCGGAGAACAAGGCGGAGCTCACGCAGCTGCTGTCGGCGCGCGAGCAAGCGGAGAGGATGCTGCGCGAGCTGCAGCTAATGCAGGAGCGGCTCGCCGTCATCCTCGGGGAGCCCAAGGTACGCTC
Source organism: Eudonia lacustrata (assembly GCA_947562085.1). NCBI lineage: Eukaryota > Metazoa > Arthropoda > Insecta > Lepidoptera > Crambidae > Eudonia > Eudonia lacustrata. Next base: position 21,758,363 of record OX387324.1, read on the forward strand.
ACCACCATCAGATTCAAATTCAATACAAATTCAAAATCATTTTTTCAGTTTAGGCTACAAGTAGCTTTTATGAACATCATTATGCCATCGGTTCGTGAGTCTACTCTGGGCGGGAGATCTTGTACTGAGAAAAACCGGCAACAAACTCAGTGAGGGTATTTCTTTTCTCCCTTACAGCGTTAACATAATGAAAAATGCTCTATCATAGCAGGGCACTTTCCATTACAAATAAACACACAAAATATAAAAGACAACCACAACATGTAAAATCAAAATAAAATAAATTAAAATTGTGTTTTCAAGACCCAAATTTATTAACGTGAACGAACTTTTCTATAGGCTCATTACTACTACTCCAAACTAAACCTTTTTTTTCCATCCAAAGGTTGTCCGGAAGAGATCACTCTTGTGATAAGACCGCCCTTTGTACGAGAATTTTTATGTAGTTCTTTGTCAAATGTTTTATTTTTGGTGTACAATAAAGTTTATTTATCTTATCTTATTTATCGTTCTTTTTGCACGGCTCGAAGAACCCTTTAAGTTTCTCCCCGCCCCCAAAAAAGCCCGGTGAAGCTGAAAATGCCGGCCGAGGCGATCAGCAAAATATCTCAAAGAAAAAAAACCCCGCCTCGTAAAAGCCTCCCGAGTTTCTTGCCAGCTCTTCTAAACTCGGTCTAAACCAATTTATAGATTTTTATAATTACAGTAGAGTCCGTTTATAGTGACATCGAAAGGAATTGACAAACACGTCATAATAAGCGGACGTCATATAAAGCGTTATGTGAAATGAAAAACTTTTTTTATGTAAATATGTATGTATTTAAGTATGTATTTTAATACAGAAACATAGTACATATGTAATTACATATGTATGTATACATACATATTAAATCAAAATCAAAATTGCACGTAATCAGCACATTATTATAATAACACATACAAATGTATTTTTTACTGTAAGTAATCTGTAATTTTTGTCTGCTTTTGTTTTTTCATTTTATTGTAAAAACAGTCTCTAATACTATTGTGTATAGAAGTCATAGCTATGGTCAAATTATCATTTTCAATATTGCTGTGAACGAGCCACGTGCCGAACGTCGTCGGGAACCAACGAACAATACCGAAAGTGTAAAGAATCATGTCGGTCATTATAACCGGACATAATTTATTAAAAATGGGTCATAATAAGCGACATGTCACTGTAAGGGAAGTCATTATATCCAACTTTTTTATAAAGAATTTTGTATGAAAACCAAACTTCGTAGTGCAATTACGTCATAATAACCGGCTGGTCAATATAGGCGGAGTCATAATAAACGGATTCTACTGTATTTGGATATCATAGTTTTTGACGTCAATAAGTGCCTGATGATTCGAGTTCGACTGTGTAATTTCCGTGCGTGTGGCCGCAGGCGGCGATGCTGACGCGCCAGTTGTCGAAGGGCGCGTTGTGCGCCGCGTGCCTGGCGCCCGCGCTGATGGACCCGCAGGACAAGGACGCGGGCGCGCCGCCGCAGCTGCCCGCCGCGCGCCCGCTGCCGCCCGACCACGGGGTGTGCGCGCCCGCGTGGCAGCCGCCCGTGCCGCCCGACGCCAGGTGCGCCTTATGTTTATTTTCCTTTAGTTGATGGCTTCGTGCGATTGACACATTTAGCCAGTGTCAAAGTAATTTTTCTTACAAATTAAACATATAAATAAACATTATTTTCTTCCTGTCTGTGATAATGATGAATGTTAATAGAAATGAGAACTGAATAATGATATACCCCCCGACCCCTCGAGTATCTCAGTAAAGATGTGGGGCTTCACTAGGTCCTCGGGCGGACTCTTTGAGAGAATTAGAAAAGTGACGTTGCACTGTTTTGTTTAATTTGCAATAATCCACCATTATTTCACATTAATATTCGACTTAACACAAATTTTGTAAATAAAACAGAACCTTAGACATGACTCTTCACTTTCCCGCCAAGAAGCCTGCTTGTTATTGCCCTGTGACAACGAGCCGGTGTAGGGTGGACCGGCGCTCGACATTTTAATGTTTTCCTTAATCTGACTGATAAACTGGTTCGTCGCAGGGATCACATTTGCCACCGCTGGGTGGGCGGGTCGCACACGCTGCTGTCGGCGACGGTGGCGCGCGAGCAGGCGCACGCCGTGCCCGCCACGCCCGCCACCTCGCCCACCAAGCGGTACGCCGGCTACGGCACCGACGGCAGGGTGAGTGCCAGCCAGCTCAGCTCTAGTCCCGGGTGCCTAGTGCAAGGGGCCCGCCACCTCGCCCACCAAGCGGTACGCCGGCTACGGCACCGACGGCAGGGTGAGTGCCGGCCAGTTGGTTTACATCAGCAATCGCATACCGAGCGTGTTTACCGCTGCGCCTGCACCATCGAGCTCTTTCTGTTAAATTATAGCGAAGTACCTACTTTGGTAACGATGAGACTTACTACCGTTACTACTTATAGTAAGAGACGGCTCGACTGGAAAACAAAATTAAAATTATTGAAAGAGAGAGATAAAGAGCCATTTGAAGAGGACGCAGCCACTCCACTGACAGTTAAGACTGTTGAAGTGTAAAACAATAACTCAGTCGGGAATAAAAGTAAAATAAATATAGTTGAACTGAAATGCAACAACTTATACAGACCGACTTGCGTTGCGATTTTATCACAAGACAAATGCTTTTCAGGGTAGCTTCAAATATGCCGCTGCTACGATTTGGAACAATCTTCCCCCACCAGCTCGTCATTCACCGTCTCTTTACACCTTCCGTAAAATTCTGAAAGAAATCACTTTAGAGCAACAACTGAGCGGCATTACAGGCTACCTTTTGTAGATCCCTGGTTACATCTGAAGCTATCATTTTTACGAGTATCTTTGTATTTGCATATATTTACATTGCCATTTAACTGCGTTTATATGTATAACTATTATATTTTTTTTTGTATTCACTTCACTACCATATATACCTATTGTATCTTCACATATATATATACTACACGTATTTCTACACAACACATTATTTTCATTTCTTTGTTATTTTGAGCTCCTTCATTGTCATGGGTCCAGCAGAATACCAGCGTTGAGGCATTTGCCACAACATTAAGCTGAGTTGGTCAGCCCATTCGGCTTTTAGTGTATTTATTTATTTCTGTTTGTTTTTGTTTATTTTTGTTGTTGATAAATTGTGAAATGTAACTCTTTTTTTTTAATTTTAAGTTTTTTTTATAACTTTTGTGATATTTTTTTTTCATGTCTTTAATATGTTGAAAAGCCGAATAAATGTTTTATTATTATTATTATTTATTATTATATTGATTTTATTATATAAAACTTAAACTTAAGCGTAAACTTTAGAAAATAAAATTAGTTTAATTAAACTTTTATCTTCTATGGACCCGGAATTTGTGGTGATAGGGATGCCAAGTTTACCTGGCAGGCGTATATTTTAGAATTTTCGATGTGGTGATTCCAACCAGCTAGCCAGATGGTAACTTCTACCAACATCTCCTCTACAGATTGGCCAAGCCATTTATATCGGAGTTTTTAGTTGTCAGTAAATGCAGTTAATAACAGTTATGTGTTGGTCTGACAGTTGTACCAGATGGAAGAGGAGTTACAGCCGTGCGTGGAGTGTAACCAGTACTCGGAGAAGGCTATGGGGGAGGCGCCGCCCGAGCAGGGCGCCGGCGACCAAGGCCAGATCCAGGAACAAGGTAAACATCTCTCGCTAAGCTCAATGGCGCAGTGGTTACCGCGCCCGGTCTGCAATTGCTAAGGTTAAGCATATTTCGCAAAGGCCGGTCATCGGATGGGTGACCAAAAATTTATCATCTCGAGATCCTCCGTGCTTCAGAAGGCACGTAAAGCTTTTGGTCCCGGCTGCATTAGCAGTCGTTAACAACCACCGCACCCGCACCGCACTGGGCCCGCGCGGTGGTTTATGGTCTGTTCTCCCTATCCACCATAGCGAAGGCTCGTACCCCAGCAGTGGGGACATCAAATGAGCTGATGATGATGATGTGCTAAAGCGGCAATTGAAAGTATTTCCTTTTATATCTTAAAAGGAAATACTTCAATAATTTAATTGTTTCAGTATTTGTCTTTAAATTTCCTCTTTTTTTACTTCCAGCCATCAAAAACTTGCCAGATGATGAGAAAAAATAACTATGGAAACAAATATTTTGATAACACTTACAGATTAGTTATGGTAAATTATGTCGTGGTTTTGTCAATAAAAGGAGTGTTTAATATTTTAATTGTTTTAATGTAAAAATAAATAAGTAAATAATTTACATCTTCGTGAAAGCATATTTACAACTTATCATCGCTGTCTAATATAATTTAAATAAATAGCTAGAATTTAACTTACTTAAGGTATATTTGTATAGGATCAACATACTCGTGTATGATAATATGAGTTATAAGATATATGTATGATATACACGAGTATATGATAATATAACATGGTTTTTAATTATTAATGAAATTCAACTCTACCATTAACTTAATCGGAATCAGCAGTTCAAGATATATGGGTTGCATGTTAAGTATAATTATTAATTACACAGATAAATATAAATAGTAACATAAGCTTCAGATAAATGTGATCTTTTTAGAAATTCTATACAAATAGTTATTTGGTAACAATAAATACAGAAACAAGATTCACAGGGCGATGAAATCATTGAAGTTTAAATTGTTAGATTCTGCAGAAAATTAAAATTGTTGAAATGTTTTTAATGTTATGACTGACAATTATAAAAAAATGTGTTTGTCTACATTGCTTAGTACCTATTTCAAGAATTAATTTATAAACTTATAACAAACAAGAGTCTGTTAAAAAGAAATTTAACGTGATTGATTACCTAGGAAAATTCTAAGGAAACTTTTCGATTTTCAACAATTAAAATCAATATTATTGGCACACGTTCATTCACTATGTATCAATGAATCACTTCGTTTCTGATTCTGAACTGATTTTCATTTTGCTTCAATATTACATAAGTTTCACCCTGAAATCAAAACTATCCTATCCTATCCTATCTTACAATCAAGAATAAATAATATTAAATAGTTTTAAATATTAACCTAACAATCACTCCCTCCTTGCGCTTCCTCCCCATCACTCCCTTCTTGCGCTTCCTCCCCATCACTCCCTCCTTGCGCTTCCTCCCCATCATTGCTCGGGGAATGTTTGTCGATTTCCCATCCCTACATCGTGGGCATAACTTTATGTACCTAACGAGTTGCTAGTTTATACTATTTATATGTATATTTATATACTAGACCATATCAGATTAACTGGCTCTTAGTCATTTAAGTATTATGCCGCAGAAAGGAGAGTTCACTGCACCTTCTGACATGAAATGGATCGCTGATTCAATTATAATGTAAAATCGCATTAAGGACTTAGCACAAACACTGATATATTACTTTGATGTCAAAGACAAACCTAGTGTTGCAATATCTAAATAAGGTTTAATCTAAAAGAACAAATAGAGTACCATACCCATTTGAAAAGCTGTATTTTCAAATTAGATAACGGATTCGTACGTCATTGATTTATCTGGCTGCTTTAAAAAAAACTTTAAAAAAAGTGTCTCTACACTAATGCTTATAGCTTGCTACTTCAGCATTTGCCCTGTATTTATAACTTTGCGTACACTCTATTGCAGCATTGTGTTTTAAATAAATATATGACATTTATAATCCTAGAACGCAAAGACTACTTATTCACCAAAGACACTCTAGTTCTGCTTGTAACCTTTGTTAGAGAACCGAAGTATCTTAAAATTAACTATTGATCTTTTGGCGTCTTTCGTCAATAAGCTCGCTGTCAAGCTATTTGAAGACAAACCATTTCGCAATGTTAGTCCATCATAATTCAATATCGTTATTCAATTCTGAACAACTTGTACACACACAAGTTCATCAATTAAACAAATGCAATCCGTGAGTCGACGCGAACCACGACACCATCCGCGCTTCGTGAAGGGTCGATCGTCTAGTGGTGGGTTCAGCCGCAGAGTACTTCAACAGAAGACATACAGAGCACATACAATGCCATCTTCCACAATATAATAAGTTGCCTCTTTCACAATATAATGTCTCCAAACTAAACAGAGCGTAATTTTTTGGCTTTGGTTGGATGAATATACAAGGATATTTACTCATCACACAAAAAATGGAACATGCGGCCGCAAACTTCGCAGTAAGCATCGCCTATCGCTATACAGCTCGGTCAACTCGTGTGATTGTTTTTGATTCCTAGCAGAGAATCTAGTTGCAGACGAAGACACGCTGCCGTGATGGCTTTCCCTCTAAACCTCCGACGATGTTCAATGACCACGGCTTGAGGAGTTTTTAGTTTTTCTCACAAAAGTCCGATACGTTTTAATGACCAGCGAAGGCCAATAGCAAAGTCTTTCCAAAAAAAATGTATGATAGAAAAGGCCGTTAGTATGTAGCTTGTGCTCTGTATGGTGAGATCTGGTGCAGTGTCCAGGCTCGGCTAGTGCAGCTGGCAGCGGAACCGGCGGCAGTCGTGGTCGCGGCTGGCGGCCATCACGTCGCCGAGCTGGTGCGCCACCTGCGCTGCGCTCGCGCTGCTGCCGCGGGAGATCCTGAAACAGTTTACGAGGATACGTTAAGCATTTTATCAGCACTACATTTTAGGCTAGAACTCAGCCTTTCGTAGTCCCGAGCCATCCCCGTGTGACTAGGTTTTTAGTGGGTAGGCCTCTTCTGGGGAAGAGAAGAGCTTTAACGACTCAACAACGACTTTCAACTATTTCTATTCTATTTCATAAAAATATTGATTAAAAATAAAAATCTAGAGAACTTTCGACAATTTTGTTAAATAGTACCACGGTGGGCGCCAACAGCTCACTAACATGAATTATTGTTTATATTTAGCATTAACCAGTATTTGGTTATTGGCTTCTTCTTCTTTTCGTGTCAGTGACATCATAAAATCCTTCCCGATCAGAAAGCTACCACGTCAGCAGCACTCTGGTCAGCCTTGACCGATCGTCATTGGTTTTAGTTTTGCTTGTTGACCTTTGAGCGGCAACTTTGAATGTAGGGCGTCGGCCTAAAAGTTCCGATTTATTATTTGCTTCGCATTTTAAGAGAAATGCAATTTCTCATCGAAGGGAGGAAGCGAGAGGCGTGTCCAAACAATGCCACAGGCAGGGTGCCGGCGGCCTTTCTCCACGCCGCGTGTCATTTGGAAAACGCTCAAATAGCGGAAGTTTCCGTTGCACTAAGCTGTTGAAGGCACAGCTTTATCGTCTGTGGTTAGTTTTCTTGTTTTTCTTGACATGAAAGTTTACGCTAAACCAAACGCTGAACGAAGCGTAGCAGGGAAGGACGCGAGAGATTTATTTGTTTGAAATAAACCAACTAATGTTAAGAAAGTGGTTGTGACGCCGACACTGGCGACATAGGTAGTATACCAAAGATTTTAGGTAGTAATAAGTTGTTGTATTTTATAATTGTAATTTTGATCTCGATGGTGAAAAGGAATGTACTTCATGACATTGGTCAATTTTGATAGTCTAAGTGTGGCTGTTGTCACGCTAGGGACTGAGACACTGAGACAGACATTTCTAAAACTAACAACATATATAATGGCTCACATTAATCGGCAGATGAGGAAATTATACTAGGTACTTAAATATTATGATTTCCTTTGACATGACGCAACGCGATAGTTGACATAATTACAACAACCCGAGGCTGAAACTCATCAGCGTCAACGAACTGCGTTACGTAAGCGCTGCAGCGGCGGCGCTCGGAACTACGAGCATAGACAAACGGGTCCCGGGTCCACAGACGCGGAATGCGGCCCGGCCACTTTCACCGCGAGGCCGAAACTTACATAATCTGTGCGCGCGCGCTTGGCGGCAAGCCGTCTGAACTGCACAAAAAGTTTGGCTGCTTTTTGTGACAGAATGTGATGTAACTGTTATTATGTGTTACGCACGATGCTACGTTTTTAGTTTTGAGCTGTTTAGGAGCGCAATTAATGTCCATTTAATTATTTGTTTTACGATCGACTGTTAACATTCTGCATTACTAATTTGAGTATGTGTGCTGGTAACATCCTGAAAGGGGATAAAAGAATTTAGCTCACTTCTAGGAAGGCTTCTAGGTGTTTCACGCTTCCGAGAAGAAGACGTTTCAGCCCGGTTGTGTCCCGGCTCAATCCAGTCAAACATTGCCTTAATAGTAAAACTTGCAATTATAAATACTTTCATTTGAAATATAATATAAACACTTAAAATAATGTGCCCGTTTTGCACTCTAAAAACGTAGAGTTTGCCAATCGATTTCCTTATAAGGTAGTTTCCATTCTGCATGCATTCGGTTTCAAAAGTGTAAGTGTTAACCTATGAGTCGCGGACGTGTGATGCCGGCTACGTGACGTGCGGCGTGGCGGCCGGCGTCGGCGTGCAGTGAAAGTGAATCTGGATCAGCCGTGTACTGTGCCGTGTCCTCGGCCCCATACCCATACGATGGGCTGCAGACGCCATTAACAGACTGCTCGCGTTCGAATGCGCTGATTGCGTGATGAATGCACTCAGTACCTAATTGTTTGTTCACTTTAGACTTTGTTTGCTGTATGATTAATTTTGGTAATTTAACTAAGTTATCACAATAATAGGCTTTAAGGAAAATAAGTTAAGGTTTTCTATAGTTTTTAATAGTTTATTTAGTTTATTCCTAAAGGTATGTTAAGTTAGCTTTTGCAATTAGAATATACGTAAACTTTAATAAAATGCAAATTAATAAATCATAGGGCTTTTTGTAAATAATACTACTAACTTTAAACAAGATGTTGTTTTCATCTTTGTTCGACATCGTAGAACGTTCGTTGCGGGCTATAATAGTAATGCGCAGGCGCAGGTTAGTCAATAGATAAACTTATCGCACCTGGCAAAACTTTGTTCTGCCATAGAAATGTTATGATAACGAACTACAACGACACCATTATGTTCCATCAATCAATTGACTGTTTCACTACTATTTAGGTTAAGGTATGATTCCGAACTCCGTTGCACGCAGCAGTGCTGCCGCAGCACTACTGGTCCCTATATATTCTCTACAAGTTTATATGAGATTACATTCCGAGCTAAGCAGCAACGTCGCGGCAGCAATGCAGGACCAGTAATACTGCGAGCAGCACTGCTGCGGCAGCATTGTTGCGTGCAGCGGAGTTCGGAATCAAACCTTTAAAGAAATTCGTATCTATTCGTCTCTAGGTATATGTATCACTCACTATCACTTGCCATCCTCACCTTACCAAACCAGCATCAGCGTTTTTTGAGGGCGGCGAGAAACTTAAAAAGATCCTTAAACCGATCGAAACACCGTCAGAGATTTCTAGAGGGAATGGTATAACGCTAGTGAGTGTCCCCGTTCTCTACTAGATTGTCCGAGGGCTTGGACCGGATCGGGATCCTCAAGTTGCTTCTCACACCTCGTATAAAGAACCCAATTGTGGAAAGGAAGAAACACGTGTGCTGGGAGGGAATTAAATTTTTTCGTGTTTGGTATTAAAATAAATTCTCAATAAAATTGCTATTATATAAAACTTATAATTAAGCAATATTATAACTATCGAAAGTAAGTCAATAATCTTTATTGATCGCATTAGGCAGTTTAACGGTTTCCACGATAGATATTTAATGATCAGTTTAACTGTAACTAAACCGATCCATCTCGGCGGGTAATCTGTTTATTCGCTCGTCACAGCTTGACTGCGGCTGCGGAGAAACTGCCGGCTCTCTTTATTGAATCCACAAACGTTTTCATAATCCTAACGAATGCTTTCAAAGCGGAAGTGGATTTATTGAATGTTACGTTTCATTTGTTTTGTTAGAAATGTTTAAAATTGCTAGCGATCTATCTATTTCGTCAGTATAATGCCACTGCTGATAAATACCTTGTAACTCTACAGTAAATAAAAAATAAAAAAATAAAAATAAACTTTCCTACATTCACACCAATTACCTATCTAGCCCAAGAGAAGCTTCGTTATGAAACTCGTTAAATTGTTACTAGAATGGATAAACATACTTAAAATACTTAAATACATACTTATTATACATAGAAAACACCCAGACCCGAGACAATTTAGAAAAACAATAATTTCTAAATTGACACGACCGGGGATCGAACCCGGGACCTCAGAGATGGCGACACCATGAAACCGGTGTACAAACCACTCGACCAAGGAGGTCGTCATGAAAAACACATAACAAATAAAAACAGGTACTTCGTCTTTCAACAGTTCTACTAATTAGCCGTTTGCATTTCGAAGACCGACTTGTTAGAACAAGATTAATTAAATGTGTATAGTCACGAGCATTACCATGTAAGTAAACAATGTAACTCTTAATACAATTAAATAAGAGTCAAAGCTAGTCAAAAGTGTCTATGTTAACTTACGCTAATGTGCGTAAATCAGTTAGAGTGCAGATTAACAAGTTTCTGCAGATTATCTGGTGAAGCTCGTTAAAGTGGGAAAAAATGTTTTAGTTCTTATATTAACTAGATAATCTGCAGACTTTCTAGGTAATCTGTGGACTAACCAAGCATACGGTTAAGTTAGTAAACAGGTTTTTGCTTGAATAAAATATTTGAATTAATTATAATAGTACCTGCCATACTCCTGTAGGTCACGTGATAGGTTAGAAAAGAGGTTTTTATTATTATTAGACAACAGAAATCTAGCTCCATACAAAACATATCCCGCTCTACGCTCCTACAATTATTTGTTGTGGATACAGGCGCGGGGAGGGCGAGAAAACGAGACAAAAGTATTTCGTTCACAGTCTTCCGCGATTTTACGATGTGGCATCCGTTAATATGCAGATTAACTAGGTAAACTGGAGATATCTGCTACTTTAAGTCAAATTTCACACTTTAACGGATCGTACCCGGTAATTTGCAGATTACCTAGTTATTGTGCATATTATGTATTCCGTATTCTAACGGTAACATATACATGTTAATGCTCGGTATGTGTAATTTTACTATCATGGTTTTATTATAAATCCATATAGAATATAGAAGGGCAGTCCTGACTGACTGAATGGACCAATCCATGAATGAACCTAGAACGCAGAAATTTTATTGACAGGCCCTTTCATGACGGATAGGCCAGAGATAAAACGGGATCTTTCGAAATTCCTTCGGGTTTACTAGACAAAAGTGTTTATGCAAAACAAGTCGGTGGGCGGTCGCCAGTTAATTATAGCGCTTATTATGTTTCGTGCTTCATCGATTTACCGCTCCAGTGCTTTCAAGAGTCGCTTTTAAATATTTTAATTGTTATATAAATGATGTAACAGTTTTCTATAGTGTAGTGTTTGAGTACTTATGCTTGTAATAAGTGCCTTGCGTAAGCATATTATGGTGAATGTATTCTCGTGTGCGTATACATAGCAAAAACTTAACTATGCCAAATTAACTACTTATTTTTTTACGATTAGATTTACGGCGTGATAATGTACTTGTTTATCCAAAGAGATTTTTAGTTTGTTAATGTTATTTAAATTATGTGTTTCATAAAATAAGTTGTGTTATTTATCACACTAACATTATAAATGTGAAAGTTTGTGTGTATGTATGTGTGTATATTTGTTGCTTCTTCACGCTGCAACGGATGGATGGATTTTGATGAAATCGGTATCTATATAGTTTATAACCTGGTTTAAAACATAGGATACTTTTTATCCCGGTATTCCCACGGGAACGGGAACCACGCGGGTGACACCGCGTCTTCTATAAATCAAGCGAGTGTTGTGAGTGAGTGAGTTTCACTGTTTAGCTGACTTTGCATACCTACATGTAGTTTTGAAAAATAAAACTAAGAGTATCATATCGATAATCGATTTCTCACAATAATTATCGGGTGCGGCGTTCTAGACTACACACATGATCATTAATTTCTCGCGTTCAACGTTTCGTTCACGATTTCGGGCAACCTTTACTTTTACACTGGATCGATCAACACGAAAGTTGTGCGATTAACGCATGCATATTATAGCGGCGATGGCAGACGGGCGCGCGGGGAGCGGCGCTTTCACCGCTCACCTCACGTGCAGTTTATGCAACGGAGGCGAGGGTGCATGCGCACGCGGCGCCCAGGCCTCGGTTCTGCTATTTTCGGTACCGGTAGCGTGATTTTGATAATTTCCTCATTGATCTAATATCAGAATCACGCTACACACTATTGAGACGTTATTGAACTAGCAGACTTGAGTTTGCGCAACGGCACCGACGAGGTATTGTGCGACTTCCAGGGGCTGTAGCTTCAGTCTTAATGTCGACGAAGTTAAATATGGAAACAAAACTGCCGTGTCAAAATCGTAACCTTACCTCACTACACCCAGCAAGCCAGCCCTCTTACTATTGTTTCTTCAGCAAGTTGCTAAGCGTTAAAAAAAAGGACCGACAACATAATTTTTCCGTGAAGTGTGGTTGAATGGTTAAAAATAAGACACAATACAAATTACTTACAACTTGAGTAGTGACTCCATTTTCTTCTCCATCGCGAAGATGGAGTCGGATGGTTGCGACGTGAGCACCTTGCAGAAGGTGAGCTTGGCGCACTGCGAGTCCCGCCAGTCCGTCTGGCGCACCAGCTCCAGCGCGGCCGACGTCAGCGGCGACGGCGCGCTCGGCGGCCCGTCCAGGTGCTGCAGATCATCGTCCACATCCTCGTCCAATGACCTTTTCGATATACGTCTCCGCTTCAACGTCCTTAAACCGTTACTGCTCGGCTCGGCGAGCACATCTCGCTTCGACCTCCCCTGACTACCATCAGGCGACATCACCACGTACACATTCTCACTAGGCATCTTATAATTGTCGTCATACAGCTGCTGCTTACTCAAGATCTGTCGGTCAATGTCGTAAGGCACATTTCCGAAAGCTCTTTTGTGTTCCTTCTCCAGCTCGTCTTGAATGTCCTCCTCTGTTAAGCCAGCCGACCGCATCAGGTTAACATCCAATAGTCTTCCCATGGCCACCGCTCCAAGTCCTAAGGCAGCTCCTCCAGCCATGAGGCCTATGGCTGGTAGCATCGCCGTGCCGCCTGAAGCCGCCGCGGCCACCCCAATTTTGTCTTGAGCGTATCTTTGTGTTTGAATGGAGTTGGAGGGGTACAGTCCCAAGTTATGAGAGATTTTCTGTGTAGCTTCTACTAAGGGGTCAGTTACTTTAGCGATAGGGTCCATGATTGGCTTAGTGAACTGCTGAACTGTTTGGCTTGCAGTGTTGATGGTGTCTTTCATTGAGTCAGTGAACCTCTGCCAAAGAGACGGCGTGGGTGTCCTCTTTATGTAGCCGTAACTGTGCGGGTAGCTGGGTTGGTTTTCGTAGTAGGAGAACTTTTTGTACTCGTCCTCGTAATATCTGTTCGCATTGGTGTTGCCCTGTGACCGTTGCTGGCCGTACCCATTAACGGGCTCCATGGGGTACGGATGGGCGCTCTTCGGGATGGTAGTGTAGTACTTTACTCTGCGGTCTCGGTCGTTGTAATTTTCAACGTTGTCTCGCGTGGCCTTTGCTGGCTGCACGCCCAGGTCAGGGTGAGCGTATTGCAAAACTGGATTTCTCACACTTTCATCGAAAGAAGGCTTAGCGTTCTTTGGTGTATACATCAGGGAATTAGGGTAATTTGCCTCTCCTGGATGCTGCAACATGCGTCTCTGAATATGGCTTTCAGCATAATCAAGATCTCCGGTATGTGCTCGTGAACTACGACCGCTAAAGTAGTCTCGCTTCGATTCCTGCTCGTTTATTTGTTTTATGTACTCTATTAGTTTAGAATTAGCAACTTTCGAATTGTCGGCTTTGGTGAAAGGACCGTACCCGGATTTGAGTTTTTCTAATCTGTGTTTCTGCACGAACGACGGATTGTTGGTGTAGATATCGTCGCGTGCGTCTCCGGCGTCAAATTTCATGTTATCGAATTTAGTAAAAGGCCCGTCATTGTGCTCGAAATTATCGTCTTTGGTGAAAGGCCCGAAGCTGTCTGCGGGCTCCTCCGATGACACATCTGTGTATGCTTCTGCCTCAGGGATAGCTTTCGGAGGCGTATACCCCTCGGGGTAAGGCATCAGCTCTCCATTGACGACTCTTGCATTTCTCCAAGTTTTCTTATCAGTTTCATCATCTGGCATTCTTACACCGTGGATTTCAGGGATACCATCTTCTCCGAGAGTAAGTATGGACCTCCCTCGTTTGTTGTTGTACTTTTCGATTGCTTTCTTTATATACATCGGCTCCGAGCTAATGACTACCGGCTCCGGAATTTTGAACGACTTTCCTTCGTCGGCAACTTTGGTACTGACGACTTCGATGTAGACTGGGTTCCTGTCGTTTTTTATCACCGGATTGTGAGGATCGAATCTGTAGTTCTTCACCGGTCCACCGTAATCTAAATAGCTCGTGGATGTAATGTACACTTTTTTGTTTTCGGTTCGTTTCTCGTTGTCATAAGTAGGGTAGTAGCTCGATGTCTCCGGGTCTGTTTCAGGTTTCTTCCCATCTTCTTGGATGTGTGATTCCGGGTAGACGGACACAGGTGACCAGTTGCCGTACTCGGCTTGGACGTCAGCGAACACCTCTGTGTTTTTGTTGCGGTTCGAGTAGTACTCGTAGCCTGCAAGGTCACTGTTCAGAGTGCTCATAAAGTTGAGTTTTCTCTGGTCTCTGGTCTCAGTTTTGTTTCTACTGTCATCAGTTGTTGTGTTCACTTTGACTGTAGTAGTTTTCAGGGAAACCGTGGTCGGTGCCGCAGTGGTGCTGCCTTGGTGTGTGGTGGACTTGGAGTCTTTCTTTTTGACTATTAGTTGCGTCATATGCCCTTGCCTGGTTTTGACGTTAAGGGTGGTGGTGTCTTGGGGGTTGAGGCTGCGGGATACTTTGAGTTCGGTCCTGGTAGTCCTCGATGGGAGGATGGTTGTTCTGACGGTTTTTGTGGTGGTAGAGTTCTGGTCCGCTTGATCTGTGGCTGCGCACGCGGCTGCCAGAAGGCATAGCGCCGCGCATATCCGTATTTGTGTTACGGGAGTCATCTGAAATGAAAAAAAAACCAACATTAGGTTTTAATTTATAAAAAAAATATGCAATTTAAAAATTTACTTCTATAAGAATTTATAAAAAAATTTATAATGAGTTACTCTATTGTCTTATATGCTTATTGTAACTGAGTAAAATAGAAAAAAATGCAAATAGGAAAGTGATTTAACATGTAGTTAAACGTTTCGGTCATTGAGGTGTCACCGCCGCGGTTGCTGACCAATAACAAATGAATTTGTGAACATTAAATGGCGGAAAGTGATGTTTTCTTCGAGTCATTGTTGCTGACGACTTTCCACCGTTTGTCGCCTAAAAGTGATATTTCAATGCATTTACACTGAACATAACTTTATGTAACTTTACTTTATTCGGCCTGTATGACCGGAAGGTCGGTAAGGCCATGGGTGGTTGGTGGGTTATGAACATAACTTCATGGCTAGGTAAGCACTGTTGCGCTTTGCGAAACGCGAATTGATCACATTAATAAATCAGGTGGATGAGTTTCTGTAGAGCTATGATTTTAATTAAATAATAAAAATAACAACAGTAGGGCATAATAAAGTTAGCAGCACATGCAAATCTCAACGTTATCTGCCTGCCTATCAGTGTTGAAAATAATTTTTAAGGCGTCATAATTAATTTAAACTCGTAGAAGATGATAATTTGTTCAACGTTCTGCTAAGTTAAACTTGTCAATCTTTAACTTAACAGCTAACGTTTATCCAATTAGCTTCTTGCAGTTTTCAATGATCTCATCAGCAGCTCATAGCTCTTTCACAGCAGCTCATTGATCTTTCACAGCTAAGCTAGTTTTTCTAGGTGTAATGAATAATACTATGAATCATCCAACAGGCATTTATATCATCTACTATTTATTGATCAGACGTTAATTTCTCCACATATTTACTGTCGTTACATGTTTCAAAACAAATTTTACAGCCAGCCACAGAGTCAAAGAGACAAATCACTGCGATCTGGGTCGATTGACAAATTTATCGATATATATGTAAAAAAAACGCGTGAGCCATACAATAGTTGCATATTATTTGTAATATTTGACATCTCACCTTAGTAATAAGCAATTTTAACATTATGTTCTGAAAAAAATGGGTCAGGTATTACATCATTTTATAACTATAAAATAAATGCAGTAAATACTCATTAGAAGACATTTGACATATCAAAATGACCTTTGATAGTCAAATGACACAATATGTCATCTATAATAATAATATGTCATGTTCATAATATCGATTTTTAAATTTACAAAATGGCGCGCGCTTGCGCGCTTCCCCGACTTCCTGTCACACTGTTACACCTACTTCCGTCACATTTCACGAAATCACTCCCACAAATTGTATATATAGAAAGCGAGTGGAAAGATGTTACATATCAATAACATTATCTAATAGACAACAAATTGTTTATTAACCACAAAATTAACGAAAGTAACAAAGGAATGTAACAAAATAACATTAAAACAGAGCACGCGTGTGACAACTTTCATTCGTAACGTAACGTTTTGAGAGCAGAGCGAATGCAAAAGCGAATGAGCCTGCAGTTTTTTGCTTTACCTAAATTTATGGTGCAATTTGATTTAATGTGTCTATAGTGACATGGTTGATAGTGTGATAGTGACGTGGTCTGTGGTGGAGACTCTACAATGCCATGTAATGGTGTGATCATGCTGGTACGCCTGGCTGCCATGTAATCCAATTACATGTTGCACTATGGCTTATATAATGTAGGATATGAGTGTGTGCGTACACACACGACATCCATTTAAAAACACCTGCTTACCTATATTATGTCGATTCTCATTATTAACTATCATACTTTAAATACTCTTGTTTCCAAAACAATCTATTCTGGTTTAGTTTACATATTAATGATTTAATTTTATCCTGTAAACAAACGTCAGGATAAAAGTAAATAACATGTAGATTTAAGTAGTTAAAAAACCAGATCAGGATAAAATCAAATATAATTTACAATGCTCAAGTAGAAACAATACGAACAAAAACTTGAAAAGTGTCTGTCTCTCTATCTCTCGTTTCTTTGTGTAGTTTTCTTTTCGTTTTCGCAAAAACTTATAGCTGTCTGTTTCTATGCGAAAAATATCGCTGTGAACGCACAAACGCTAGGCTAGCTCCAAACTGCACGTGATCGTTGCACCTCCGTTAGTGCGTACAATTACAGAAAGCTAAGCGTACTGTCACTGCGCAGGCAGATGGTCGGGTGGCTGCTTAATTAGAGCGTGCTTAATTAGCGGCGAGCGGACGCAGGCGCCGCGATAAGGGAAACGTGAGCGGTTATCTTTGCGTTAAATTCAGCAATATGCTAATTAGATTATTATACTCTTAGATATTACGCTTGATGTAGAACGTTTTAGTAACGTCACGTAGCGTAAAGTGAGATGCTCTTCCTTTTTATCTTTAATTAAACAGTATTAATTTTAAACTAGTACAGTTAAGTAATATAACATCACTTAATTGATAATATGCAAAACACATAACAAAGTGCCTTTTCTTTTGTGGAATGAAAATAAATATAATTTTATAAGAATAAGGCGCTTGCACATTCAGGCTACGATACGTTATCAAGAGTTTTTAAATAAAAAATAATTGTTTTCAATTATTATCTTTTGACACCCACTGGGCGACTGCTGATTGCTGCTTAATGATCCCTAAAAGTTTTATGAATAAAATGAAAGTAGTTTACCCACATTTAATTATATTTTTTACGTTTTAACAACGTTAACTGAAACAGTTGTAAACCTAAAACAATACGTACGGGTCTACTAGACGAACATGAATTGTGTTAATAAATTATAAATCAATAAAACGAGTGCGCAGTGGTCCTTAGCTTCGGCATGGACCAATAATGGCAAACGCGCAGCTTCGCCTTGTTGCAACCAATTGGCTAATTCCAGCTAATGGAGCGGCTCGCGCGGGCGGATGGACCTGCTCGCCGCCCATTTGTTGCTCAAATACATTGTGGAATACCGAGGAGATACTGAGATTGTGAAGTTTCTTTTAGATTGTTTGTAATTTACGTTTAAAATTGTTATTATTTATAAGTATTACAGATTTAATTGATATGATATTAATTAACTCTAGAGATACCATAAGAAATGAATAAAACCACCAGTTTAAAACTGGATATCTTTTTATAATTTCTGTTAATGATAGTTCATGCTGTTAGGAGCTCGTTGATGTCTTTTGTTGCGGCAGTATATTGACTGCGTCTGTTGCGTTATGGTTTGATACCACGTTCGTAATGACTGTTTAATTAATATATCTGTCTGTGGAATCACATTTTCTATGACTGATAACAATGTATTGGCTATTACATAAGATTTAGCACTTCTGATCAATTAAGGTGGAGTAACAATTTAACTGCCTTTATGTCTAGTGGTTTGATCACCCGGTCTTAGTCTCAGTAGTTTATCTTAAGAATTCTATCAGATATGTACTTTGCTCGGTTTGGTTGGTGTTCGACTGGTTCCAAGACCTGGTTAGCTACTACCACCTTATTTTAGTAATAATAACAAACCATAATTAATGTTTATAACCATATTCACTGTAACTATACATACATTCGAATAAATTTCAAATGTAGTGTATTGCGTGCATCGATTTAAATCGATGATTGCGTGTACGTTAAAAGGCAGTTAACTAATAAAATGTGGTATTATGAGTCATAGTCAAAGGTTGTGGGATAAGCGTGAACTATGCAGGCGAGGCTGCTCGTCGACAATGCGCTGTTGTTGCTGGCATTTGGACATCGACTCCCTTGCACTTTGAACTTTTACATATAAAACGTTTATGTTGTGTCCATATTAAAAGTGGAATGTGCCAATTTTGCAATCTGTAAATCTTATCTTATCATATATTTATTAAATTATTATCAGGCAGGCATAGCTGGAAGTGCTTTTGCTTACTTATGTCAAGAAAAGGCTATATTAAGTCTTGAAAGACGTGTTATTTAATTTGATCAAAAAACAGCTTGTTTCCCAAAAGACACACTAAGAAACACACACTGACTAAACTTACAATATTTAATACTTCTACTAAAATTTTTACTTTTTATTTTCAAGTGCTAATTGCTGCACTGAAGCTAAATTAAATTAAATTAAATTCAGCGCTTACAGCGCTTACAGCTGCAGCCGCCCGGATTGCGGAAGACCTAGGTTTGATTTCTGGCTGGGTCGGGTAGGCGTTTAATTTTTTCACTGTATTTTATAAAATTTTATAAATATTTACTTCTACTAAAGATACAGGATTTCTTTTTATCGTGCTGGACTACAGCGATACAGTTGTATTTCGGTTAGTTGACGCTATCTTATCTAAATCAAGTATGTGACCATAACAACAACGCTTCTAACATTGGTGTATTCCAATAGTCAGAGATAAGACAGCCAGTCTTAGTAGGCGATGGTTCCAGGTGAACCGTGCTTCCACCTTGAGCTTAATCATCAACTACCACCAGATAGGACGAAGGCTTTCTAGTTGTGGAATAATAAAAAAGTCTGGACAGATAGGAAACCTGCGATAGGCAGTGCTTTTAATTGCATGGGTATTATTCGCACGTTACTAACATTATGTCTAAGTTCTTTAATTTACTCGTATATGAATTCTAATGGAAATACATAAATGCTAGACGCTACTGCTCGTGTAGTAATACCAACAAGGTTATTAGCCATCAGGTGGATGGAAGCTGTGTGGGACCGACGTTTACTTTCTATAAATACAATTATATTGAAATTAAATATTCAAGAGTGTGATTGATTGCTCGAACGAGTTAAATAACAACATTATAACCATTCAATGCAGAAATAACACTTTTAATTCACTCCTGAGTGTGTGTTGATTAATGTGAGCATTTTGACACGAGGTTTTATTGGGTAGTAGATCTATTAGCATAGTTGGCGCATGCGCAATGCAATGCTCGCCTGTTCATAAATCACGATGCATTTGGCGCGTGCGCGGTGAGTGGGTGATGGAGATCTATTCCAATCCAATACCACGAAACTAATTAGATGCGGAATACAGGAATACATTAACGTACAGAAGAATGCTTCGGGATTTTTCAATTGTGGATTAACTGTAGTTATATCATATGATATAATATAAAGCCATATGGCTACCATATATTTTGTGGTTAAGCTTTTTGATTTTAGAGACTTCCTGAAGAACAAATACTTTGAATGCAGAAACATTGAGAGTAAGGCGTGTTCCGACACAGTAACGCATAGCATGGCTGCTAAAACATGGTTGACATACTTGTCATTCAGTCTTATTTCGGGTAGAGCTCTACCACCAGACATGCTTGCACCAGACTTCTCTATTATTCTTTTTTTGGATAAAGTTTAACATTTTTTTCGGCATGTAGGTTTTTGAATGTATGTTCAAGTTTCAATGTAGGCAAACTAAACATAACTTAAGAAGTCGTTCTGTCTCATAATTCTCGTCTGGAGCGGCGGCGTCGTGTTCACGCGAACTGGAGCGATAAGTGAAATCGCGCTCCGAATGAGACGCGCCTATCAACTTCACGACAAACAACACAATCCGCAAATGTTGCAACAGAATCGTTAACGGACTTTCGTCTTTGGGCTAAGCATTGTTTAGATGGTAAGTTTTATTTAAATTTTCGAAACTTATGTTGTGTTGAATGTGAGTTATTATTATGGTAAACAAAGATGTTTCACGAGCCTAGACAGATATGGACTGTTTCTTTATCCAGCTGTGACTTGTGAAGTACGGCAAGCTGTGCGGCTAGTAATAGTCCCTTTCTTCTTTTTCCTATCTGATTGATCTGAAGTTACGCGATAAGTACAATATATAATTTGGATCTGTAGCTGACTTTTCACAGCGAATAATGTTACACAGTTAACTATTAGCCTTTTTTTGTACAGTTTGAAACAGTAACTAACTAGGTATCTAATTAAATTTTAATATATTTAAAAAAAAGTTTTATTTTACATTATATAATATTATATTTTTTTATATATTTTAACTTTTAATTTTGTAATAATCATTTTTTTTATTCAATGTTAATTATGTAATCAATTGTTTTTTTAAACGTTTGTAATTTAAATTAATCTAATGAATTAAATTCTTGTGCATGTTATTGATACGTTTGTAATTGTTTTTTTTGTGGAAACTTTGGTGATTTGTGTTCTATGTATATACATTAAAATATTTTAAAAAGTGTATGTGCTATATAATTGTTTGGTTTCCAAAGAAAAAATAAAAACAAATGAAGTAATGCGACATCCAATTGAAGGTTAACAATTATCAATATCAGACTAACTATAATAAACTTACCCGTTTACTATAAAATGAGATAGGTATAGGTAAATCAAACCTGGGTCTTCCGCAATCCGGGCGGCTGCACTGGCCATTATGCTATCGGGAAGGCTGACGTAAGCACTGAATTTTTTCACTGCTTATTGATTTTTGACTGCTTTTTAGTGGCAGAGTGCCATCTCTCCAACGGTTATTGCAACCGATGGCTATGCAGATTCATCTTTGCTGATGAAATACCACAAATTTGATAACACAACGCTATAGTAAATTTTACTTTTTATTTTTAAGTGCTAATTGCTGCACTGAAGCTGAATTAAATTAAATTATTTTATAGTAGTAATAAATATTTAATAGTAGTGGAAGAATTCAGTGCTTACGTCAGCCTTCCCGGTAGCATAATAGTCAGATGCAGCCGCCCGGATTGCGGAAGACCTAGGTTCAATTCCTGGCTGGGTCGGGTAATCATTTAATTTTTTCAATGTATTTTATAAATATTTAATTTAGATTCAGTGCAGCATTTCGCACTTAAAAATAAAAAGTAAAATTTAAAATATAAGAAAAAGATAATGTTATCTATTTCGCACGCAATTGCCCTACATTCAAAGTGCAACGAAAATTTTCAAGCATCGTTAAATAAGACGGCGCTGTTTCCAATGTTGTTTTCTCTTTCGCACACAAAGGTTTTCCTTTGGAAAAGAGTAGGCGTGCGCTGTTTCGCACGCGTTTAGAAACCCGGCCTATATCGGCGCCTCTCACCTCTTTCCAATGCACATGACCTTGTTTCGGGCGACGTCTCTGCTAATTGTTGTACATTTTCCATGCCTTCGTAAATGGTTAATGAAAGCTACTTAGATTCTTCTTGATAACTTAAAAGTACATTTATAATTAGCTTGATTTTAATTAAGATTTTTATTTTACAGAGGGACTGTAAAGTATTTACAATAAAGATTTAACCTTAACAACTGAGGAATTGGCCATCATATATACTAACTATTATTTCCAGTAACCCTAGGAAAACAACAATGTTACATACTTGCCATGGCTACAAGCTTAGATTAGATGGCTGTAGCCTGTTGGCTACAGCCATCTTATCTAAACTTGGGAACTTATTTATTAACTTATTAACTTTGGTTAATTGGTTAACTTATTGGTGACTTATTGATAATTAGATCATAAAATTGTCAGGGCTTTTTAGTTTGCTTACACTAGAGTTAAATTATGATTAAACGGGCTTGCAGGGAGCTACCTCTTTTCTTTTAACTGCGAAAAATGATTTTTTTTTTTTTTTGGAGAGAGACTGCTGGTTGCCGAGGGTCATTTCCAGCTTCACCGGGCTTGTTTTAGGGGCGGCGAGGTACGTAAAGGGTACCTCAAGCCGTGTTGAAACGAATCACCTTCGGAGGATTTCTAGAGGGGTACGGCATCGCACACTTAAAAGTGCGCGTCCCCGTGCCCTTCCAGAGTCTCCGAAGGGTTCGGATCGGATCGGAGCGAAAAATGTGTTACTAAAAATCGCAGTATCATCCCAGTACTTCTGAAGATGACTAGAGACCGCGGACAGCAGGTACCGAGTGCTACCAGTGGCCTTCTTCTTCATTTTTCCACTGCCGCTAGTAGTGCGAGGATTAGCCATATAAGACATATAAAGCAAACGTTGTTGCCTACCCTTATATATATAGACTATTTCATCATCATCATCATCAGCTCATTTTTATGTCCACACTGCTGGGCCACGAGCCATCCCTATGGATGGACATGCGCGGGCGCAGCGGTCTGCGGCACGCGCGCTCACGCGCCACTATCACGTTTCACTTTCGCCCGGTCACCGACCCGCTTTCAGCTGATCTGGCCGCTCATTAGCAAAACCTTATTTCGGCCGACGCGCTGATACCACCGAGATACCTACCACCGAGATACCGTGTGTAGTGCGCTGATACTATCTACTCAGCAGGATCCGTAATCGGACACTCGGCCACTATGTTAGATTGGTTATGTCTTATGTTTTTATAATTGCTTGCAGATCTTTATCAAGTCTCAACAAGCATCAACAAATCCAGGCTTTAGTTCTAAGTGGTTGATGTTGTTAGTAAATGTGTCACATTCTTGTCTGCGATTCCGAACCCGGGTTCCTGTTGTCGAGTTCAGAAACCAGTATAATTAGTTCCAAAATTGTATTCTCTTTTAATATTTTTCTGTTTATTTCGAATTTATTTATTTATTTATTTAACATAATTAAACGGGCGTAACCAAATTACATAATTATGAATAGTTAAGTGTATATAAGCACAAATAGCAAGTATAGTTAAGCACTAGTTCACAAACAAATATCTATTTCGTTAAAAAAATGTGTTAAAGGATAAAGTAAAGCCTTTTTTATCTTAAAAAAATTATCTATTCATTAGTTAATATAACTTTTTAAACTACCATGGTCACTTGCATTAGAGCAAATTATTAACGGATTATTAAGAGCTGAATGAGAGTGGCCGCGGATCGTGCTCGATGGCGTGCACTTGGAGAGGCCTATGTCCAGCAGTGGGCGTGTGTAGGCTGATGACGATGATAATGATTAACGGGATTCTTATTTTTATTATAACTTATTGATTAGTTGATACAAAGAATAGACAGCAGAAATGGTTAATATTTTTGAATACTTTGTATAGATTATCTTTAAAAATACATTTCTTCTAGAAGACCATGGCGACATACCTAATATATGTAGAAGAGCTACATAAATAAGTAGAAGAAATTCGTTCCATTTCTCTAAAGTCTGTAATAAATTTTACGGCCATTGTACAAGTGTGTCGCTCTTCTTCGCATTTGTGTCAATTAATTAAACCTTCAGCGTTTCTTTAAGTAAAACCCAATGTTTATACATGTATTGTGTTTAGTTTACCTGATCTAGGTGGTGAATATGTATTAATGTTTAAAATATAGGTCATTATTATCAACAACCTATATAAAATTTTACTTTTAAGTGCTAATTGCTGCACTGAAGCTAAATTAAATATTTATAAAATTTATAAAATACAAAAAATTAAAAAAAGCAGTGACAAAATTCAGCGCTTACGACAGCCTTCCCGGTAGTATAGCGGTCAGTGCAGCCGCCTGGATTGCGGAAGACCCAGGTTCAATTCCTGGCTGGGTCGGGTAGGCGTTTAATTAATTTTTTCACTGTATTTTATAATTTTTACAAATATTTAACCTATATAAATGTCCCACTACTGGGCTCACGTCACATGAGAAGATCGAACCCGATCGGAGGATTTAACAAATATAATTAACTTCAAGTGGGAAACAAAGTTTGATACGAATCTTGTTTTGTCACTAACACTACTAAAGTGGGTTATACCTTATAAATAGTTTTTTGTAACATTTTCAATTAACAGATACTTAAAAGAGCTCTATACATTTAACCGAAATGCATAAAGATTCTTTAAATTTAGAATTTTAGTCCGTCCTTTTTTCTTTTTAAAGTTCACTTGTGTCCGACAACTTTCCTTGTTCACAACAAACACCTTTACAATGAGATGAACGTAACTATATCAAATGTCGTAACATTAATGTTAAGGTCGCGATCGCGAGTAAAGGCTTTTAATGGCGCATATTATTTTTCAATGAAAATATTTCTTTATACAGACAGACAGATAATACTTATGAAAAAGGGTTATAAATAGTTCATAACCCATTGCTTGGGCCCAATGCAACTGTAACCTTAGAATGTCAACCGGGATGTGGGACAGCACTGAGACCGTGATACCTC
This sequence comes from Eudonia lacustrata, assembly GCA_947562085.1. Taxonomy (NCBI): domain Eukaryota; kingdom Metazoa; phylum Arthropoda; class Insecta; order Lepidoptera; family Crambidae; genus Eudonia; species Eudonia lacustrata. The sequence goes on from OX387324.1 coordinate 21,783,533, forward strand.
ATGCGGTCTTCTTGAAAGAATTTGAAAAGTGATGTCTCGCGGTGTTTTGTTTTATTTGTCAGCACTCATGCACCACCGGCACCGTTACGAATACTTAACGGTTAACAACACCGACCAAACACAAATAAAATAAAATAAAAATGCTTTTATTAAATAAAAGAGTTACAACAGTATGTATACATAATTACTAGTAGTCCCCAAACTAGGTAATCCTGTCTATGGGAGTCCCTATTGGTGGTTAATAAATAAAAAAATAAATAAAGGTTTCCCACACTCACACCAATTATCTAGCCCCAAGAAAAGCTTCCATAAGAAACTCGAGAAATGGTTAACTAGACAAGGGATAAACATACTTAGTATACTTAAATACATACTTATTATACATAGGAAACACCCAGACCCGAAACAATTTGGAAAAACAGGTATTTCTAAATTGATCCGACCGGGGATCGAACCCCGGACCTTAGAGATGGCGACAACATGAAAACCGGTGTGCAAGCCACTCGACCAAGGAGGTCGTCAAATATATTTTGACGGCTGTTTTTTGTGTGCAAAAATAGAATTTAAAAAAATATGTAAACTCTTTCTTACAGATTTATAAATGACCTCGCCTGTTGTTTACCATCCCAAAATACCAATGCCTACTCTAGCCCTTAACGTAAGAATATCCTTACTTGGGATCAGTGGTAGTGTAGAAAAGTGACATTAACACTGCTAAAGGAGATGCGGCAGCCGAACACACAATGAGGCGGTAGACAAATTTGTTCATATTAATTTACGAGTATTGTCAATAACAATTCTGTTTCTTTAGAGACTTCTGAAGAGACTTGTGTCTACACATATCTCTTCACTTTCCGATAAGAAGGTTTATTAATATTTAAGTACCTATATAATTCATTAAGTGTCTGACATTTGCACTGTACTCATCGTCGTGGCCGTACGTTGCTTAGGCCCCGTATGTATGTCAGTTGCAATGCCGTTTGGTTTGCCCACACTCGCATTGTTTGCCAGATAGTAAAGTTGTTCTTATTGTGGCTGAATGGCGTTACATCATGTTTTATTTAGCAGTCGTGACTGCAGCGTTGAATCACTAAATCTTATCAGTGAATGGTCCGATACAGATTTTACTAATATTATAGGTTTTGGATGTTGGTAGATCGGGAGTTTATCTTCAACTCTTCACTATTTATTGAAACAACAGGTGATAAGAAAGTGAGGGTTTACTATGAATGTTTATAAATCATTGTCAATATATTTTTTCCGTACATAACTTAATTTGGATGCAGTTATCTTAATTTATTTGCAAATCATCTTTCAAAAATGTTTGCCGTCGAAGCAGTGCATAGAAAGTATGAGAACGTGTTTGTTTTTATTGTTTTAAAATAAGAAGATAATTACAATATGCAAATGAGGATTATAAATGTAACTCGCCAAAGCTACAAATCGCAATCGGCCGCATCAATCACGCGCAAAATCAAATTGCCCGACCCGCAACGGCATTAGTATGTCAAACTATAAAGAGCGCGCCCAAAAACGGAAGTATTATGATGCATAATCGATAGCCATTGCGCAACACCTGAGGAAACCGAATCGATTCCAAATAAGAAAGCATCGCATTCCGATATAATTATAAAATCGGAATCGGACGGCGTTTGGGTGCAGGTGAAAGCAGTTGCGTCGCGTTGCGTCACTCTTACGCGGCCGAGCGGGCCCGAGCGGGGCCGAGCGCGCCCGACGACGGCCCGCGAGCTTGCGCGTTCCCACGCACGTTACGTGCCCGTTAAAATGTGTATAATTACTAATTAGAGAGTCTTCAATCGAGGCTTTGACATAATGCGCGTCAGCGGTGTCCAATTACTTTGGCAGATCTCTCGTAACCCCATCATTAAGCTGTGTCGATTACAATTAACATATGAAAGGACGGCTCAGCGTTGCATAATAGGATGTAGACATGGACGACCCGCCGCAACCCGATGGCTCTGCTAACTATTCGACCTAGTTCCGTCGAGTACCTGTTGTTTAAACGCCGGCATTGCCTTGTAATTTCGAATTGATGGAATGGACATAATGATAAGCGTATCCTTGTATTATGCAAATTGTCGCGGCGACCTCATTAAAACCTTTGTCGTCTAAAAAAATATTGGTTCTGATATTGTATCGCCATCATTGGAACGAGTGCGGCGCATGCCTGCCGGTGACTAATATGGTCTCATTATTTACGCTCCAGTTACCGAATTGACGTACCAAGATTAATTATTTTTACAAATATTATAACATTTCAATGGGGGCACACAATATTTTTTAAATCTCTAAAATCTTCTAAATATGGCACCGAGTTATTTTAGAGTAGTAAATATCCAACTCAGTATACTGGCATGCTGATGAATGGTACTTAACTGGTTTAGTTCTAACTTTTAAACGTTATAGCATTCGTCGAAATAACAGAATTCTATATTCTACGAGTAGATAAGCCAAGTTATCCAGATAATAGTAACAAATAATAATATCTGCGGTGTTCTATTGACCTCGATCGACGCCGTTCTAAACGAATGGTTGGTTGGATTTTGGTGGAAACTATTTTGGTTGTGATTTAGGGCAAATATTTGTACTGCAACGAAATATGTTTTAAATTGGACTCGCTACAGATTCGCTCAGTTGTTGTGCCATTGCACTAATCGAATGTAATTGTATTCTCACGAGAATTACACATCTCCTTAGAATAGTTGGGTTATGTTGCCGATATTGCGTCTCACGATTTGTCACTTGTTCATTCAGGTCACAATGCGACACCTTTGCCAGCCTTATTTCGCAGTAATACACGCCACACGTTCAAAGCAGGTATACAATAAAGTAGTATTGTCATTGGAGTGTCGCGATGTTGAAAGGTGTCGCATTTATTGCCTGTATGCTTGCCAACGATTTCTCAGAACAGGTTGGCCATTTTTTCTAGGAGCTTATATCTGTTTAACGTAACGTTGTAACAGAATATAAACAACTACACTTATTGTCTGCACGTCAATGTACTAATTATAATAAACTAAATGGGAGAGCTTGGCCTATATCTTGAGGAATGTGATTATAAGGTATGTAGTAGTAGGTTAGCAGTAGGTAAAAAAATGTGTGGACTATTCAAAAGTACTTTTCTTAAATTTATTTGAAACGCGCTTTACAGGACTCCTTTACTGATAAGGACCTGGCTACCTTATCTTTCACTGATGAAACACGACAACAGATAGCGTTGTCGTCGTTGTTTTTGCGACTAACTTAGATGAGATGTTGGTAGCGAACCAGCCACAACTTAGAACAAGCTACCAACTAAACCGAGCACAGTCATCTGCGATGGCAATCGAACCTGTCGCTATCTCGGTCTGAGACCTACTGGACCACAGAGGTATATGCTTGAAACATCTTCATTCGTCAGCTCCTGCCCCCCGACCGCCTAACCGATCGCTTTGATTACGCGTATAGTTTATGACATCATCTTGACACCTCGCACCGCCTATGAAAGCAATATCAAAAGCTAAAGGCTATAGCTTTCGATATTGCTTTCATAGGCGGCACGAAACGACAACATGACGTCATAATCCACACACGAAGTCAAAGTGATCGGTTTGGCGGTCGGGCCCCTGGTAAGACTTTAAGAGCTCTGATGCCGTAGATTTACTTTTGCCGTACATTTGCATATAAGCATATTAGTAGCTATATGCTTATAGTTCATAAAGGCAGATTAATGTAAGTATGCCACTGTTGCTTGGCGTACAAATAAGTAGTAGGAGATTCCTTCCAGGTGGGTGCTGGGCCAGCCAGCTAACCAGTTGTGGCACTTTCTGACTAAGTGAAGAGTTGTACACCGGACTTGTATTGATTTTAATGTCAGATGTAATATAAAAGTCGTCAGCATTACCCCTGTAATGGTGTAACAAGGGCTTAGACTGTTTAGGAACATTTATGTTTAAACCGGTTTTTGGGAAAAAGATGTGACTGTTTTTACCTTAACGATCACTTACACTTTATTGCCATTGAAAAATAAATTATACGAGTTGGTTACACAATAAACTAGAAATGTTTATTGGAGGAAATAAAGTCAGTAAAAACAATTTATTTAATAACTACATGTTTGCGTAATCACCGATAATCGTAATACTGACTCGTACCAATAACGTTTAAATCGGTATATCATTTATTTAGCATGACGATTTGAGCTATAGAGCTTAGCAGAAAGTAGACAGTCAACGATAATAATGTAAAATGTTTTTGTTTCGTTTATATATTTTTAACGCAAATTTTGTTGCGAACAAATTTCAAAAACACAAACGTGGAAAAAAAAATCACGAGCAGGATTTGAACCTGCACCCTTCTGACATACCGGCTATTTATAATAATAATAATAATAATAAAATTTATTTATTCAAGTTCAAGACTCATTTCGTTAGTAACAATTGTGCTTATCCTAGGTTAGTAACAATAATTGTATTTCATATTTTAATAATTCTGAACTGTCTGTACATGACTCATCTCCGCACCACCCCGGCGGACGTTGAGCAGCAATGAGCTATGTACCGACAGTCAAGCCTGCTTGCAATCATGCCCAGGATGCTGTTGGTGCTGCCCCGCACTCTGCGCACCAGGGAGGCACACCGCTTCCGCATAGTCGCGTAGAAGCAGTCTACTCGCGCCTCTGCAAACATCCCCGATGCGCTGCAGTAGCGTGGCAACCGCAACAGCACCCTGAACGCGTTGTTGAATTGGACTCGTAGGGCGCTGTAGGCCCGACGAGTGCACTTGGCCCACAAGCTGCACGTGTAGAAAGTGGTACAGAAGGCCCTAAAGAGAGTAATTTTCACATCATTTGTACAACGTGCAAACCTGCGTGCCAACATGTTTGCCCTTACCGACAGCGCCCTACGCTCCCTTTCAACGTCAAGGTCATCATTGAGATCGGGAGTTAATATATGACCCAAATATTTAAACTTGTGCACTCTTTGCAACTCACACTTGTCCAAAATTATTGGCGGAAGTCGATCAAAATGCTTACTCCCCACCTCAAAGAGCATGACCTGGCTTTTCTGCACATTATATACTAATCCATGAGACTTCGCATATTTCTCACAGATGGCCACAAGCTTTCTCATGCCACATACAGACGCGCTAAGCAACACCATGTCGTCCGCATAACTAATGTTATTGACGCTGACGCCATTTATGTAGCAGCCGACCCTGGTGCCGCTCAGCTCGCCTATCAGTTCATTAACATAAACATTTTATAAATAGCTTACCTGTAATTGTAAAAATATTATGATCGGATGTTAATGACGGTAGTTGCTGACATTGAATGGGCGCCTTTGGCTTTCAAAGTAAAAAAGTAAATAGTGTTGAATAAATTCGGCGGGCTGGTTAGAACCACGATAGCTCAATTGGAAGAGTACCTGACTCGGTATGTCAGAAGGGTGCAGGTTCAAATCTTGCTTGTGGAAATTTTTTCAACATTTGTGTTTTTGATAATTATGTACTTTTGTTTCTTATGGTAGTGTGGATGGAAGCAACCTGCGCTATATTCGATTTGGCAATGAAGACACGTAGGGGTGGTTCGCTGTCGTGATTGTTATTATTATAATCGTCATCATGGTTTTTATAGTTTTGACGCCAATAAGTCATTCTTTGCAAGTCACAAAAAAATTTAATTCCCGAAATATTTGTAACTTGCACAGGTGTATCTATCATTCAAGAGTTTTCAGTGTCAAAATAGCGACCGGTGACTTTAAATGCGAGTGGGAGTGAGCACTATTAATAAATAAATAAACAAATAAACTTTCCTACACTCACACCAATCATCTAGCCCAAGAGAAGCTTCGTTACGAAACTCGTTAAAATGGTTACTAGACAACGGATAAACATACTTAAAATACTTAAATACATACTTATTATACATAGAAAACGCCCAGACCCGAGACAATTTTGTAAAGACAATAATTTCTAAATTGACCCGACCGGGGATTGAACCAGGGACCTCAGAGATGGCGACACCATGAAAACCGGTGTACAAACCACTCGACCAAGGAGGTCATCCAATTCACGTGAGATGGTCACTGGTAGTTCTATACGCTTGTAAACTAAAAGCAAATGTCTAAATACTTAAGTGAAATTAATCGAAATTAGTGTGTGATTATCCTCTCCACACATCCTGTAATTAAATGAGCGGCGGGTCTGAAGCAAGCCGCCAAGTGGAGTAGGAGGAGAAACGCCGGCGTCCGCGCGGTGTCATGCTGGGAACTGTCCGTGATTGGGGTAATTGTCAACATGTACGTCATTACACGCCGGCGCGGCTGTCGTTCAGCTTCATTGATTAAGTTGTCGCGCGAATTTCACACACATACATACATCGGAGGAGCTCGATGGCGCAGTGGTTAACGCGCCCGGTCTACGAGTGCTGAGGTTAGGCAACTTTCGCAATGACCGGTCATCGGATGGGTGACCAAAAATTTATCATCTCGAGCTCCACCGTGGTTGCCAAGCCGTTGGTCCCGGCTGCATTAGCAGTCGTTAACAACCACCAATCCGCACTGGGCCCGCGTGGTGGTTTATGACCCGTTCTCCCTATCCATCCATGGGGAAGGCTCGTGCCCCAGCAGTGGGGACATAAAATGAGCTGATGATGATGATGATGACATTCATACTCTTACGCCCTTGTCCCAAATAGGGGTAGACAGAGCAGCAAAATCATCAATATTGAGTAAAGTCGCCGTTAGTGACCTAGACGCCACATCTAGGACAATCAAAGTAGGGCCCCGACGAGGAGATAACATCGGTGACAGGTTCTTTACGCCTGACCAGTTGTGCCTTTGCGTACAAGACACAGGTACGGTCTTGCGTGGAGTATTGCTCGCACATCTGGGATGGTTCCGCAAAGTACCTTCTCGATGCCTTGGACAGATTGCAGCGTCGTCGCGCTGAACGCATTATCGGCAACGCAGAAGTCGCAAATACTCTTGAATCTCTACAATTGCGTTGAGATGTTGCGTCACTTAACGTGTTTTACCGCAGTGCTTTGAACAGCTCTTTGACCTCATCTCACCTTCTCCCTTCCTCCATAGGAGTGCACGTGCTGCTCTCCGAAGTCACCGCTTCACTGTCTCAAATATTCCATCGCGCACTAAGAAATTTAGTGACTCGTTTCTTTGTCGCACCTCCAAAACATGGAATAGTTTGCCAGCACACGTTTTACCCACCTTCCTATGATATGGGGTCTTACAAACGAGGCGTGAAGAGGCACCTAGGGGCCGGCAGAGTGAGGGTAACTGATGCTGCGTCGTTTTCACGCTGCACCAGTTGTTGTCGCATCTGGACTCCACATTCACTTAACATCGGCTGTAATGGAGTCATTTGCCGTGCTACGTATATAAAAAAAAACTTTGTATGTAGCATCTTGGAACCCTTCGGCTCTATGAATTGCGCTTGGAAGTTAGGCAGCTGATTTAATTTCACACCCATGAATAGACGTAAGATTGTAAATAGCGTGGTTTAATACAATTACGTCTTTCGATTAATTTGAGATCAATCAATGAGCATTCATCATTGTGTTTTGTATTGAATAGACACTACATTTTGGGTATAAAAACATTCTGTAAAAAATAATAGCCCATTATTCTTTCGAATTATTAGTATGTGATATTATCTAATATTTAAAATATAATGGCTATTTAGCATAAACCCTTGTAACCCCAGTAGAGTGTAGTAAAACTTTTACGAATTGTTGGTTTCCACTTAATTTTGGAAAATCGATTTTTACCTCTAATATGTATTCAATCGTTTTTCTATTTTTTTTAATCGAGTTAAAGTAGTATTTAACATTGACAGCAAAACTCACATTGGGCCAGCACGATAGGTAATGACCCGATCAGATCAATAGAAATGATTTAAATCGTTTAAACTTCCATATATTTACAAACTGATTTCAATCACTTTGTATGTATGATTTAAAAAAATATTGAAAATGCACTCTACGTCATCTGCACCCAACCTTAAGTAAAACCTACACCAACGCCAGATATGTTGACATCCTAAACAAAATTAAATGGTTAATGTTTGGGTCAATGCCACATGACTACCACATCGCATTGGAGCTGACCATAAGCGGCACGGCCCGCCGAGTTTTTCTAAAAGTTTTCCATCGAGTTTCCATAAGCCGGCGCGAGAAAGCCAACCACTTTGGTTACACAACTCACCGTCGGTGTGTCCCGTCGAGAGTGAAACTGTCAGCGCATGCTCGTTCTCACTTTCCTTGGCACACACTCTCACTGCTCGCGCGCACAGAACACTTCGAATTCGCGAATTCAAATTTAAATAACTTTATTTGCAAAATTCGAACGCGATTCAAATGTTTAACGTTTTGCAATTGTTTCTGTTTTATTTGGTGTTGTTGTTTTGTTTGTGGTGGCAGGTGCCTCGTGTGTTGGCGTCGGCGCGTCAGGTGCGACTGGCGTCGAGAGCGCGCGTGCTGTGGTGGAAGGGACGGTACGGGGATAGCTGCGAGCTCTCTTGAGCCGCCGCCATCCTTTGATGGTTGAACTTTGAACTGGCTGAATTCAATGTTGCAGTTGAAGAAGGCGTTGCTGCACTCCTATTACTGTCTGCGTCTGTCGAGGCAAATTGCTGAAGAGACGAAGTCAATTTGAGTTTGAGTGATAGCTTTTTGTTATGTGAACGTTATTAAGGCGTTATCGAACGTTGGAAACAATAGTTTTAATTGATTAAAAAACAGCGTAATTAATCATAAAATATTCCTTATAAGTTTAATAATAATGATAATAAAAGAAACTAAAAAACTTAGAAGTTATTAAAAAGCTAATTAAAGTTTCATAAAATTTAATTTAATGACAATATTTTAATAAATATAATAATGTTAATTTATGTTCTTTAATTTGAATGGTAGGTATATAATATCAATTTCAATAATTAAATACAATTTTTAATTGAAAATTTTCGTGCCTACATTTTTTATAAAATAAAAGTTAAATATAACTGTAGTAGTAGTTGTAGTTAGTAGTTGTATTATATTTTTTTACTAAGTATGTTGTAAATTTTATTAAATAATAAATAATATCTAATTTGTACAGTACAAAACAAACCAATCAATGAATCGGCGAAGAAGTTTCAAAAGTTTGTCGGTAAGTTACAAGGTTAAATGTAGGTACTGCAAAAGTTTGCCCATGTACAAACATTTTATTTATTAAAAATATTTGCATTAAACTTACATATTAATAGAATTCCAAAGCATTGTGACACGCATGGGCGTGCCAGTTACAAACTTGTCTTCCCACACTAACCATATTTCGGTTAGGTCAAATGAAAAGGAAAAAGGTACATGTGCTTACGAAAGTAACACTGCATAGTTAGTTGTGCCAGGCAGTATGCCAGGATGGACGCCAGGATGGATGCATGGCTGGATGCAATTCTGGATGGCATGCAGGCTAGACTTTACACTGATGTTGGATATTACCTAAGTGGGATCATTAACCATGAACAAATTGCGCATGAAATATCTAACTAATCCCAAAATCCAGTAAAGGCCTTTAGTCTGTTGCCCGCTGTAAAGGTACCATATTTTTATCCTGGAACTCTCTTGCAAACGATCTTTGAAAACTATGACTTAGACGTGGGATATTTTAAAAAGCTTCCATAGTACAAAAAAACGGATCAAATCAAAAAATAACTGCAGTTCGGACTGACTTGTGCAAATTTAGAGAGCCTAGAATTCGCTAGTTCCGTGTTCCGAACACAGTTGAGCGATAAAACTTAGCGTGGAGCGAGCCGGGCGCCCGCCGCCCGCGCCGGCGTGACGCAACGGCTGCAATTACGGGTGAAAACGCCGGACACCGGACACGGCCGCCCGGACACCGCTCTCCACAGATTAATAATACTTATGTAGAACATAATCTCATGCACACTTCACAACTTAGCTTACAGCTGTCATACGATAGTGGATAGAGTTTCACTCACAGCCTGACATATAGCTCGTAAGTTTTATAGATATCGAGTGAAGTGACTGCTGGCTATAATTCTATAATCTTAGCGAAATTTCACGCTTCAGAGGATGCATCGGACATTGTTTTAGTTAGAAACTTCGATACCTTTTAGAAAAACATTCATCATTCACCCCTCATACAATTCATCCCTTTTTCCTTTGGTCTCTCTCTTCCCCTCCTTTCATAAACACTGATACTAATCAGGCATAGATCGGTACGTTGTCTGTAGTCCTCACGTCTTTGGCTAGAAACAAAATGCCATCTTTAGATGCGAGCCATCTCTACGAGTCTGTCTATTTTGTCTAATTGAGGTAACGCGTGCATGAGGCTATACAGGGCGTCCCACGGCCATGCCACATGGAGGGAAAGTACCTTAATTATTGTAGATGGAACATTTTACTGAAAGAAGACTTTATTTTAATTTTAAAAACAATTTAAACTGCATTCATACATTTTTAAATAATTGCCTGGTTGAACCGGGAATCAAACCCGGTACACGAGAAAAAAATCAACCCGTAGTTTTATCATACCGATCGGAAGGCTTCATCATAAGGATTATTTTTTGCTAAATAACATAGCATCAGAAATAAAAGGAAGACCATGAATTTTAACATTTAATGAAAAATTAATTATGTTCAGAAAAATGAAAAGCCTGACATTGCCGTAAGGACATAAACTAAGATTCATTTTAAAGTACCTATTACTAATGAGTACCCACTTGAAATAAAATAATAAAGAGATTAGTAGGTACCTGGTTGTATGCAACAGTTTTGTCCATCCTTACGGCAATGTCAGCTTTCATTTTTCTGAACATAATTTTACATTAAATGTTAAAATTCATGGTCTTCCTTTTATTTCTGATGCTATGTTATTTAGCAAAAAATAATCCTTATGATGAAGCCTTCCGATCTGTATGATAAAACTGCAGGATGATTAAAACTAAATCTTTTTTCTCGTGTACCGAGTTCGATTCCCGGTACAACCACGCAATTATTTAAAAATTTATGAATGCAGTTTAAATTGTTTTTAAAATTAAAATAAAGTCTTCTTTCAGTAAAATGTTCCATCTACAATAATTAAGGCACTTTCCCTCCATGTGGCATGGCCGTGGGACGCCCTGTATATTCAAGCTGTTTAGTTTGTTGGTACAGCCTCATTGGACCATCAACAGCTGCGGCCGGCATCGACGCTTCTCCTCCTGTTATCTTTATATTAATACGTGAAGGAAAAACCGCTTCGACGAGAATGTCCCTTTAGCAAAATGTCCCCTTGTCGCAAAATGTCCCTTTCGCAAAATGTCCCTTTCGCAAAATGTCCCTTTCGCAAAATGTCACATTGCACTTACCCTTATTTAAGCATATTGCGCGCACGGAGGAGTGTTAAATTTAGCATAGTTATTGTTAATTTGGAGAAGGAGTTGCGCAAGATACAATTTCTGTGTTATATGTGTTACTCGTACAATTACATTGTATATTTTTTGATTTATGGTCGAGTTTTTACCACTGGGCGACCACTAATGAATGAATGGGTAGTAGGTAAAAAATGTATAGACGATTCAAAAGCACTTTTTGTAAATTTATTTGAATAAAAAAAAATCCCACTCCTGAGCGACGGCATTCCCTCACTTTATACCAGTTTCCAAATACAACACATGAAGTATACTCCCTCTCAGTATTTTAAAATATACTTAACCTACATTAGTGACAGGAATGTTGCTTAATCGTTAGAATAACAAATATATTTATAACTTATAGCTTTTAAATTTATTCACAAAGAAATTAATATTGGATTAGCCAACTCATGAATACCAAAGTAGGTATGTACTCGACGATTAGAAAATGGTGATGATAAAATATAAAAAAAAATGAGCGAGCCTTACAGTAGTCGCATATGATGTGTAACATTTGACATCTCACCTTAGTAATAAGCAATTTTAACATTATATTATGAGAAAAACGGGTCAGGTATTACTTACATTTTTTTATAACTATAAAATAAATGCAGTAAATGCTGAAGAGATTTGACATAGCAAAATGAACTTTGATAGTCAAATGACACAATATGTCCATAATATCGATTTTAAATTTACAAAATGGCGCGCGCTTGCGTGCTTCCCCGACTTCCTGTCACACTGTTACACCTACTTCCGTCACATTTGACGAAATCACTCCCACAAATTGTATATATAGAAAGCGAGCGGAAAAATGTTACACATCAAAAATAAATAAGCAGGATGTGCCGAGCCTTCGCGTAACTCCGCGCATATTTAACAAGGATATTGGTGTTGTGATATTGTAAACAACACATCACACATCGTGACGACCCGCCGAGATTGGAGGTCTGACGGCGAGAAAGTAACTAATGAAATATTTGAATAGATAATAACTTACATTAATAACTGTGAGAATGACTTTTAAATGTCACCTGTCGGGTTATTTCCTTTCATTCGTGTGATACGAGCATATGCGCGTTGTTTTGATCGGTTCTCAGAATTATAGCCAGACACACCCTTACATTTGCCGAAGCCTTACGTTCTCGGACGCGTGTCGCGCATAAATCTCAATGGAAAGAAAGCAGTGCACCGGTGTAGGTTCCAAAAGTAGTTGTACGCCTGTCAACTGTTATAACAAGATTAAAAAGCTTTCATGATAAAAAGCCCAATCGAAATTGCACGGTGGTCTAATGAAACTTTCAAAGTTTTAATATAAACTTTAAGAATTTTCATTTATATACAAATAGTTAGTCAAAGTCAATTTTTTTTATTCAAATAAACTTACGAAAAGTGCTTCTGAATCGTCCATACATTTTTACCTACTACCCATTCAGGACGACTATTTTTTAGCTGTGGAGAAAAATGAGCGCAAGAAACACCACAGCTTTAATAGAAGTAACGACATTTACAAAAAAAAGTATGTCGTTACCAAATCATACAATATTTACAATTAAAAACTTTCAAGAGCCCGCTTATACAAATAAAATACTTACCTCTATATATTTACGTAACATTACACTTTATTCTAAAAAAACGTACTTAGGCACTATACGAGTATGTACTTATTCAAAATTCAAACAGAGTGCTAATTATGCTTTAAAAACCTATTGTGCGAGAATTGGAGGAATGTATATTCATGATAAGAATGCATGGAACTCCATGCATTCTTATCATGAATATAATCGTTTACATTGTAATAGCCCTTTTATAAAAGTGTTTCCTAAACGTGTGTCTTAAATTTCTCAAAGGGCAAAATTAAGACATCATTCGGGATTTTATTGTAATAAGTGACACCTTGTCCCATGAATGATCCATAAACTTTCTGCAGTCGAAGTTTAGGTATTATAAGTTTATTTTTATTTCTAGTATTAAAATTGTGTATATCGCAATGTTTTGGCACACTTACTATAAACTCATCGAGGCGTTTTTTCATCCGTAAGCTGTCTAATTTTTCTTACAGCGTACGCAGCGGAACTGAGTCTCCCCGCAAGAGTACTAATAAGAGGGTTCCACTGTATTTTTGAATCTAAGGTAATACCTAAGAACACCGTTGATTCTACAAGATCCAAAAGTTCATCGTTTAATTTTATTGTACTAACAACGCTTTTAACATTTGGAAGAGTAAAATGTATACATTTAGATGTAAAATCAGCAAACAAAACAATTTTACAGAAATTTTCTGCTACTTAATAATGTTAATAATTTTCTGCTAGCTTAATAGTTATACAATAACCTAACTTAATAGAGTAGCAATTCCCGTAAGTTACTATAATACAACCAGTCCATGCTCGTCCATGCTCGATCGTTCCGGACGTGCGGAATAACCAACAGTAAACTGGAGCGATGTTCTGTCTACAATATTCACATAATTCACAAGATGCACGTATCATACGAATTGTTTTGTAATACTCTAAAGTTTAAGCGAACACTACACATTTGAATTAAACCATTTGTACCTACATATATCTACTAATTACAATTACCGTTAACAATATTAAATACTGTTCTAGCATGACGTCCTTAGCATGATTCGTGGCCACAAAACTGGAACTGAAATGTTGGTCATCTTGAAATGAATTTATGACCATACGCTGCTATTGCCATACCACATATTATTTTATCTGGGCGCGTTCGTTCATAAATCAGTTGGAACATGTAGTGGCCTGGTACTTCCTCTGTATCGGGTTAGTGCTCGCTGTTACATAGTAACCACGTGTTAAATCCCTTCCTGGCCGGAAGGCTGCAATTGGCAAATGGCATGGGCGCAGGCGGTCACAAGCAAGTTCGTGTCCAACAAAAAATTTATGATATTAGTTAAAATTCAGTGAAAGCCTGTATTCATGTTTTGATATAATGCAATAAAATAGATTTGATAGATAGATTTGATTTAAATATATTTCCATGAAAAATAACAAAATTATAAAATGTCTTTGTTTTGTTTATATAATTTTTTACGCAAATTTTGTTGAAGAAATTAAAAAAACACAAATGTTTTTTAATAACAAAATTGTATGTTTTTTGTGTTCAATGAAAAGCTTCACTTAAAACCTTCAAACAGTAGGTTATAGCTAAAGTTTCAGGACTCACTATCAGGCATACATTTCAAATATACTTTTATTTGATTTTAATTATTACCTACCATTAAAAAAATACATTAAATTAAACATTTACAGCACAACACCAATCACTAAGATTTAAATATGTGCTTGAGTTCGCTGTTACACAATTAATTTTTATACTAAATTTTACAACCTAACCAGAATCAACGCCTTCAGTGTGTTTTTTAAATTCCATAAACTCGAGATACACCAGTTTATTTATAGTTCGTGGCAGCAAGCGCTGAGTGTTTCATGCAGCTATCGTAACCAATCTATTTTCCACCTCAAGTGACGCTATGCAAACATCTCCCCGTTTTATTTACGTTAGAGATAAGTGATTTACGAACTATCCCTAAAAGTGATTACGAAGTCTCGATCGACGCGTCACCCGCACTGGTACCTCGCCGCATCTGTACAGGTGACGCAACAAGTGTCATCGCATTCCTCAGGACCTCACTTTCCCCCTTCATTTACGCGGCGTTACTCAACACCGGAGATTCATTGTGTTTTATTTACCGACCGATTGTAACATCATCGAGGCCTACTCCGATACTTGGAGCGGGCAAAAGGTCGTAACTGGATTCATTATACATGACTGCTTGAGCGGGCAACGCTGCTACAAGTGTTTGTTACCACCGCAGCAGTGTACGAAAAACAATTAATTTATATTGGCGTTTCTCTGATCGAACTTCGAAGTAGTTACGTCCATGATTCACCGCAGATAAAAGGCCTTTTCAATCTTCCCGTAGTGAGATATCATCTCGAGTTATTGTTTGGCAGCGAATCTGAAAGCTAATAGAAGCGTGTCATGCAGGTTCATGTTCCAAGATTGTATCGGCTTTAGAGTGATTATAATGTATGCTGGGAAAAAGTAGCGTTACTGTTATGTACTCAATTAAAACTACAAATATAGGTAGGTTTATTAACATTTTACTCCAACATTGTTGCAAACGAGTTACGTTTTGGATTCACACCTCCTGCAAGCTGGGCCTGGCGCACTGCCAACCAGGCTGTCGTGGCTCCGTCCAAACCTTGCAAATTTATCAACACTATCTACTTACTCTTTATTTGTAAGCAAAAGGGAGGCTTACTCATTTCCAACAACTACACCATCGATCTTAAAATGTTCACTAATATCAAGGATTTGTAAAGAATTGCAAGTTATTTTTATAAATATGAGTTTGAATTAAATTTATTGTTTTTTTGTAGGTATATCTTTACATAATATATAAATTTTCTGTGCGTGTGTAACTCCTTCTAAAAGGCTGGTCCGATATGGATGAAATTTTCTGTGTGTGTTCAAGTGGATTAGAGAATGGTTTAGATTTACAGTTGGGCCCGGTAGGTGACGCTGCTATAAGGGTCCATCATGGGATACGGGTGTTCTTAAGCGGACGAATGATTTGTTTGTTTTGTTGTCATGGAAACTGTCAACGTTTTGTTTGCTTCGTTGTCATGGAAACTGGCGAAGCGGTACGTAGTCCGCCGGTCAGCTAGTGTAGTATGTTTAATTATGTAGTTTATTCGGCGAACTGTACTTGGATCTCCATTGAAAATCAAAATATTAAAACTAGATTAAAATCATGTTTGAGAATTTGGTGAAATAACCAAGGTTATTTTTCTCCATCAGCATCTAAGCTCACTGTGTACAGCAGTGGTTCTTAACCTTTTAGCCGTGGGGACCATTTCACCAAATATTTGTCTTGCCAGGGACCACCCAGTTGTTTTACATTACGCACGTCAAGGTCGTCAAGCATTCGTTTGTTGTTTATCACGGTTACAATGGCTTCGCGGACCACTTGGAATGCCTCCAGAGGGGCCACCAGTGGTCTGCAGATCACCGGTTAAAAACTCTTCGTACACTGTACAGTCACGAGCATTAACATGTAAACAATGTAACCCTTAATACTATATGGAATAAGAGCCAAAACTAGTCAAAAGTAAAGCAAAGCAAAAGTAAGCTAAGCAAACTAGGATACATGTTAAGCTCGTGACTGCTCTACACCTTATTTAACATACGTGAAAATACATCACTCAACTATTTATTAATTTTCAAAGTTAATTATCTATTATCTGCTTATATTAATTCTTAACGCGATTAATATGTGTTAATATAGCCATATATGTTCTGTAATTCTTAATTGATATTTAACTCTTACATAATAATTATTCAATAGCTTAATTATTTAAACAAAAAAAATCCTCTAATGTTTCTTACACCAATGATAACGTGGTAGGTTCGCTACTTGAAAATGCAAGAGAAATCTCCATATACAATGAATCTATGATTATGATAATTATGTTACATGTTGGTGTAACTTATTAAATAAATAAATTAATAGCATCTGTAAATACTGTATTTTCTCTCTCGACTTCTTGGCATTTACTACATCTAAAACTCTTACCGCCTTACAAATAAACAAAGAACAATGTCCGAATTGTTATTCCTGTCATGTAAACGTCATTTCAAATTAGAGTAAAAGAGACAAAACACGGAATATCTATTCGGACCTGAATGAATTTACTTGCATTTGATTTTCGTACTATTTTACCTCGACGGAAGTTTAAAATACCGTGTTAATTATAGGAAAGTAAGAAAATAATTCGAAAAGCAAAGATGGTTAAAGGTAAGTGTTCGGATGATTGAGCTCTTTAAGAACAAAGCCGCCGACAAGTTTCTTCATTTGTTGCGTTGTTTCATCACAGCACATTCCATGGACAAGGCTTCGATTCATCTCGCTTTGTGCTTTAATAATAATCGATAGCCGCAATCGATTTCACCTCAAACATCGTAAAACGTTTTTAGTAATGTAATCGGTGATTTATTCTTACGAATTTCACTTGACGCGGAGATGACTGGTAGGAGTAGGAATAGTGCATGTCATCAGCATAGATAGTGTTCCTAATTAAAATAATGGTCGTCTGAGCCGCGGGCGCTTTCCAAAGTGTTTGTCGCGAGCTCTCCGTGCCTCCGCGCCGCCATGTTATGTAACAGATACTGGGCTGCTCATGCTGGAGCTAATCATCACATCAGCTAATGTTAAACACCTATTGTGAACGACTCTATAACTTGTATTAATTTCGCAAAGATGACCTCCATTTCTCGAGGAGCTTGATGGCGCAGTGTTTAACGCGCCCGATCTGCGAGTACGAGATTTAGCAATTTTCGCAAAGGCCGGTCATCGGATGGATGACCAAAAATTTATCATCTCGAGCTCCACCGTGCTTCGGAAGGCACGTAAAGCCGTTGGTTCCGGCTGCATTGGCAGTTGTTAACAACCACCAACCCGCACTGGGCCCGCGTGGTGGTTTATGGCCCGTTCTCCCTATACACCCATAGGGAAGGCTCGTGCCCAGCAGTGGGGACATAAAATGAGCTAATGATGATGATCTTTATTTTATTGTGCCTCGATTTTGCTACTTCAAGTGCATGCACGCATGCACTCGCCAGGGAGGGCTCGGAGACCCAGCTCATTGGTCCTGAGCCGTTCGTGGCATTCGCACCAAGTACCATTAACAAAGCCTTTAACATATTGTTTTCTAAAGTTTACGCGAACACTACACATTGAAATGAAACAACTTTTACGGATCTACTCGCGTTTATTTTACACATTACTTATTTAATGTTTATCCTGACGTTTCGAACCCTTTGCAGGGTCCGTGGTCACAGGGAGACTGAGGTGTTGGTCATCTCATAATTAGTTGGTAGCTTGTATACCCTCATTTAAATTTAATCAGGTGCGTTCCGTTTTACGCAGAAAGAGCTTACAGTATCTTTTGGTCTGGCAGTATGGTGTCGGGGCTGGGATTTAATATTTTGTATGATGGGATCCCAGGCTGGTGGTAGATTCCAACCATCTTCTCTATTAAAATTAGGATGTTTCTTAATTTCAATAGCCTCGCGTATCATCCTAGGGATGAATCGTTGTTCTTTAACGAGTATTTGTGGTTTATCAAATCTGATGTAATGGTTGGGCCCCTCTAGAGAATGTTCGCATACTGCAGACTTATTTTCGCGCCTATGCTTGACGTCGGCTATATGTTCTTTAACACGGGTTCCTATACTTCTCTTTGTTTGCCCGATGTAAGAGAGCCCACAGTCGCAGTCCAGTTTGTACACGCCTGCATCTTGAAGGGGTATATTGCACTTGACAGGTCGTAAAAATTGGTTGATCTTCTTCGGCGGCTTGAAGTAAGTGTTGATTGAAGCTCGCTTTAAGATATGTCCAATCATGTCAGTGATACCTTTCATATATGGAAGTACAGCAGGTTGGCGCTCGACTGTGGTTGGTTTATTGCGTTTTCTGTGACAAAGCCGTGGTACTTTCAGTTTATTATCCTGTAGTACGTGCTTGACATGCTGAAGCTCAGCAGCCAGGTGTTGGGTGTCACAGATGCCGCGTGCTCTCTGAAACAAAGATGTATGGAGTTAAGATGATCTAGAAAAGCAGATACTTTATCAGTTGGTAGGATAGTGAAAGTGTCATCTACGTACCGCTTAACTCCATACATTCAAAAATACAATTTACAATGGAGTTAGAGGCAGATAGTAAGCTAGCTTTCTTGGATATTTTAATTATCAGGAATCCGGATCATAGTTTGAGTCACACTGTGTTTCGTAAAGTAACCCATACAGATAGGTATCTCAATGGTGATTCTCACCACCATCCTAGACAGTTGGCTACTGTAGGGACATCTTTGTTTCAGAGACCACGCGGCATCTGTGACACCCAACACCTGGCTGCTGAACTTCAGCATGTCAAGCACGTACTACAGGATAATAAACTGAAAGTACCACGGCTTTGTCACAGAAAACGCAATAAACCAACCACAGTCGAGCGCCAACCTGCTGTACTTCCATATATGAAAGGTATCACTGACATGATTGGACATATCTTAAAGCGAGCTTCAATCAACACTTACTTCAAGCCGCCGAAGAAGATCAATCAATTTTTACGACCTGTCAAGTGCAATATACCCCTTCAAGATGCAGGCGTGTACAAACTGGACTGCGACTGTGGGCTCTCTTACATCGGGCAAACAAAGAGAAGTATAGGAACCCGTGTTAAAGAACATATAGCCGACGTCAAGCATAGGCGCGAAAATAAGTCTGCAGTATGCGAACATTCCCTAGAGGGGCCCAACCATTACATCAGATTTGATAAACCACAAATACTCGTTAAAGAACAACGATTCATCCCTAGGATGATACGCGAGGCTATTGAAATTAAGAAACATCCTAATTTTAATAGAGAAGATGGTTGGAATCTACCACCAGCCTGGGATCCCATCATACAAAATATTAAATCCCAGCCCCGACACCATACTGCCAGACCAAAAGATACTGTAAGCTCTTTCTGCGTAAAACGGAACGCACCTGATTAAATTTAAATGAGGGTATACAAGCTACCAACTAATTATGAGATGACCAACACCTCAGTCTCCCTGTGACCACGGACCCTGCAAAGGGTTCGAAACGTCAGGATAAACATTAAATAAGTAATGTGTAAAATAAACGCGAGTAGATCCGTAAAAGTTGTTTCATTTCAAAGCCTTTAACATCGAAAACCTCAGCAGGAGATAATATAAGTTAAAGAACAATGGCAAATATCCATACTAAAAATTGTCTGATATAAAATATGAGCGCACATAAACAAAAAATATGTCTTAAGATTCAGCGTTACTTGTAGATTCTGTATGTAAAGTTATTTTTTATCTGAGAAAGCCGGAAAAAAAAGATATTGTGGTTTGATTTTTGGATAAGCTAGGTTAGTTTTTCTTTCTTTATTATGAGATGACATCCAACAAAACACACTGACAATACGAATTTGTCAGTTTCAGTTCAGTGTCAAAAGTAACTTAGTCTAAAGTCTTACTGCCGTACTCAGAGACGTCAAATAATTTTAATGACAATTAAATGTCTTTCCTTCTCTATTTAGCACTATACATGAGAAAGTGACAGCAAGAGATTTAATTGTCATTAAAACTTAATTGACGTCTCTGAGTACGGCAGTAATGGCCGCACTCAGAGTCGTCAATTAAGTTTTAAGGACAATTAAGTCTCTTGCTGTCACTTTCTTATGTATAGTGGTAAACAGAAAAGGAAAGACATTTAATTGTCCATTAAAGTTAAGTGACGTCTCTGAGTACGGCAGTAAGTCTACTTGTATAAACGGAAAGTCTAAGTGCTGTCTCAACTTTAAGATGCCAAGGCATGCAATTGTGGACTTGTTGTAAAAATTAAAATGTTTAATATTATGTATCGCATTGCGGTAAAGAATAATATTAACAAAACCGAAAAAACACATAAAACAACCAACTGAGAAAGAGTGCGAAGCAATCTGTCCGTTTGTTATATGTCAAAGTGATAGGTAGATAGGGCAGGACTTCACTACAACTTGATTCAATACTTAGAGTATCCATACATCACAGTAATTGGTTATTTTTACTAAGTACAAATACGGTAGATGCTTGAATGGCATTAAAGCGGCTGCTACAGACACCAATCACCATTAATATGGTGGTAGGAACAAGAAACTTACTTACCTACTGTTTCGAGGGTGGAAATCGACTTTCGATTGATCAATAACGTTCAATTGAATATTAAAGTCGATTCAAAATAATTGAATTCACATCCAGATTTTCAACATGGCAAGAAAAAACCATCTTTGATATTCTTTTAAAAAACTCGATTTAACGCCGGCTTTTAAGGGAATATCTAGATATTTGTAAAACCGTGCGAAATACAATAAATTCGTTTGGTGTAAATAACATTAATGGGCGCTTTCAAAAAGTCAGACATTTTTTTGCCATTGTTCTTTGCTAGGTACTTCAAATCACAGAACAATAAAAAAGGTCTTCAAATCGTCAACAATCGTTTGTGACGCTTTGAAATAGTGTTGCCTGCTATTAACATTTGGAGTATGATTATGAGTTAATGTCAGAATCATTTCACTGAGATCACTCAGACACGTGGACGTTTTAAAAAGCAGAGCCGAGGCTGTCAGCTTTCCTTGTTACTTTGATTGATAAGATAGACGTAGCTATAGCTAGTTGGATTTAGAAAAAAATCTCATCAATACTAGGGGTCGAACCCCGAGTTTTAGTCTGGTGTAATGCAACACACGTGGTAAGCATACTACGTCCGTGCATGGACAGCCTTTATACATTTCAATATTCCTTCAAAGTTCAATATTGTTCAAAAACCTAATTCTAATGAAACTTTCGATGCTTATGGAAATGCAGAGATCTAGGGCAATATTTAATAAAAAGTTTACGCAATTGAATTTATGCGGTTTGTAACTTTCCACAGTGGACTCTCTAGATCGCATTAATTCAGTTGCTAACGTTATCTTTTTAATATTGTCTACTTATCACTTATGTATTATCACTTCTACTTACACCGATGTATTTTCTTGAAGCAAAGAAGTTAATATAAAATGAATTTTGATTTTTGTACGGGATACCGAAACGAAAAATGGCTCTAGGCATTATTATAACCAAAGGCTTTAGACTTAAATGAAAAACATGATGTTTGGCAAGTATGTTGGTAGGACTATTTATTTTTATTCTTCATCTGTATTTTTTTAACAATAAAACATACAAAGCAATAAAAATCTACGTCAGTGAAACACAAAACTGCTCTTATATTGATAAAGAAAGCGTTACTTAATGGTATGCCAAATTTAGTGAAGTGTTGATCTAAGTGAAATGGTGCCCCCTGTCGGGGCCGGGCTGGTGCTTCAGGAGCCACTGCAGCATGGCGGACAGCGTCACGGGGTCTTCGCAGCGGATCCTGTGGCACTGGCGGCCCTTGCGACGCCCGCCCTGGCTGCTTCTGCAATGATCACAACGAAGATTCATTTTATTTTATTTTATTTTAGGAACAGCAAACAGTTACATTACATCTTATAACATAAAGATAAAGCTAAATCTATATTGACAGTCATGTAACCCACAACGCTATTCTCAGAGTGATACAAATAATAGTTATAAAACGCCAGAGGGTGCTGAAGTGCAAGTACAAATTATTTAAGTTAATTTAAACATTTACACCTAAGTAATTAATAGTAGTAAGAACTTAAAATTAAATATAAAACAAGCAAAATATATATATATTATAGTATATACTTATAATACATATGACAATTAATTATAATACATTGATGAGCTTTTGGAAGATGAGTGATTTAAATTTAACCCCATCATACAAAAATATATCAATTGATTCGAACGCACTATTGTAAGTGTCTACCATACGGCGGATAGGTGCGCGCTGGCCAGTGTTCGTGCGGCAAGTGCCCACAGCGAACAGTCGACCCGCGCGCACCTCCCGTTTTTGAATAGTTCTTGGTACTAAATAACACAGGTTATTCACAAGATCAATGCAATCTAAACCATTGTGCACTCATTGTTACAGTATTAGGCTTTGTTCATTCCCTGGGCTGTGGCAGAATACCAGTGCAGTGCTATGCTTACATACATATTGTTATTGTTGTTTTCAGCCACTAACTGTCCCACTGCAGGGCAAAGGCCTCCCCTCCCTCCTTCTACCTAACTCTATATTGAGCTAGTTCGTCCCAATTTTTTATCATCAGCTCATTTTATGTCCCCACTGCTGGGGCACGAGCCTTCCCTATGGATGGATAGGGAGAACGGGCTTTTAAACCACCACGACTGCTAATGCAACCGTGACCAACGGCTTTACGTGCCTTCCAAAGCACGGAAGAGCTTGACATGAAACATTTTTGGTCACCCATCCGATGACCGGCCATTGCGAAAGTTGCTTAACCTCAGCACTCGCAGACCGGGCGCATTAACTACGGCACTAAAGGGCTGTGTGGACATAAAATGAGCTGATGATGATGATGATATGTCAGGTCCTCTCACTGTGTGTAGTTGTTCTCGGAGTGCAGCTCGCACAGCAGCCGTCGCCGGCACGGCTCGCTGATGGGGGCCAGTTGTTCCAGGCCCGGCTCCGACCTCCGGAACTGCGGGTACCTGGAACACACATAAAAGTAAACTAATAGCCTATAAATGTCCCACTGCTGGGCAAAGGCCTCCAACATTGAAATCAAGTCATCACTACAATTGATGGGTAATTCAATTACATTTTTTAAGGGGAATTACTCAATCACCACGCTTGCCAAATGCGGGTTGGTGATTACAAACCCGGACTATGCATCGAAACATCCGTAACACACTTTTGCTCGACCTGGAAATTGAACCCGGGACCTTCGGGTTACGGGCCGACTCTTGCGCTAGCGCTCTGCCACTAGACCACCGAGGCATTTCATTGTTTATTACGTTATTCCGTACTTCGGAACCCTTTAAGCTGTTGGTCCTCAGTTTTTGTTGTAAGATGACATTCTTTGGAACCTGAGGAGCTCGATGGCGGAGTGGTTAACACGCCCGGTCTACGATTGCTGAGGTTATGCAACTTTCGCCAAGGCCGGTCATCGGATGGGTGACCAAAAATTTATCATCTTGGGCTCCTCCGTGCTTCGGAAGGCACGTAAAGCCGTTGGTCCCGGCTGCATTCGCAGTTGTTGAGAACCACCAATCCGCACTGGGCCCGCGTGGTGGGTTATGGCCCGTTCTCCCTATCCATCCATAAGGAAAGCTCGTGCCCCTGCAGCGGGGACATAAAAATGAGCTGATGATGATGATGATGATGATTCGTTGGAACCTACCATTATTATTAGGCCACCGATCTACCCCATGTAGGACGTATATAGTCTGACGTTACCTATATATTATTAGGCCACCGATCTACCCCATGTAGGACATATATAGTCTGACGTTACCTATATATTATTAGGCCACCGATCTACCCCATGTAGGACGTATATAGTCTGACGTTACCTATATATTATTAGGCCACCGATCTACCCCATGTAGGACGTATATAGTCTGACGTTACCTATATATTATTAGGCCACCGATCTACCCCATGTAGGACGTATATAGTCTGACGTTACCTATATATTATTAGGCCACCGATCTACCCCATGTAGGACGTATATAGTCTGACGTTACCTATATATTATTAGGCCACCGATCTACCCCATGTAGGACGTATATAGTCTGACGTTACCTATATATTATTAGGCCACCGATCTACCCCATGTAGGAAGTATATAGTCTGACGTTACCTATATATTATTAGGCCACCGATCTACCCCATGTAGGACGTATATAGTCTGACGTTACTTATATATTATTAGGCCACCGATCTACCCCATGTAGGACGTATATAGTCTGACGTTACCTATATATTATTAGGCCACCGATCTACCCCATGTAGGACGTATATAGTCTGACGTTACCTATATATTATTAGGCCACCGATCTACCCCATGTAGGACGTATATAGTCTGACGTTACCTATATATTATTAGGCCACCGATCTACCCCATGTAGGACGTATATAGTCTGACGTTACCTATATATTATTAGGCCATCGATCTACCCCATGTAGGACGTATATAGTCTGACGTTACCTATATATTTTTTTTCAACTGAAAGACATTGCTTTATATTGCTAGGTAACTATAACGAAATGATTGATTCTGCTGTTCACTACTTTTTATAGGCTGTATCAAAATTCAAGCTACATGTGTTTTATTGAAATTAAGCCTAAATATACTTGTAACTTAAATACCTACTTAGTTATCCTTCCAGTTGCTGCTACCGGTCATTATTGTTTTAAAAAATTTACTTATACTATAAGGTTAATAAAAGGGTAATAATTATTAAAATATAACACTGTTATTATATAATCAAGACGTTTAAGAGAAAATTATAGGGTGTGATTTTATGCATAAAGCCTCGCAGACAAGCTTTATGTAACATATACTGGCCAACAAAGATTAATCTGAATAAATTGTAAGTTCTTAAAAAGAATTTTGAATCGAAGTTAATTAGTTTCGACTAAATTAATTACGACTCTCGCCTATAAATCACAGAATTAATTGTTGGCTTCCAATTATAATTCATTTACTGATAAGTGAGTTAATTAACACCAATATTTTTAAGGATTGCCACCAACAACGTTGTGTTTACAAACAAAAAGGTTGTTATTATAACCAACTTGAGCTTCGGCTTTGTCTGGTTTTACATCATCAGTAGAGTTTTTACTATTTTTGTGGGATATTTCGGTATCAGCCACTTTAGTTCGTGCCACACATCATTGGGAGAACATAACTTAAAATTTTACGTTTCTTTGTTTTTAGAAAGGCGTAAGAAAGAAACAACATAGATAACAATACATACCTATAAGAAGAAAACTCTTAACACTCACTGATTGCACGTAAAAGCTGAAATTTTGCACCGAGGTGCTTTTATAATGTAGCCAAAGAATAAGGATTTTCCGTTATTCCCTCGGGATATCGTGGATACGGGTATTTAGTCGGATGAAGACACGGTCGGTACTTAAATAAGACAACAACCTACAAAGAATAACGTTCGTCCAAACAAAAGCCCGAGGTACCTCTGAGACAGAGAGTCGTTCGAAGGCTGACAAAATGATGAATTTGGTTGTTGATGGTATCACTTCGCGTCGGTGACTTGATTAGGCCTGCTTTCTTTTCCACCGCCCGAGGGCTCAGCCCTTCGCCGGTTGGCGGGCGTGTTGTCTAATAGTAATTATGTGAGCAGCGGCCATCGGCGGGCGACGGCCAGTCTGACGTAAAGCTCACGTTTGGTTACGTTTAGACTGATTGGCGGCGATCCCAAATAAGTGGGGAATGGTGTTGGTAGGACTCATTTAAGTTATTCAAATTCAAATTCAAATTCAAATTCAAAAATCATTTATTCAGTTTAGGCTACAAGTAGCTCTTATGAATGTCGCTATGCCATCGGTTCGTAAGTCTACTCTGGGCGGGAGATCTTGCACTGAGAAGAACCGGCAAGAAACTCAGCAAGTGTCCAGCTCTTTTCTCCCTTACAGCGTCAAAGAAAATAAAAATTGGAAAATGCCCTATCATAGCAGGACACTTTCCATTACAAATAAACACAAAAAATATAGAAGACAACCACAACATGTAAAAAAACAAAACAAATAAACAAATCTAATATATCAAATTTACATCTGGTATAAGTTAAATTTCCACAATGTCATACAGTACCACTACAGTACTCTAATAAAAGTCAAAAATTGTTTAAGAAAAACAAAGTCAAACTATAGTAATTAATACTAACAATAAGATAAGTATGCAAGAGCAGACCAGCCTCCACAGGCGGCACCCTGTGGCACCATTATTAGTCAATGAATACTGAGACTTACCTACGGTATCAGACTGTATTAGAGATTTGTTAGCAAGGCTATCAAAAACTTATAAAACAGTCTATTAAACACTTATCAAGAAAGCTAGCAGACAATCACAAGCACAAGGCAAGCTATTAGACATTTTTCAGTAATTCTATCGTATACACGTATACAGTTACCAAGAAGGCTATCAGAAACTTATAAGTTAAGTTTTAGTTCTTATGCCTTCAGGCTCAGTAAATAATTGGATCTAGAAGCTTTCATCCTGGAATACAGAAATGCTACGCAATGCTGACTGGCGACAGAACTAGGTCATCATCCAATCTGATTCTGGGCAGAGTTTACCACCAGGCAAAATGTTCAATGAATGTTATTTCTTTCATGCTGGATACGTGTGTGTTCGCGTGAGTGGTGGTCAGTCGCGCCAACTCTCTTGCTTGTGTAACGAACGTCCTTCCGGCTGGCAGGTAGGCGTTTAATGACGCACCGTTAGACGCTTTTTATTATCATTCGACATTTTTAATTAAGCACTTTAGATTTAGGTACTGATTTTTTATATGCACTCTACCTCTTTAATGAGAACACGTGAAGATATTGAGATATTGTTATGTCCATGTAATATTTATTTAATTATTTACTTGACTTATTTAAATATCTTTTAGTTTGCAGTGTTACGACTGAGGTTACAACTAACAAAATCGCTGTGAAACTAATTAACTAACAGGTGGCAAATGTTTTTAAATGCGTTATCTGTAACGATTACTTTCTCTGTGTACAAGTTTTATGAGTGAATTTCGGTTGGTTTGATAATACAGACCTACTCGTCTTTATTTTACAATTATTTTATAATATTTCCACGTTTCGTGGTCCCAGGGAGACTTTAAACGCGAATAGTATTAAGTATTTCATTTCAATATAGCATAGAAAAACATAATTAACAACAAACTCACACATACATGTTAAACAATAAAAATGAAGCAGACAGTACATAAGACATTAAAAAAGCGACCGCGACCTCAACCCGAAGAGCTATATTGAGAGCATCATAACCACAGCCTCACGTAAACTCGGAATCCTGAACAAAGTGAAGCGGTTCTTCACGCCTGAGCAACGTTGTCTTTTGTATAAGACTCAGGCGCGCTCCTGCGTGGAGTATTGCTCTCATCTTTGGGACGGATCCGCCAAGTACTTGCTCGAAACTCTTGACAGGTTGCAGAGACGTGCTGTCCGTATTATCGGTAACGATGACGTTACGACCAGTCTGGAGCCGTTACAGCTACGTAGGGACATTGCTTCCCTTAGTGCTTTCTACCGCCTTTACCACGGTGAATGCTCTGAGGAGCTCTTTAACCTCATTCCTCCCTCTCCATTCCTTTCCAGATCGACGCGTGCAGGTCTGAGAAGCCACCCTCAAACCGTGCTGACCATCAAGACACGTACCAAAAAGTTTGGACAATCGTTCCTTTGCCGAACTGCCCGTATGTGGAATGCGCTTCCCGCACACGTGTTTCCCTCCTCTTTCTCTCTCGGGTTATTTAAGCGGGGCGTGAAAAAGCATTTATACTTTTTATTTTCAAGTGCTAATTGCTGCAAAAATTTACTATAGCGTTGTGTTATCAAATTTGTAATATTTCATCTGCAAAGATGAATCTGCATAGCCAACGGTTGCAATGGTCGTTGGATAGATGGCGCGCTGTGCCGCTATTAGCACTCTAAAAAATTACAAAAGCAGTGACAAGATTCAGCGTCTACGTCAGCCTTCCCGGTAGCATAGCGGTCAGTGCAGCCGCCCGGATTGCGGAAGACCCAGGTTCGATTCCTGGCTGGGTCGGGTAGGCGTTTAATTTTTTCACTGTATTTTGTAAATTTTATAAATATTTAATTTAGCTTCAGTGCAGCAATTAGCACTTGAAAATAAAAAGTAAAAATCCATTATGGCGTGTCACAGTAAAAAAAAAAAAAGAAGATTAAAATGAAATAAAAAATAATAAAACAGACAAGGAAGAGTGTGAAGCTAATGAGCCTTATCTCAGCATAAAGCCTATGTAGTATACGTGTATAATATATATATACTAACATGTGTGTATAACATTTAGCAATCGCATAGAGAATAATATTCGAGCGGTTCCCTCATAAGGCCGTCAATCAGCATGCGCGCGCACGTAACCAATCGCTGCGTTCATGCGTTTTTAGAAACGGTACTTTTCGCGCGGATTGTGGGTCGCGCGGCGCGGGTTGCGTAACGCAGAGAAAAGGAAAACATTAGAATGGTTATGTGACACTTGGGACACTTGACCTTCCTCGGACGCTCCATTTTGTCTGTTGACACTTAAACGCTTGTTTTAAATGGTTTGTGACTAATTGGTGGGCTTTGTTATTTTATTTTGTAGGATATTTGTTACATTAATACAAATTATTTTATACAATTTCTCAACAATTCATATCCATAGGGAAGGCTCGTGCCCCAGCAGTGGGGACAAAATGAGCTGATGATGATGATGATGATGATGATGATGATGATGATGATGATGATGATGATGATGATGATGATGATGATGATGATGATGATGATGATGATGATGATGATGATGATGATGACTTTAAACAAAGAGTACATAACCAACTACCGTTCACTTAAAGCGTTAGTCAAACCTCTATTTATGTACTAATTGTCTGCCCTAATTTCATAAAAGTCAATATTTTATTTTATTGTATTTGACAATTGAGTAGCGCTTGACCTTCTTCTTACAATATGGTAAGTGATTGTCAGCGTGACGGAAGCTCATTTCACCTTGGATCATCAACTATTGAAACGGGTTCCTTATCACTTAACTACCGCAACACAATAGTTGTACTAAAATTATTGATAATTAGCGACAGACTTAGTTAAGTAGGTGGTAGATGGCCTAAAGCAACACTACCGACCGCCAACCTTATTTAAGCGTCGGTGATCAGTGGTGTAAGTAGTAACAGCTAGACCAAAGAGGCTTTCCTTTTACTCGCCTATTCCGGCCTAATGTCGATCGTTGTTGAGGCCTAAGGACGAATGTTTGTTTACAGTATCGGTCTTTTTACATAACGCCTCGCATGCACTCCGCTAGAAGAAATACAAGCAATTATCGTGTAAGCGGTGATGCCTCGTAAAGCTAACGGTGGTGTGTGTTAGTGATCGATCGGCGCACGCTGCACGCTGCGTGCGCGTGCGCCCCGGCGGGCTTGTTTCCGCGGTGCGATTCATATGATAGGTAAGGGTAGGCTGGTCGGGGTATCTATACTGATGTAACCATCATGACTTGACCGCCGGACTTCATTCATACTACGTGTAACATAAACGCAAACCCTGAAATGAGTATGTTAAGAATTGACTACTGAATTGATTTCAGCTATTTTAATATAAGTATTTTTTCCTTTTTTTCTTGCGTTGAACAGTCGAAGCAAACAAAATTAAAAGGTTAGTCAATACGTTAATTAAAAAAAGTCTTGTCGTACCGTATTCATTCTCTTTTTTTCGACTGTTCAGCGAAGAAGTACCAAACTGTAATTTACATTATTTTATATATAAAACCAAGTTAAACGGAAAATGTTTGGTTCTAGAATGAACAGCCGCTGTATATCCACATCAACGTCCGAGTAGTTTTCTGGCATACAGCTCTCACTCGGTGCAAATGTCGGTTTTATCATTGTTTATAACGTTCCAAGTCCGGGCTGAGAAAATCATAAAATTTACTACTTATATTTATAGCGACTGTCCCCGATAGCGGAAACGGTCATAAATGACAACTTCTCGTAAAAGAAAACCTGGTGATATTTCATTATATTTTGTTATGTAAACAACAGATTTACCGAATAGATAATAAACAATATTTTTTAATAGTAATTAAGTAAATTTTTAAACATTTGATGAAGTAGTTTCTTAGTTAGAATAATTTGAGTAAAAAATTGTCTTGTGAAAGACTGATGCCTGTAATTGAGTTTTTTTACAAGACCCGTAGGGTACTGCAGGTCACCTGATATTTAATGGGCTATTGATATAATCTTTGAGAGGTCTCACACTCCTAAGCGCGGATACATTTTAGCCTAAGAGGATGTTCATCGCCTAAAATTTATGATCTGAGGCAGTAAGCTTAGAAAGTAATACATATATCGAAGCCTCAGTGGCTCCCTATGCGTACTTGCTTGGTATTATATGTTGCGGGGCGACCACAAATGAATTAACGACATAATTGTTCCTTGCTACGTGCTACGGGCTACGACACGTAGGCAACAAAATTAATTCCTAAAATCCCGAAAATAGTGGTCAACTTGTTTACACTTCACCCATACATCCTCAATCAAGCGCAAGGAAGCTAGAGTTACACCATTCAGACATAACATGCGAATCGCCAATCAGCGATGGTCCGTACGACCGCGGGCCAACCGCATCACGCCCGCGACTCGACCGCGCCGCGACCGCACGCGACGCAGCATTTGTTGATTAGTGTCTACAACATGTTTATTAATTATGTAACGCGTACGGCATAACACGGGAAATGAGGTGCTATAAAAAACATAAATATTGATGCTAAGTCTCACCAATAGATTAGTGTTTTTAGTATGAAATCGTTCGTGTGAAATGTTACTAGGCGCGGCTATTGTCAGCTTAAGCTGCTTCAATAATATCTAAACTTTTTTTACAGTTCCTATTAGAATGAGCAAAACATAAAAAAAATTGTATAAGAATGAATTAGGTAGGTAGGTAATTAATATTATTCGTGTTATTTTATGTTAGTGTTTTTATTTATCTAAGTTACTACTTAATAATATCGATTTGTTTATTTTCCTGTTTCGACCATGATGTCACTACTGTGTACAGCAGAACACCAGTGTAGCAGACCCCGCTTGTTGCGTATACTGCACAGTGTTGGCATCACATGACATGGCGCAATGTTAATTATTATTATTTTTGATGTGTAACATCTTTCCGCTCGCCTTCTATGTACACAATGTGTGGGAGTGATTTCGTGAAATGTGACGGAAGTTGGGCGTAACAGTATGACAGGAAGTCGGGGAAACGCGCAAGCGCGCCATTTTCTAAATTTAAAATCGATATTATGACAAGACATATTACTATTACATGTGACATATTGTGTAATTTGTCAAATGTCTTCTAATAAGTATTTATGACTTGTAAAAAAATATACGTAATTGTTAATCCTTTATTCTATTTTCTATTGTAATATTGATTTCAACCTGTTCGTGTGTATGTAATAGACTTTTAAACTATATCAATAAATATTTACTGATGATAAGTCTCAATAAGGTGCAGATCATTGATAAAAAATCCCAGTAAGTAATAATGAATAATTATTCGAGTAAAATATTTCAGTATATAGCTTTTTAAATCTTGAGGTTAATTTCTGTCACTGCTTAATGGAAAAGTTTCCGTATTTTATGTTACACATCACATGCGACTACTGTAAGGCTAGCTCGTTTTTTTAATTCTTTTTACATGTTGTATGTTTATTTGTGTGTTTTATTATGTGATTCCAATAAATGTCTTTTCTTCTTTCTTCTTCTTAATTAATGATCACCCCGTGACCACGGCCGGCGTAACTCCGTGGAAATGTCGGGTATAAACAAGGTATGATACTTTTTACTAATAAATCCGCGTTAATCCTCGTTTAAATTAGAACTATAAGAACATTAGAACGTATACGGGAATATACCAAATCGTACAAATAAACAAAAAGTGACCTAAAGGGAGTCCAAATCAACATTGTTTCTCGTATTCAACTCGAACTCCTCGTTCGGCTACCGACTCTTGTAAGTGTTTCATCGCAATGTGTAGTTTGAGGAAGCTTGAGAAAAAAATGGCGAGGCGTTTTGAGAGGAGGTTGTGTGGAGTGGTTGACTCACTGGTTGCCGGGGCCGGTGTCGGTGGTCTGCACGCTGATGACGCTGGGGGTGAGCGCCGATATGATCAGCCCCACCGGGATGAACGCCGTCACCAGCCGCAGCAGGCTCTTCCAAGGGTTCACCCTACAAGTTAAAAAGTTAAAGATAAACACTGACCTAAAATATGGATAAGTACTCGAGTTTATGATTAAACCTATCTTGAAATATATTTAATATCAAATAGTGGTAAAAAAGGTAAAATGATAGAGTCGTATTTCAGTTCTAGGATACAAACTGTCGATATAGATGGAACTAAATCATCTGGATCTCATGTAAAAATGGGAGTTCCGCAAGGTTCAATTCTTGGGCCCTTCTTATTTTTAATTTATTATTAACGACTTGCCATTCTTTTTGGAGAACTTCTATGGAATTGTTTTAATTGAAGATGATACTTCACTCATTTTTAATGTTACTAAGTGTAAGAATAATTATGATGATGTAAACAATGCTCTCGCAGAAGTACTTAGTTGGTTTACTGTTAATAATCTACAGCTTGATGCAAAAAAAACAAAATGTATTAAATTTACAATACCTGATGTTAAAACTGAACCCACTGATATTAAAATAAACGGTGTGATAAATTAGATTTGGTAGACTCAACAGTCTTCTTAGGTATAACACTTGACTCAAAACTTCAATAGAATCCTCATATATCGAAATTGTCTGGTAAACTCAGTTCTGCTGCTTATGCTATCAGAAAAATTAGACAATTAACAGACATTGAAACTGCTAGAACAGTTTATTTTAGCTATTTTCATAGTGTCATGTCGTATGGTGTCTTACTGTGGGCTACAGCAGCTGATGTTGAATATATATTTACTTTACAGAAACGAGCAATAAGAACCATCTATAAACTAGGTTCCCGAATTATTTTAAGAAATATTTTTAAAGAAATTGGTGTTCTTACAGTTGTATCTCAGTTTATTTATAATTGCATAGTTTTGTGCGTTGCAATATCAACTCATTTATAAAACACGGTGACGTACACAATTTCAATACTACAAAATAAGAAAAACTTGTAATGCCAATGTTCAGGTTGCAAAAGATTCTTGGCTCTTTCTTGGGGCAAGGTACACACTACAACAATATTTACCTTTAGATATCTATACTAATATTATAAAGCTGAAGAGTTTGTTTGTTTGTTTGTTTGTTTGTTTGAACGCGCTAATCTCAGGAACTACTGGTTCGAATTGAATAATTCTTTTTGTGTTGGATAGTCCATTTATCGAGGAAGGCTTTAGGCTATATAACATCACGCTGCGACCAATAGGAGTGAATCATCAGTGAAAAATGTTGCAAAAACGGGAAAAGAGCCTAAAAAATTAAAAATGCTGCCGAAAGTCACTATTCCACGCGGACGAAGTCGCGAGTGTTTAATAATCATGTAAAATCTTCTTTACTAAAGAAAGGTTATTATACAGTCAAAGAATATTTAGATGACAAAACAGCCTGGTTATAATAAAATATCCACTTTTTATTTTATTGGGATCAATCATTACTTTAATAATATGTTAACGCTCTAATATGATAGCCTTTAACAGCAGTATCCTACAGTTTACGAACAATATTTTTGTTGCGTTAAACATTTCATTAGGTTTTTATTTAGAGCAGCTTGAGTGTGGCATGCTCTTTTTATTGTCTCTGCGGTGCGGTGGTGGCATGTGTGTCGGGTCGTTACATTCTCTAAGATATGGTTGAGTGAAGCGATGGCTGATTCATATGTCATACTCGTGAACAGGTGCCGCCTGTGGAGGCTGGTCTGCTCTCTTGCATACTATTATTTTTACTATTATTGACAATTAACTATTATAGTTTAACTTTGTTTTTTTCTTAGACAATTTTTGACCTTTATCAGTACAAGATGTAGCAAACTTAGATATTATTATTTTTTCTCTTTTGTTTTTTTTTAACATGTGTGATTATCCTTTATATTTTGTGTTTTTATTTGTGATGGAAAGTGTCCTTTTATGATTTTTCAATATTTTTGACGCTGTATGAGAAAAACGAGCTTAACATTTGCTGAGTTTCTTGCGGTCCTTCTCAGTCTCTCGCCCAGAGTAGACTTACGAACCGAGATGACATTCAAAAGAGCTATTTGTAGCCTAAACTGAATAAATGATTTTGAATTTTGAATTTTTTTTTGGTTTTCTAGAGGGAACGGCAACACGCACTAGTGCGTTTTCCCGTACCCTACTAGGTTCTCCAAGGGGTTCGGCTCGGATCGGTCCTTATTTTGTCCTTGAGGGAAAATTGGCATAAATACTCCTTTTAAGAAGTCACGTAATTCGAATGTCGGGCCTTGTCTAGTCTCTTTTATTTGTTTTATCAGTAAGTTATGTTTGCCATTCAAATATAATGATGAGAAATGATCTGTCACATCCGGTTTAAGCAACACACAAACGCTTGTCAACTTATAGACACACTCAAGACAAGTGCTATCTCAAAAGCTTGTTTGAAAATTACTGCGCATGACGGTATGCTGGCCGAGAGAGCTTCCTCTCCGAATTTGGATGAAACTTTGTACATAGACAGACCATGACGACATCCTTGGTCGAGTGTACACCGGTTTTCATGGGGTCGCCATCTCTGAGGTCCCGGGTTCGATCCCCGGTTGGGTTAATTTAAAAATTATTGTTTTTCTAAGTTGTCTCGGGTCTGGGTGCTTTCTATGTATAATAAGTATGTATTTAAGTGTTTTAAATATGTTTATCCGTTGTCTAGTAACCATTTTAACGAGTTTCATAACGAAGCTTCTCTTGGGCTAGATAATTGGTGTGCATGTAGGAAAGTTTATTAATTTATTATGACCTGGACTAGGATAAGGATACTTTTTATTCCGGTAACAGGTTCCTGTGGGATAGTCTAGTCTTCGCGAACTAAGTCGCTGGCGACAACTAGTATTGTAATAATTGTAATAAATTGGCTCTTAATCAATTTTGCATAGTTTTTTATTAAATGAGTGTTATATAGGTGATGGTATTTAAAGCCTCACGAATTAAAATGGTATCGTTTCATGATTCATTGAAACCATATCTGGAGTGAATGGTTCAACACACCTACTAGCGTGTAGCGGGCCGCTCGGCCGCTCGCGACGTCGTCCGCTGGAGTTGTTCACCCTTCTTCTGATTTTTTTCTTTTTTTTCAGAGAGTTCACCGGGCTCTTTGGGGGCGGCGAGAAACTTAAAGGGTTCCTCATGCCGGGTAAAACGAAACACCTCCGGGGTATTTTAGAGGGAACGTCATCACGCACTAGTGCTCGTCTCCGTGCATACTAGGTTTTCCGAAGGGTTCGGATCGGATCGGGGGAGTGAACACCCGTATAGGAATATATATATATATATATATCCCACTATTGTTTAAACTTTATTTACTAGAACCCTATTTCAGCAGCGGCAGTGGCAGCGCCACCTACCGGGTCCCATCCCACTGTGAATCTAAACCTTCCAGGGACCCACTTTAACACATACGAAAACAACCATTTAGGAGGAGCTCAGTGACATTCACAAGTATGGAAGAATTTATGTATGTTAAGATGTATATTGCGACATTGGGCTAGCGGCGGCGGCGCGGTGGCGGCGCGGCGGCGGCGCGGGCGGTGAAAGGACCCACCACGTGCTCATCACTTTCCATCGCCCCTTATTTTTGTTTATTGCTGCATTCATTCATACTTCTCTGTGCACTTTCGGAATTCGGGGAGTGGTGTATGGCATTTTTTGCACGGACCTACTTTTCCGGTTGACGCATTCACCGCGACGCAGGAAGTTTAACGATTGTAAATAATCCGGTCGCTTTGTCGATGTGCCTATGGATGTTATGTGTGTTCCTTAATATTTAAAAAGTTTATTTTGTGGGTTTTCTAAGACTTTTTAGTTTCGATATAAATATAGCCTTGTGTTAATCATAGATAACGATTTAAAAAACTTATTATTATCATAATGGCGCATAATGTAGTACTTATGTACTACGCATGAAACTTAGAAAGCTTTACCAAAATCATAGGCTTTTACGAGCTATATAAAACACAGAAAACTCTATCGGTAGAATTACCGGCAAAGTAGCATTATGGCTTATTATGAGACAGTAATTATGATTAAAAAAACACGGTGACTGTATGTTACTTCATGTGAATAGAAATCATAAAGTCTACGGTTGGCGCCGCACAATGGTGACAGAAGGGGACCAACGACCTGCCAGGCTCAAGCGATAGATATCATCGTTTTCCGCAATACTATATCGAATAGAGCTCTTTTGTTTGCGTAGAAAGTGATACGTAGTTATTACAACATGACTTCGCATACAAGGAAATAGAAAATAAAGCATGAGCATTTATAATGTTTTATTTGCCTTAAACATGAATTTCTGTAACCTGCAAGGTGGATAATAAACATTCAACTGATTGGGGTTAATCAAAGAAGCGCTACTTACTACTTCCAATCAATTTCTCATACGTATAATTACCCTATTGACAGACCTGTCAATTAGATTGATAGATATATACATACATACTTGGACTTGGGGGCATATCTTACGATTTGGCTTGGACTGTGAACCTGTTAATCAGTCTTATATATGGGCGGTCTTATCGCTTTAAAGCCATTCCGGACTCATGTCTCCGCTGATGTCTCCCCCTTAGTCCTGGTGTCTCCCCCAGGTAAAGCGATAAGACCGCCAATATAATAAGACTGATTAAGACCGAATATAAGACCGTGATAAGAACTACAATTATCTTATTATATTATTTGTTACTAAAAATAATATTTATTGTTATAATGAGATAATTGCATATGTATCGTATATGTATTCATACATCACACTAATATTATAAATTTGAAAGTTTGTGTGTATGTATGTGTGTATATTTGTTGCTTCTTCACGCTGCAACGGATGGATGGATTTGCATGGAATTCGGCATACAGATAGTTTATAACCTGGATTAAAACTTTTTATCCCAATATTCCCACGGGAATATTCACGGGGATATTCACGCGGGTGAAACCGCGAGCGGCCGCTTGTCTTCTAAATAAATAAAACTTGTGCAGGACGCTGGTGCGACTGATGCGAATCTTTTTAACGACCACTGGCGTGTTGCGAGTTGCGACGACGCGGTGAGCGGATTTCTAGTTGAATGCGTGTTATACTACACCAGTCTTAGTCAACAGTAATAGAAATAATGCAATGAACTGGGAAAGGCAAACCGCTAGTGGCCAAAGGGTAACGCAGTTTTCGGACGACTACGACTCACGGAGAAGTTGTCGTGTTACATATTTATTTATTTATTGCACTTATTTATACAGTAATATAGTAATAAATTAATATATGATGGCCTGTTACAAACCCTGTTAGGGCATCGCAAAATTATAACTATTCTTATATATTAATAGTAATTATAAACAAAATATAAAATTAAAAATGTTTATTTATTTATTTTGAAAAGGACAGCTAACAAAACATACACTTCGTGAGTAATTAGTCGTACATTAATCTCTAAAGCTGAGTGTTATCTCAATAATAAGCTGCCATTATTAATTATATGTTGAAAGCGTGTGAGCTTTCCGTGGACATGTATAAGAACCTATTTATTGTCTTTGTCTTACATAAACTCTTGTATTGAGTAGTAGCATTTTTGTGCTAAATACTGTTTTAATATTTTTTTTAATGAGATTTAATTTTTTTCGGCTTTAATATTTTTTGGTATTTTGTTAAAGATAAGGATCGATCTATAGTAGAGACTATTTTTATACATTTCTAATTTGGGTTCTGGAAGAATAATGTTATTTTGATGACGGGGGTTTTTAATATATTCGAAAGGGATTTTTCTTTACAAAAAAGGCTGTTTCTAAAATGTTAATGCACGGAAGAGTTAGAAGGCTGAGTTTTATAAAATGGGGCCTGCAGGACTCTGGTTGATAGATGTTGGCGACAATACGGATACATTTTTTCTGCTGGACAAATAGGTCATGTGCGTTAATGCTGTGCCCTCACAAGATGGTTATACCTACCTACGAGTATAGCTTCAATTGGGTATAGTTTATTTGTAATGGAAAGTGTTCTTTTATGATAGGGCATTTTTCAATATTTTTGACGCCGTACGGGAGAAAAGAGCTGGACACTTGCTGAGTTTCTTGCCGGTTCTTCTTAGCACAAGGTCTCCCGCCCAGAGTAGACTTACGAACCGATGCCATAATGACGTTCATAAGAGCTATTTGTAGCCTGAAACCTGATTTGTTGTTGTAAACTGAATAAATCATTTTGAATTTGAATTTGAATCAAACCAAACAGCTGACACGTACCGTTTCTTATGATCCAAGTTATTGTTCTCCTTGAGGTCGTTGAAGTCCAGGCCAAAGTCGTCGTCGGCGGCGGTGGGCGCCGGTTTCTGCTTGAACGCGTCCGGTGATCTGTAAAGGCCGCCTGCAGGGACGTTCAGGGGAGCCTCGATGGTGGGCCGCGACTCCTGGTCTGTGGGCTGCCAGCTGCCTGGATACAAGGATATCTTTACCATGTTGTTTTGTTAAGTTTACGAGATTTATAAGATTATAAGAGTACGTACATTGAAATTACACACTTTATTTAACACCTATAAGATACTCAATAATTTTGTCAAGATTTTAAAAATCGGAGGCATACTTGAGGTTGCCATGGACTAATAATAGGTAGGGTAGTGTCGTGGTCGCTCACTATGGGCCTCATAAAAAGGCTCAAGGTTACTCAAAGAGCAATGGAGAGCGCTATGCTCGGGGTTTATCTGCGTGATCGAATCAGAAATGAGGAGATCTGCAGAAGAACAAAGGTAACCGACATAGCCCGAAGAGTTACTAAGCTCAAGTGGCAGTGGGCAGGGCACATCGCTCGCAGGACTGATGGCCGCTGGGGCGGAACAGTCCTTGAGTAGCGACCGCGTACCGGAAAGCGCAGTGTGGGCAGGCCTCCAACAAAGGTGGGCCAACGATCTGACGAAGGTCGCGGGAAGTCGCTGGATGCGAGCAGCACAAAACCGGTCGTTGTGGAGATCCTTAGGGGAGGCCTTTGGCCAGCAGTGGACGGGTAGTCCCTTTCTTCTCCGAATATCGATCGCCCGAAAATCAAAATCCCTACCGCGTTTGCTATAATCATCACTATCCATAATGTTCGCGTATACGAAATTTTATTTTACCTAATCGTCTTTAATTCTAATGCTTTTGTGTCATAATATCGGGTGCTATAATAATTGGATATCCTAATTTTTCTTGCTATAAAGTCACATGTCCTAAGTGTTTTATTATTTTTATTTATTAGACAACAGTACAATACTAGCTGCCCTACTCCTGTAGGTCACGTGATAGGTTAGAAATTTAAGACAATCGCGAAGCGCAGCTTAGCGATTGTCTTGAATTTCAAGGTAATTTTTTTTTATTAGACAACAGAAATCTAGCTTCATAATTTTGATTTTAGGGCACGTGGTATTTTGAGACATTACGTTAGGGCTTATAACTATTATAGAAAAGCCTTTTATGTCTTTTAAACATTATAGATTGTAATATTTATAGCAAAAAAATTTAGGTCATATTATACAAGGTGTCTCAAAAGAAAGTTTATATTTGTTTATATTACTGCGTGAACGCAACGCTTCTGAAGGGCGCGGGGGATATGTCAATCGGTAGCCTGGCTCTTGGGAATTTTTCGCTATGGAGCGTTTCTCGGGAGCGGACCGTGCATTGTGCGTACTTGAATTTTACAAAAACGCTAATTCTGCGACTGTAGCGCGAAGAAATTTTTGCAGTTTTCGAGGTTTTCGTCATTAAAATGAGGCACCAAGCATTCCTCTTATTAGGAAATGGGTAAAGAAGTTTGAGGAGACCGGTTCAACACTGGATAAACCAAAATCTGGGCACCCAAGGTTATCGAGAACGGCAGAGAATGTGGATCGGGTTAAGCAGTCTGTTCGTGATGATCCCGACCTCTCCATTCGGAAGCGTGCAAGTGCTTTGAATGTGCATAAACCATCGCTACACCGCATTTTGCATAAAGATCTGAAGCTGCACGCCTATAAAATTCAACTTGTGCAAGAATTGAAACCCCAGGATGCCAGTCAGAGGTTAGAATTCGTAAACCAGGTAAATGAGCGCTTACAAACGCCCCGTAGTCCTGATTTGACTCCTATGGACTTTTTCCTGTAGGGTTTCCTCAAATCTAAAGTGTATGTTAATAAGCCAACATCCCTGGAGCAGTTAAAAGAAAATATTCGCCACGAAATGGGTGCCATTACGGAGCGTACCTACTTGCCAAGCCGTCATCAGAAATTTTAGTGTTAGATTGAATGAGTGCCACGAACGCGAGGGTAAACATTTGGACGACGTTATTTATAAGAAGTAAATTCCCAAAGATTGCGGTTTAATAATAAATAAATAGTTATTCGATAAATGGCTTATTTTTTTTTATCGATATTCTAAATATAAACTTTCTTTTGAGACACCTTGTATAAAGGGATTTCGATTTCAGGGCAAGTGATATTATGAGACATTAAGTTAGGGCTACTTATCATTCAGACACATGATGATTATGTCACAAAACATTATGACACGTTAGATTATGAATAAAAAATTTATGAGACAAAATAGTGAACCCAGTGGACGTCTTTTGTCTGAGATGATGATGATGATGATGATGATGATGATGAGTGACCCTAGTGTTCGACAGAACCAGTGATCGGCATGTAAGTCCTTTAAACATTAAAAGTAAGGATCAGCACCTGATGTAGCCTTTAGCACCAATTGAATACCGTCCACCTGCTTTCTTGCTGTCATCCCGCAATCTATATACTTCATCATCATCATCATCTCAGCCAAAAGACGTCCACTGCTGGACAAAGGCCTCCCCCAAGATGGGGGGTATTTGCCATAATCGCCACGCTTGGCAGGCGGGTTGGCGATCGCAGTAGGTTGAAAGTAACCTCAGAGAGATGCTGCTGCCCATCCTCTGGAATGGATATAGATATCATCTATATACTTACTACTATATAAATCTGTAGGCTCTGTCTGTACATGCAATTTTTCTGACAAATTTTGGGATAAATATTCGTAAATGCTTATATAATTTTTACCGCAAATTTTGTTGCGAACAAATTACAAAAACACAAACGGTAGTTGTTAACATTGAATGGGCGCCTTTGGCTTTCAAAGTAAAAAGTAAATAGTGTTGAATAATTTCGGCGGGCTGGTTAGAACCAAGATAGCTCAATTGGAAGAGCACCTGACCCGGTATGTCAGAAGGGTGCAGGTTCAAACCCTGCTTGTGGAAATTTTTTCAACATTTGTGTTTTTATAAATATTCGTTTTATGACTCACTGACACCAATTGTACGATTTTTGAAAATTTTGTCTGTCTGTTTGTCTGTCTGTATGTCCTCTTATAACTCAAGAACGGCTTGACCGATCTTGATGAAAGTTTGTATGTAGTAAGAACATGAGATTGTGCAAATGATAGGCTATAAAAAAAATATTGACAAATTTTCGCACAGCGAAGTGGGCGGGTGACGGCTACTATTCAATAAAATCTATGTTATTGTTGGCAACGAAAACTCTATCGCACACTGACCTTAAAGCGTCGAACGCCATTGCTGCCATTACCATACCTATCATTTAAATCATCATGATCATCATCATCATCAGCTGATTTTATGTACCCACTGCTGGGGCACGAGCCTTCCAAGTGGATGGATAGGGAGAACGGGCCATAAACCACTACGCAGGCCCAGTGCGGATTGGTGGTTGTTAACGATTGCTAATGCAGCCGGGACCAACGGCTTTACGTGCCTTCCGAAGCACGGAGGAGCTCGAGGTGATACATTTTTGGTCACCCATCCGATGACCGGCCTTTACGAAAGTTGCTTAACCTCAGCACTCGCAGACCGGGCGCGTTAACCACTGCGCCATCGAGCTCCTCCATAGTTTAAATGATTTGTCACTAAGGCTCTTTTACTTATTAGCTACAGCTTACATCAATAAAAGTATAATTAACTAGCGGCCCGTCCCGGCTTCGCACGGGTGGACATTTCTTTCTTAATATAGCCTATGTTACTCAGCGCTAATGTAGCATTCTAATGGTGAATTAATTTTTAAATCGGTCCAGTAGTTTTTGAGTTTATTCGATGCAAACATACAAAAATACAAAGCTTTCCTCTTTATAATATTATAGTCACTTCGTCTTTTCACTTTCGTCACTTAATTTGAATATCAAAATTAACCCCAGACGTCCTCTCCCAACGTTTGTCCCTCCCACATTTCGGAATAATAAATCTTATAATAGTCCCATTGCTCGTATGTGCAGAGAGTTTAACAAACTTGCTATGGATCACAATTCACTTGATATTTTCAATAGTAACACAAATGTATTCAAAACTTCCATCAAGACATTATTAATTGACCCAAATGGCTAACGACCCAAGTGTAGTATTTCCAAATAGTTTTAAGTAATTTTAAAATTATTTGGAAATATTATTTCTCTAAATCTAGTTCTATTTTCCTTTTTAAATCTAAAACTAAATATAATTTTACACATGTTAAGCACACATAAACTACTTGTGTTAACACAATTAGGACATTAGTCTAGTATAAAATGTTGTTAAACCTATTATGTATTTATAACTTTGTTAGGATTAATGTCTGTTGTGTAACCTAATAAAATAAATAAATAAATAAATATAGTACGAGTATAGTATAATATAGTATAGATATATTCCAATGTTATTACCCTTGGGCTTAGTGAAGATGCTGCTTTCCATCTTGTAGGGGAACCTGTTCTGATGTCTGAACGCGTCGTTGAAATAGCTCGACTTATAATGATCTTCAGGAAAACTGTAAAAAATACAAACAGCTTGTTTAATTATTTATTTAGGCAAACACAGCAGACAAAAATCATAGAAATTTAATAACTTTCTATATTAGTGCTAAATTTCTATTCAAAAAGTACATAGTTATGTTATGTTTAAATCCGCCTACGGTTCTACATGCTATTTTTTTAAATTTATTTATAAGGTCACATTACAGGCAACAGTTGAAAAAAGTAGCACAATTTAAAAAAAAAACTTATACTCTAAACTATCACCTAAAATCATGCATCCCTGACATGAGTATAATTTAATGGTTTGACATAATGAGATATTAGCTATATTAGTGAAATAAGGCCGTGAATATTTTATTTTATTATAGATATATTGTTTAATCAACCATATTTGAGAGAGGCTATTGCTTGCTTAATATTGCATATTTTAGTATTGTGCTAAAAGTTGGCTCGCAAGTTTAATTTTAAGTCGAAGCTGGTAGAAGTGCGATAGTACGAGCACATGAGTAGTGCGAGTGAGTTCAAATGAATGCTTGAAATACTTTTATTGTTCGTTAACTGCAAATATGACAGTTTAATTTGGCTTCATAACACTAATAACGCGTGGCTTCCTATTTTAGGTTAGGATTGTAAATGTTAAGGTCTACACTTACCTCAAAAAACCAACAGGTGGTCTTTTCAGTGGCCTGAAGTCCCCTACGGTGGCCCTCGTCGGCGTCACCTCCACACTCTCATCTAAGAACGAGCCCAATTGTGGGCTCGGCTTGAACCCTTTATCTGAGTCCGATGTTTTGTTGACCTCAGCGGAATCGGTTTCGTTGTCTCCTGTCCTGCCAGCATCTGCTACAGCGAAGGCAGCGTCTAGTTTCCACGCTGAAGCATCGCCACTGATCTTGGTTTTCTCTTTGGTCTGCAGAGTGCTGCTGTCTTTGTCGTGGTTGGAGGTTCTATTGGAGACAGCGTACAAGGTCGTGGTGTTCTGAAAGGCTTCAGGGCCGACATCTTCAACGCTCTCTGTCACTCGGTGGCACGCTGCGTGCGTCACAAGAAGCAGAGCTATAAAGAGTATCTGTGGATGTTCAAGGGGATGGTGGTTGAGTTATTACGAGTGAAACGATTTCAATTTATTCAGAATCAAAACAGTTG
This sequence comes from Eudonia lacustrata, assembly GCA_947562085.1. NCBI lineage: Eukaryota > Metazoa > Arthropoda > Insecta > Lepidoptera > Crambidae > Eudonia > Eudonia lacustrata. The sequence goes on from OX387324.1 coordinate 21,828,310, forward strand.
CAGTTACAATCAATTTGATTGGTATAGTTCCATTGTGTTCCTACTTAATTAAATTACTACTCATATGCTACTCATATATCTGTTTTTGAATCTGTGTTGAGTTATGTGTGTGTTATATATTCAAGATTCTCTTTGGCCACAGGCATGCACTTTTAAATATATTTTTTTAATTGTTATTATTGTAAGTATAATTAAATTAATAAATATAATATATTGTATCTTGACTCGGCTAAGCTATTAAGGCATATGTGGAACATGTCAGCAGGCACCTCAGGTAGGTATGGTATGTTTTCCATCACACTTTACTCTTAATATTTAGTTACGCAAACTTCATGAGCATGCAAACATTAAAAGTGTCATCATTCATTGCCGCTAGTTCATTAAAACATGTGACATAATTTTAACATTCAGAATTGAAATGTTACCAGCACCGTTGCGCTCGCAGACGTCCATCAAATTCAGTGAACCACTGGTTTTCACGTTTTTATTCCACACTTTTACTTTTATGTTTTCTGCATTATCAGAAGTTGTATCTGCAATACCAACTTTCTCCGTGGCTGCAGATTTGTGGAGGGCCACCCCCCACTGAGCAGTCCTCGACAATGCGAGGGCCGGGCTCCGAGAAAGCTGCGACCTTAAGGGCTCCAGGTCAACCTTGCCGTGCATTATCGGTTTTCACATCTAGTAATTACAAGAAGTCATCTAGAAAAGCAACGTAGTCAATTAGAGGGATCTTCATTTATCACTTAAAATTTTATGTCCCAAGTAATTGTCTATAAATCTTATTAGATGTTTTATGTTTAAGACTAATGATGTAAACGCCAGTAACATTTGATTAATATCATAAAATTGTTTATTACAGTTCATTAGTTTCAGATTTACATTAATTGACGTGAACGTTAATCGCCATGTTAATTAATCCGTTCGATTAACTTTATTACGTTTGAAAGGATCATAAAGCGAGCCGATATCATTCTATTTCCATAAGTAATTTCTCCTGACTGATTTCTGACCTTACGGAAAATCAAAAACAGATTAGTTTAATGTTCATATTTGGTCGACCCAAATTATCTCACGATCAGTGTTACAACGAAATTGAATGAAATGAATGTTTATTCAATTAAACGTACTAGATAAGCGCTTTTGAATCGTCTCAAAATATTTTACCTACCACCCATTCAACGATGTGCGTTGTGGGTTGAGCAAACCATATCTGCAAAGGTTCCGGTATCGTCTATAATTTGTAATAAATGAATATTGATACGATCGATGGGTTATTCCAATAATCCCCATCGACTTTCCCCATCAATTGAACTTGAACTTTTCTTCCACAAATCTCCATTCAGTGCCAATCAAATAGATAACCTTGTAAGGCAGGAGACAAACTGTTTTCGGCTATGACATCCCCGGTGTACCTATTCAGGAACATCCATGACCCCGTAAACCATGAGAAAATTGTATCCAACATTTTTTTCTTGTCTCTTGACTTTTTTGACTGTTAGAATTTGTAGTTACCATCGTTTGTTTTTTTTGTTTTATTTACTCTCCTTTTATCTGCACGTTCTATTAATAATACACAGTGCATTCCTGGTGTAAATGTCCTAGGAAAAGACAATCTGCCTCGTAGTATACGTGACAATTAATTAAATGAAATCTAACAGTTCTCTGGTATGTCGGTTCCTGGTATGTGTCACTGTCACCCCAAGGTCGAGGCGGCGTTGGGCATGCTACTTCCGATCGCGTACAGCCGTCCGTCCGTGTCTCCGCGTCCGAGTGCAAGTGGCTTACCATCTTTGGTGAAAGTGAGCAGTCGGCATGAGGTTATGCAACTGACGACTGGCCGTCTCTCAGCGGCTTGCTACTACCGCAGACGTGTTTATAGAAAAAATATGTACGTATAATAAGTTAAGGTTAAATATTTTATTGTAGATAGGAAAAAGCTTGCAAATGTAGGACATAAAAAAACTCAAAATTTGCAACACAATATTGGAGTCACGGAATTTAGTTAGTAGTAGTACTTAATAGAAAAACCATGAAATAAGCGCGGCGGTCACCGGATGTGTGCTCATAATGTTGTACTTATTTTTATTGTATGCCTAGAAAATACCGTCATCTATTGATCCCAAGGTACCAAGAACAAGCCGTCCGACAATAAAACTACATTGCTTAAACCGATAAGTCTGCAAGACAACAATAGCTATATCTATCTTATATAAAATTCTCGTGTCACATGTGAGTTGCCATACTCCTCCGAAACGGCTCGACGTATATTCGGTAAGTCTGATAATAGGTCGTAATATATTTTTTATACCCCTAAGTGATAAGGGTGGTCCACCCCAATTTTTTGTTTAATTTTCCAATACAAAATGTTCCTAGCTGTAAAACATACTATTTGTTTGTTTTGTTGTCATAGAAACGATTTGATTGTATTGTTGAAATAGAAACTGTCAAAGCGATACGTAGTCCGCTGGGTCAGCTAGTTTTATATAAATACTAGCGGCCGCTCGCGGTTTCACCCGCGTGGTTCCCGTTCCCGTGGGAATATCGGAATGAAAAGTATCCTATGTTTTAATCCAGGTTATAAACTATCTGTATGCTGAATTTCATCCAAATCCACCCATCCGTTGCAGCGTGAAGAAGCAACAAATATACACACAAACTTTCGCATTTATAATGTTAGTGTGAAAACATAAAAGGGTAAAAATTTCAGCAAAACTCCTGAATCCCAAGTTTTCGCTTTTTTATATCTTACTGGTAGGCACTTGGCCCTCACCTCACCTAATGTTAAGCTTGTTTGCGAATTCTTGATTAAAAACTTATAATTGCATATGTTTTTATCACAGCTGTCAAGAGACATCCAGCTGAGCTGCGCTCTCACAGCTCTTAATGCCATTAAGTTAATAATAACGAATGCAACCTCTTAGCCCGCCCGCTGGGCCATAAACTGTCAGCGCGGACGCCAGAAGTTCACGATCCTCATTTGGGGGGGCATCAATCAGCTGGCCTATAAACGCGGCGTTGCGTCACGGATCCACCGGCGGCGGCGGCGGCGGCATTCCCGCGCAGGTGCGGGTTCGGTGCTCGTGAAAGTCGGCACGAGCCCGCCGCCGTGGGAACTGCCACGATAACGATAAGAGAGCAGAAGGTCTTTTTGAATGTTACATGGTTTTTTTAAGCCGGCAAAGAAAGAATGGAAAGCCTCCACTGCAGACCATGAATACTTTCAACGACTATGGTCTTACTCGCGTTGCGTTGTCAGCCCTAAAGCTTAAGTTATTTTGTGTCGATACCCTGTAAATTCAATGGATCTAGTATCTTTAAACTGGGACACAGTTTTATAAACTTGCTGTTTGACAGCCGATATAGAAATGAGGTAGATCGACGTTCATTCGGATTCGGATTATAGGCAGAATTTGACCACCACGCAATAAAACACATGGTGGAAAAGTCAGTCTCTTGTTGTTCCTGTTCCTGCGTCATTATCGTGTTACGTTGGGTCTTGGCTGAAGTTAGGACGCAGAAGTTTTATCTATCATTACTTTTGGGAATACTTTGTAGGCAACATTAGTAAGTTTTTGATATATTCTGTTTTTATTATATTGTAAATCTCTTTGTAATGAACTGTTTATTTATTGAAATGAAACAACTTTTACGGATCTACTCGCGTTTATTTTACACATTATGTACTTATATGTGTGTGATCGTCAATTTTAATGAATTATTAGTTTTATCTCTCCAAAACAACAATCATTGTGCATTTGACTTGAACACACATTTTCTTGTCTTTAATCTTATTTAAACACTCCATTGATAAACCATTATTAGTTGTTTCAAGGCTATTTTTATACTATTTATTATTTTAACAAGTGGCATTTTTTTCTGAACTTCCTTCCACAGTCCTCCTTGTTACAGATCTCTTGTAGCCATTTGGTAGTTGTCTTACAGCTGAAGGACTGCAGTTCTGCACAGAGATGAGGTTCTGTCGTTACGCCAGCGTGGCGCGGTCATTGCGTCAGCGCAGCGCGGCGCGGCGTGCCTTTGAATCAGCCGTTATGTCACTCGTGATCGATCGGTCTTATTTCACACTTCACATTGTCTTCATTAACCTAGACTCGGAGATTGAATGAACTTTCTACATTGTTAGACGCACTGATAGGCCTATAGTTACGTATGATATTATTATTATGACTTGAGGCACTTTGTAAATGGCATACGTCTTCAGCGTTAAGATCTTTTATTTGTTTTATCACTCAACTATGTCATGATGGCTCTGGTTCGACTATTTCATTTATGATATTAGCTAAATTCATGCCGGCAAATAACTAAGCGCTTTGGAATCTAGCTACTAAATTGATTGGACTCAATAAGATAAGCTTTATGGTATTTAAACTGATGGCTATTGGATTAGTTTTCCTAGGGATTATCCTGGGGTATTCTTGGGTTGAGCAGGTATTTACCATTAATCCTCCGTGTTACGCTTTCAGCGCTCCCTTGCCATATGCTAGGCGTAGGTCCTGAAAGCGTTTTCGATCGCGCGCTGTCTGCCACAAACGTTTTGTTAATTTCTACACCTGTCCTTGGCTACAGTATTTTTCTTCGGATGTCTTCTTCACTTCGTGTAACTTTAGATAGAACATAATCATTTTTGTGGAATGTTGTGTCTGTCTTCTTGCCTATACATACATATAGATATTGCCTATAAATACATAGACAATATGTATATTTTGCTCTGTTTATGTTTCATCATCTCAGCCAAAAGACGTCCACTGGTGGACAAAGGCCTCCCCCAAGGATCTCCACAACGACCGGTTTTGTGCTGCTTGCATACAGCGGCTTCCCGCGAGCTTCACCATATCGTCAGTCCACCTTGTTGGAGACCTGCCCACACTGCGCTTTCCGGTACACGGTCGCCACTCCAGGACTATCCCGCCCCAGCGGCCATCAGTCATGCGAGCAATGTGCCCTGCCCACAGCCACTTGAGCTTAGCAACTCTTCGTGCTATGTCGGTTACCTTTGTTCTTCTGCGGAAACCCAGAGCATAGCCCTCTCCATTGCTCTTTGAGTTGAGCCTTTTTATGAGGCACCAAAATGGTTTGGCGACATGGACAAAAAACCACTTCTCTTAGAGCCAAAGATCTCGAGTTCGGCGAGAGGTACATGTGGGTATCCCTCCCTTTGGCCAAATTATTTTTCGTCAAATTTCACTTCCCAAAGGGTTCCGCCCTCCACTCTCTTATCCCCCTCCTCCTAACCATCTTCAATGACTTTTTCACACATTTTAAGGTTAGTTTTAATGAGATTTAAGCTAATTATTATTTGTGTTCTATGCACCACTCAAATTGTTTATGTGGCACCTGTCGTTCCTATTCTTATTTATATTGTTAAGTTTGTTATTACTAATTACTTAGAAAATTGATGTACTTTTTCCTTTTTTTAAATTTACACAAACTCTCCACATTTGCATGCCGTGGCGGTCAATAATAGACTTAGCATTTAAGATGTTATTGTATGTTACATAGTTTTTTTTTATTTATTACAAGTTTTCGCTGACTGTTCTTAATAAATAAATAAATCGTATCATCATCATCATCATCATCTCAGCCAAAAGACGTCCACTGCTGGACAAAGGCCTCCCCCAAGGATATGAGGGGTAATTGCCGTAATCGCCACGCTTGGCAGGCGGGTTGGCGATCGCAGTAGGTTGAGGGTAACCTAAATAAATCGTATGCCATCTTAGTATTATGCCATGCAATATTTTGGGAAGAGTAAGTTGTGCTAAATGAAACATTTGTTAAACAATATGTCCAAAAAGAGATTTGCAAACTAAAAATTTGCAATTTGACAAATGTTTTTTTACCAAATGAAAATTTGCGTAAAGTAGTTTGCGATGTGATATTTTGGGAAACGTTTTATGGCCAAACATTAGTAATCCGTACATGTGATTGTGTACTGTTTTGTTAGTCGTATGGCTTAACTTAGGTCTGTCTTCAAATAAACAATGTAAGAAGCGTTGTTGAGTTCCGATAGAAGTGCGCTTCTACCTTCTACTATATCGTCGCTTACCATCCGGATAGCTAAAGGTTAAACGCTTCCTAGTTGTAAAATAATTAAAATTTGTAGTTTTATTGATTGATTGCTTAGGTTAATGAAGTAGTATGTCCTAAACTCACCATGTCTTGGACTGGACCAGCATTTTCCCGCGACTGCGGGCGGCGCGCGGCGGCGTCGTTTATAACATCTGTGTGCAAGCGCCGGCGCCGGACCGCGGTGAAAACGACGATTTTCCGCCAGGCAGGTACACTCCATCACAAACATACTTTAGACGTATGCAATGTAGAGAAAGAAATAAACTCTTCACATAAATTCGTGGTAGGTTTCCTTGAATGCCCAGAGTCTGACATGGTGGCGACGATTTTAACACCTATTGCTGCCAAGCAGTATTGTTTTATTGCGATTTGAAGGGTACTAGATCAAGAGCAATTTACAGAGCATAGAAGCGTAAAAAAGTGAAGCTGTCGACTACGTATCCTTGGTGTTGCAAGGATCCTGCTCGTTTGCCAGCTGTCACAAAAAACATCAAGAACCTTAGGTATATTGTTAGTTCTGAGCTGTGTTGTACTACTACTGTACTTATTGTACTTAGGAAGTAAAACTAACTAGGAGTAAGTACTTGTAGAACTGCTCATTTTAAAGCAAAACACTTATAATAAGCCTCTACAAAATATCGTTAACAAGCGCCAGGAGACGTTAGATGAGGGTTTTATTCCGGCAACCCTGACCAAACATGGCTACTTGAAACCATAAACTTCAGGGTCGTCAGTGAAAATAGGCAGTAGTCACCTTTAATATTAAAATAACTTGTTGTGTCTCCCTTATATTTTTACGAATCTGTGTGTGAGTGTACGTGCGCGTGAGTGTTCTGCTCGCGCCGCGCGTCGTCGCGTCCTAATCGTTTCCACGTGTTGCGCGCGCGCCGCGTCGCGTCGCGCGTCGTTAGGCGGTGGCGGTGGCGGTGGGCGGCGGGCGGGCAGGCGCAGCGCGTTCACGACGAAGAACGAAGATCAGGCACCGATTACATTATCGTTTGTGTGCTCTCGCATTGTACTAGTTCCTAGTTACGTGGTAACCAACATTTGAGATAACCATTAACCATGCTTATTTCTGGGGCACAGAGAAATCATTAGTGCACAGTGCCTGATCTTGATCTTACCTTATGTTAAGTGATGAGAAGGCCAATGATGGAAGCGCACTTCACTCGAGATTCTCAGCTAGCGAGGCACTGGCTACAAACATTGATGTTATGGCGACATATTTAGATAAGATGGTAGTAACTAGCCAGGCGGGCAAACAAGCCCTACCACCAACCAAATCGAGTACACAAACATGTAACCCCCGCTGGGAATCTAACCCGGCACCTCTGGGTCTAAACCGGTGGTCTTAGCCACTAGTTATAAGTTATATTTGACTAAAGTTATAACTTTAAAAACTAGTAGTAATCTGAAACACACTTTGACCCGACCTGGAAATTGAACCTTTGGTACCGGGCCGAACGCTTTGCAACTAGGCCACCAAGGCGTTTCATTTAAAAAAAATATTAAAGTAATTATTGTAATTTAAATAAAATTTCTCAATAGTACGAAGCTTGAAGTATTGATGGTTTAATATACTGATAATGAACGATGAACTCAACGATGTGCTAGGGGGTAACCACGATCTCTTATAGCAGTATTATTGCAGTTGTAAAAACGAGACGCGTGTAGCGGCGAATATACTCGCGTCTCTTTTCCACAACTGCAATAATACTGCTATAAGAGCTCATAGTCAGGAAGCTGCTCTCGCTGCAACATGTCAAGTACAGAAAAAAAATATAATAACCAAGTTTATACCAAAACAAACTCCGATGCAAATAAATGTTTATATAATTTTTAACGCAAATTTTGTTGCATATATATGTTGTTGTTGTTGTATGTCAGAAGGGTGCGGGTTCAAATCCTGCTCGTGGAAATTTTTTCAACATTTGTGTTTCCGATGCCAATGTTACTCGTACTTAGGAATAGAAGAAAACTCTATTAGTCAAATTCAAAATAGTTTATTTCATAAACATATCAGTAGTAGGTAGTACCTAATGATACATTACTGTTGTTTTCAAAGTTGGCATCTTGTTCGTCTTAAATTTATGTACATTGCTCCTTGTCTATCGTGAAAATACGTATTTCAATCCAATTCCATCCAATCCAATCCAATCCAATTCAATCCAATCGCAGTCCAGCTCTTGGCTTATCCCCCTGCCCCTAGCTGGTGGGTTACCACAAGTTCTTAAAGCAGTAATGTAGCAATTTAAAAGCAATTGTGGAAACGACACATGTATATACACCGCTATACGCGTCTCGTTTTCACGCTGCAAACAGTGCTACAATACTGTTTCAAGAGGTGATGGTAACTGGCCGTGATCTGCCAGATGCCCCATGGTTGCTCAGACGCTGTGCACGTTGTACATGATGGGGTACAGGAGCCGCTTGTTGGCTTGCATGCTGCTCTCCTGCATCATCTGCACTCGCCGGCTGTCCACCACCAGCGCGCAGTAGTACAGCAGCACTGGAATGGAAGACAAACTGCGTTCGAGTTGACTGACTGACTGGTAGGCGGAAACCTTAAGACCTATTTCGGCTTAGAAGTTGGATTCAGGATGCGATTTTAGATTGGTGACTAATATGCATGCTATGATATCAATAATGAGTCCTTTGTAAACTCTCGAACGGTTTATATATTAAAATCAAATTGTAAATAACGCAAAAATAAATAAATTACGGTGTACGGTTATTTCGTGTAAATTATTTCGATCGCATTGGTGACATTAACAAAACGCTCCCTGCTCTGAATCTGACTGATATTCTAATACTACATATTCTAATTGCAATTCTGTAGGCGATAGATTTCTGAAAAGTGAAGCCTGATTCTATTTATCAATTTAGTGCGTGGTGGTATTCTTCCCAAAACCAGGTCTACTAGGTGGCGACCTCCCTATAACCTAGTTACCTACCTATTTCTGTCACTGTATCTTTGTTTAAGACATTTTTTATTTTGCTACTTTCTCCAACATGATCGGAGATCTTATTTTTACAGTTCTCTGTCATTCTAGTTCTATATCTTATTCTTCTCGTACTTTTATTCCGCATACTACACATTCATTCATCATCTTTCATTCCTAGCAGTGGGTGGTCTGCTTTATAAACTAAGATTCTAGTATAAGACATTGCTCTGTATTGGTTTGAATGGTCCTTCTAGAGGCTGGGGCTCGAGCCTTCCCTACGGATGTAAACACCACAGACAGAACAGGTTATAAGTAAACCCACCACGCGGGCCCAGTGCGAATTGACGACTGCTAATGCAGACGGGACCAACGGCTTTGCCTGCCTTTCGAAGCACTGAGAGTACGTAATCCAGTGAAATTACAATGAGACATTAGAGCTGGGTCGGCGTTGCGCTCTATACTCATTGTGTGGCGGAGGCAGCTTGTGCTGTACCGGGTCAGTAACTTATCAACGTCGTCACGACGTACATGCGTGCGTGAAGTAGGCTGATATGACGATGCTCTCGGTGGCGGCCGCGTGAAGGTCTGGCACACGGAAGGAGACCGTCACCATCCCCAACACGCAAACCAGCGCCAGCGGCACGCCCGTGCACCACGCCGGCACCACCCACGCGCGCAGCAGCCGGGGGATGTTCTGCGGAAACATTTGTTTCTAATATTTGTTACGGTTAAACAATTGGCCTTCATCGCGATGATAAGACCGAAGGTGGAAGCGTACTTCACCCAGAATCATCAAATACTGAAGCACTGGCTACTTTATCTCTAGCTGCCGGAATACAACAATTTTACAAACAATGATGTTATGGCGACATATTTAGATAAGATGGTGGTAGCTAGCCAGGCGGACAAGTCATCTTATATGAGATGTCAAACTTTCTTAGTCTCCGTGTGACCACGGCTCGCGGTAATGGTTGGAAACGTCAGGACAAAACTAATTTGTTGGTAAAATAAAACGAAAAATTTTTGGCGGTTTATATGTTGAGGTTTTAGATGCTGAGTGAGTAGTATGTAATTTACCTAAGGTTAAATGTATCAAGAAACTATTGCATTGGAATTAGTCTGTAAAAATAGTTGTGTACTAAAAATAAATTAATAAATGTTGGGGCAGGAAGACTGATTGTCCTAGGTCAGTGGTTCTCAACCTTTCCCCGACCCCATGGTCGGAAAGGATCCATATCCTTTTACAAACTTTTTTTGTTAGCTTATGTGGTCCCGGCTACTGTATTTAAAAAAAAAGTTTAACCTTTACTTAAAACTTTAAAAGTATTTGTGGCGTAAGTTCAGTAGTGCCGACAGATTATCTTAACACACTTCACGATACCAAAAATGCTAATGCGAAACATTAAGCGCTTAGGGTACTTCTCTAGGAACGCCATATACATATTGTTCCACCCTGGGACCTAGGAATTAGCAAATAGATAGCGTAGGACCGTAGGTGACAGTGCAGGCATTACAAAAACACTGTACTGCCTTTTTAAAAATTATTCAGTAGATTTCATTATGTACTGTTCCGCGGACCATTACCGATGCTCTCAAGGACCATCTATGGTCTGCGGATCACCATTTGGGAACCACTGTTTAAGTACATACTGTAATTGTATGTACGATGTATATGTGTAATGTATTTACCCGGTACGCAGCGTAGATGAGCACGCAGCTGGCCACGCAGAGGGCGGCGGAGGATAACGTCATGCCCCCGTAGAGGACCAGCCTCTCCGCCGGCAGCCGGGCCCGCAGCGCCACCAGCGGCGCCACCAGCGGCACCCCGAACAGCACCATCAGCCCCGCGGACACCACCTGTGTGGCCCCATCCATTTCAATTTATAAAAAAAAACTTTAAGATTATAACTTACTATCATTTTACCTGCGTCTACGTTCATTTGGATTTAAGTATGTTACCCGCAAGGGATGTAACATTCTATCAGTGAAAGAATTTTTGGAATGGGATTTAGATTTTATTTTTAGTTTTTTTTTTGTTCCGGAGATTACCCTCCGCAAACAAATAAACAAACAAGCAAATAATATAGGTTTATTTAATTACTGAAAACGTTTAAGGCGGTTCCCTCGAGGAGATAGATCACAAGTCCGTCCGTCACCGAGAGCTCGCAGTAAAGAAAGAATTTAACAAAATTCCATAAATGTACATATTAATTATTAAAAATATTCATAATTAACTTTTCATTTCTTACGAAGTATTTTTAAATATGAAATCTAAGTTATGACTTCGTACACCTTACGGTCCTCGGTCTACTCTCGGCAAGGGCTGTTTCTTCCCCCGGCACAGTGTTACTAACGAAGACAATAAAACATCAAATAATTGTAAAAGTTTGAAGATCTATCGTTGTCATCGTTATCATTTTTGATAAAGGAATTTACTATAAAAATATGACATCACAGAAAATTTTCAAGAATTATTTTTCAAATAGAATACTCGTAAATCGGTGGTTATACAATAGCTCACTCACTAGGTATCTAATCTGTCATTCATAAATTATTATACTACCGCTAGTAAACGCTGATTGTGGGCGACAATAACCGTGTGTCGCGTTCAAGTTCGAGGAATTTATGCTTTGATAGACGAAAAAACTTACTTTTTTCAATTAATACTGGTAGATATATATTTATTTATAAAAGTCTGTAGTTTATTATTTATTTAATTAAAATCTTAAAATTGATAGAGGTGGGTAATTAAGAATCTTTTAGGAATAGAGGATTAATTTTGAAATGGATTCATATCTGAAGTGGTATACGAATCTGTATTTTGCATACGATTTTATTGTTGTGCTCAACCACAGTAACTGACTATCTACTCTAAACGCCAGAAAAAAAATAATGCCACTAACATTTTTGTGGTCTCAACCAGGTAGTTACTGGTTATATTATCTCTAATTGCCGGAAACAACAATTTTCTAACATTGTTGTTTATGGTGCGTAAATTAATGGTAGCACTGCTAGCTATCTAACCAGAAGGATTAAAACAAGCCGTACCACCAGCCAAACCAGTACAGTATTTACGCTCCGCTGGGAATTGAACCCGGGACCCCTGCCTCTAACTACCACAGACGCATCCACTTACTTCATACAAATACTTATCAAGAATCAGTTGTAGTGTAGGCAAGATTTATTTATAATATAAATACACTCAAGAGCAATGAATCCGGGTCACTTAAAGAAACCTATAAATCTCGGAAACTAAGAATGCTAGCTTAATGAAATAAATTATGTTTAATAGGCAATTAAACACTCCTTAAATGAAAGTAATAAATGTATGAGTCACTTTATTTTATTTACAAAAAATTACATACAGAAAAAAACTGCTGATCTCGCTTCAAAACAAAAATAGGTAACATGACAAAAAAAATAAAAAGAACAATCATTTAAAATTTAATAAATTAAAATTACCCATAAAACACACGCACATTTCATTCACAAAAACGCAAGCATTCTGACAATATGTTCCAAACACATGCCGCCAAGGCTGGAGCAAACCACCACACCACAACACGAGTATTTTGCAATTACTTACCTACTATTTTAGGCGTTTTATCAGTTACTTGTAATGTAAGAATTGTCTTAAAAGACACATTTAAAAAAAAATATCTATATTTTTTTATTTTTTAACTTTGTAACAACTGTAATTTGTTTTGTGTATGTAAGTAAATAAAATATAAAATATTAACTATTCTAGCAAATCATATCTTTATATTATTTTATTCGAGGTTTAGACCGTGTTGCACCGACCTTGGTCACTAATTTCCCCGCTACACACTTCTTTAAAATGGAATGCGAACATTTTTAGGTATCTATGTATTTGTTATTATATGAAAAAATATTTTTGAAATACACTTAATACCATTTAAACTTTCGCGTTCCATTGATATCAAAGTAAAGAAGGTGTGCTACCTTTAAGTAATACTATGCGTTAATTCCCCGTTTAAATTCTTTGATAGTTTTTGAATGTCACTACGTTCAAAAACTACTACGTTCGTAAAAGTCTAGACTTTTCTGAACTGAACCAGCGTGACGCAAGAAGAGGGGTGTTTGTTTTTGTATCCATATTTTTTTTTAATATTTGCGCTACCTATACGATGAACGGCAACAGAAATGCTAGTGCAGCCACCCTGCACTAGCATTTCTAGTTGCCGTTCATATCTCGCTGCTATGTTGGTAATTTTTTACCCCGTTACGTTATTTTGATGTAAGTATTTCGATCTATTTAATTTATGCACGAAAAAAAATATTTCGTTTGTACACAAGCATTACTTACTACGTTAGCAGCGTCAGCAGTAACTAACAGTTTCAAAACAATATAGTTAGGTCAGCTAAGTATCCTTTAAATTATTATTTTTATAACGTAGCAAAGCACTCCGCTCTACCTGACGTTAAGCCGAAACGGAGGCTTAGGCGAAGGCCAGTCTAGTAAAGCAGGATTGTGCCGCACTCACTACACTAGCCATCTTCTAGAGAGTTTACTGATCGACTCAGGCATTTTCAGCGTCACCGGCATTTTTTGGGGGGTGGCGAGAAACTTAAAGGGTTCCTCAAGCTGTGTGAAACGAATCGCCGTCAGAGGTTTTCTAGAGGGAACGGCATCACCAATGGTGTCCCCGTCCGTTCTCTACTAGATTGTCCGAGGGGTTCGGATCGCATCGGGGGCGGAACAACCCGAGGGCGCCTCTAAAGGCTCGGACCCCGGCTCGGGTTGATCGGGTCGTGGAGGACTAGGTCCTACGGTGTACGTACGTTGTGTTTTGTGGCGGACATCGTCTTTGAATGTGAAGGGCCGCTTGTATGCAATCAATAACTATAGATAAACCACTCATTGCTACTATATTCTGTGAGTAAATAGGTACCTAATTAGGCAACTATATAATATACAACTCACCATATAAATGAATCCGATTATTTTCGTTGCGGCGTTCAGATTAACGCAAAACAAACAACTCTCCACTGGAAAACACATTTCGGAAGACTGTTTTACCTCAATTTTATTTATTATTAACACAACTTGTTGCCGTTCGCCAGTCGGTAGACCTCAGGTATGCCTCGGTTGATCGTAGATCACTGATGGCATCGCCGAGACATCACAGTTAATATATTTCTTATCAGTTGAAACAATAATTTAATAAATCGATAAGCGTAGGTAGTATCTAGGCGAGTGTTTGTTTGCAGTCAGTTTTCAGTGGAAGTGATAAAACAAATCAATAACATATTAACAATTAACTTTTGCGTACGTAATCAACAAAGTTGAATTTAATAGTTGGGCTAATCATTGACATTTTTGCTATTATTTTTTTTGGCTAACGTTATAGTTACCTACTTTGACATATTATCAATATGACCCATATAGTTAATATTTCTAATGGTATTCTTAACTTTACGGTTTGACCAGCGGTGGTGTTTTGGTTACGCATTAGCACATGTTAACAACATTGTAGGCTAGTTAGATAAGCTCAAATAGATTAGCTTCCTGCTGTGCCACTTGCATTCGGATAACAGTGAAATGCGTATTAGTGTTCGAGAATGTTCGAATCACGAAAAGGGAAAAGATAATCCTCATTGTTTTATTTTGCATTAAGAAAGAACAATGTTTCAGTGTTATTTCATCATGCTCATTTTAATGACCCCACTGCTGGGGCACGAACCTTCCCTAGGGGTGAAAATACACAAGTAGAACGGGCCATAAGCTCGAGATGAAAAATTTTTGGTCACCCAATAACCGGCCTTTGCGAAAGTTGCTTAACTTCATCAATCGTATAACAAGCGTTTTAACCACTGCGCCACAGTATGCGCCATCGAGCTCTTAGAGCATTCTATAAGTACAGTATAGATATAGTTATAATTGGAAATCTCGTTAACAGTAACGAATATTATAGGTACAGCTGTTGAACGTCCGCATTATCCTGGACTTTTTTTAATACTTACTTAATTATTTATTACTAATTTTTAAATACACAGATCAGTTTACATACTTGTTTGTATTTACAATAACTAAGGCTACATTTACGGATACTTCTTCCGTGTATGCGAACAGGTGACCTACCAACCTACAACATTTATTTTAGACGTAAGGTAGCATAAATATTTATATAAACAACAAAATAGGGCGTTACTTTCTAGTTGCTCAATTTGCTTACATAAACTATAATGGCACTATTCAACATGATAAAAATAAAACCACTGCAACTTGCAACTAATATTTTAACTATACTTTCTTCCAATAACAAGTTACGCTTATATAAAATCACACAGCTATCGGACATAGATTTAACAACGAGTCTTAACACTGCCGTGGTCGGCAAAATAATGACCATCGATTCCACTCTTGGACCGAGCAGAGCCTCTCTACCCCTACTACTTTACCACTTCCCCAGATAAACAGGTAACGTCAAGAGGCGGGAAAATCAGAAATCATCAAATACTACGACTATTTATTTAAATTAAGGCAATATTTTCAAAAAATATCTAAAAACATGACAACCATATTGCTCCACAAGTTAGTATTCCTGGCTAGTATAGGTGTCAGGAGGAGCTCGATGGCGCAGTGGATAACGCGCCCGGACTGCGAGTGCTGAGGTTAAGCAACTTTCGCAAAGACCGGTCATCGGATGGGTGACCAAAAATGTATCATCTCGAGCTCCTCCGTGCTTCGGAAGTAGGGATACCAGATGGAAAATTGAAAAGTCCTGAGAAAAAGTATGATTTCAATAAAAAAGTCCTGAGATTTTGTCGTAAACGTAATTCGCAACTCTGTGGAAATAAGTACCTATGTTGTTACTGATATTTTGCAGTTCAAAGTCAAAAATGGTAAGTAGGTACTTTATTGAAAAATCGAAAAATCCTGAGATTTCCAAAATCCGGCCGCAATCCTGTCAGGAGCCTAAAAATCCTGAGATCTCAGGTCAAATCCGGAGATATGGTAACCCTATTCGGAAGGCACGTAAAGCCGTTGGTCCCGGCTGCATTAGCAGTCGTTAACAACCACCAATCCGCACTGGGCCCGCGTGGTGGTTTATGGCCCGTTCTTCCTATCCATCCATAGGGAAGGCTTGTGCCCTAGCAGTGGGGACATAAAAAAAATGAGCTGAAGATGATGATGATGATGATGATGATAGGAGTCAGTTGATGGACACTGTGAGACAATGCGGGGAAAACCTGTTAGCTATAAATAAATTATTAGTTACTTATGTTCATATAAACCTTATGATAAGAGTAGTGAGTGGTTTTGTAAACATCAATTGGATGACGTAGTGGTAATGCCCCCAATGGCCCGCCTCTACTCTACATTCAAAAACTTAATGTTCATTTTTTTAAAGTTAATATCTTTGCGAACATAACACATCAAAATGAAATATTGGTAATTTAAATCTATTCCCAAAATAAAAGAAAAAATAGTAATAGTAATAGTTTATTACAAAAAAGGTTACACAACATAGGTTACATTAAAGTCCCAAACGAGGTAATCCTGTATCTTGGAGACTTAGAGTTTGAAAAAAAAACAAAAACTTTTATTCAATGTGGGCTACAAAATATTGCTCTTATAAATGTACTAGCGACCCTCCCCGGCTTCGCACGGGTGCTATGCTGATACACGCAACCGATATCTATGTCCCTGCATTTTAAATCTGTAATATCTTCGAACATATTCATTTAAATTACATGCTGTAATGGGCCATATTGATCTATATTAAATGCACAATGTATTTAAGGTACTTAATTGGATAAGGATTAATGCTGTATTGCTTAAAATCGCTTCGTAAATAAACCCATTATCTCTCGTAAAAAGTATAGGATAAAAAATTATTATTGTGGGTTATCCCTAAGAGATAGACATATACCATCGCGGACTTTTTTGTAGACCTTTTTAAGGTGTACAATACTGTAGTACATTATTTTGATCTATCTCGTAGGGTTCAGCCAGCGTTTGCAATGTAAGCGCAAAAAAATGTGAAACCTCTAAAATTATCAGTGTTTCTCTACTATATTATGCATCATGTATGTATTTATACATGATATAAACCTTCCTCTTGAATCACTCTATCTATTAAAAAAAACCGCATCAAATTCCGTTGCGTAGTTTTAAAGATCTAAAGCATACATAGGGACAGCGGGAAGCGACTTTGTTTTATACTATGTAGATCACTACCTACCTATCATCATCAGATGATACACAGGGCGGGACACCTTGTACTGAGAAGATCCGGCAAAAAACTCACCAAGGGCATATCTTTTCTTTCTTTCTTTTCCAGCATATTTTATGTGACATCTTAGATGAATGATTGGTCTCGCTGCGGTCGTTCATCAATCATTCATCTAAGTGTGACATATTGGAAAATGCCCTCCCTGTCAAAGCACTGAAGAAAGGAGGATAACTCCATCCATTTTCATTTCCATTACATTCCACCCATTTCCAACACAAATCAACACACAAAATATAAAAACAATTGCAACAATATGAAAAAGTATAATACTTAGTTACTAATATTGCAAATCAGGTACCTACCAATTTATATTTCTACAATGTCATACAGTTGTTATAGTACTTACTGGAAGTTGTTTTTTTTAAATATTTCTTTAGCTATTAAGAAATTAGAAATTTAAAACCAGCAACAGAAAGCCAATTGCAGCTCCTCAGATGTAGCTTAAATGTTGGCGTGTTACTTTATCGTCGCCTCGCCTCGCCTCGGTGGCCGAGTGGCAACGCGCTCGGCCCGATATCCGAAGGTCTCGGGTTCAATTCCCAGGTCGGATAAAGTGTCTTTCGGGTTTTTCGATGCGTAGCCCGGGTTTGTGATCACCAATCCGCACTTGGCAAGCGTGGTGCAAGCCATTACCCATCAATTAAGGTGATGACTTGATTTCAATGATGGAGGCCTTTGCCCAACAGTGGGACAGTTATAGGCTATTTACTTTACTGTTGTATTTTATCCTGACGTATCAGCCGAAACCAACGGCTTTACGTGCCTTCCGAAGCACGGAGGAGCTCGAGATGATACATTTTTTGTCACCCATCCGATGAAGAACATGAGATTGTGCAAATGATAGGCTTTAAAAAAAAAGTAATTCACAAGTCACGGGCGGGTGACGGCTCTTGATGAAAATTTGTATGTAGTAAGAACATGAGATTGTGCAAATGATAGGAGGCTATATATAATGTTGGTAAACCTGCGGTGGTGGCATGTGCGTCGGGTCGTTACATTCCCTCAGATATGGTTGAGTGAAGCGATTGCTGATTCATATGTCATACTCGTGAACGGGTGCCGCCTGTGGAGGCTGGTCTGTTCTTGCATACTATTATTATTATTATTATTGACTATAGTTTAATTTTGTTTTTTTTTTCTTTCTTAGACAATTTTTGACCTTTATTAGTGCTGTATGACATTGTGAAAATTTTAACTGGTTATTGATCTATATTTGCAAACTTAGATATTATTATATTTTCTCTTTTGTTTTTTTTTATCATGTGTGATTGTCCTTTATTTTTTGTGTTTTTATTTGTGATGGAAAGTGTCCTTTTATGATAGGGCATTTTCCAATATTTTTTGACGCTGTAAGGGAGAAAAGAGCTGGACACTTGCTGAGTTTCTTGCCGGTTCTTCTCAGTACAAGATCTCCCGCCCAGAGTAGACTTACGAACCGATGGCATAATGACGTTTATAAGAGCTATTTGTATCCTAAACTGAATAAATGATTTTGAATTTGAATTTTAATAATTATTTTGATTAGCATTCATTGATCTATTATATTCGTACAGCGAAGCGGGCGGGTGACGGCTAGTACATATATATTTATATACTTAAATAATTTACAGTATATACATATTTTATTCATTTGTACATTATGCTATATGATGTAAATATAACTTAATTTATTATTTTGCTTGTTACCTACTGGTGCACTGCCTTTCATTTTTCTCTCAGTTGTCTACACCTCAAAGTTTGTCTGGAAGAGATCGCTTTAGGCTATAAGACCTTTGCCCACCCCGGTATAAAAATTTTCAGTGTGTGTGTGCGCAATAAAGTGTGTTATCTACCTATCTAACCTACCTAATACGTAACAGCTCACGAATTGTTATCAACCGCAAAATCATGGCCGCCCCGCCTCTAATCGAACACACGTGATAACGCCGCGGTCGCGACAACGCAGCACGCCACTATAGTGAATAATACTAGTACTAGTACTCAAAATAGATACAACAACAAACAAAAGCCTCGTGTTAGTGGCTACAATGTGGAACTGGAAGAGCAGACGATTGTGAACCTTATTGCGTGAGTGTTACGATGGGGGTGCCCATGGTGAAGAGGTGTTGTTGCGGCTGCAGCTTGCATATCGGAACGCTGGTCATCGGATGTCTGTATACGGTTAGTGTTATTGTTTAGTAGTCATAGTCATAGCCATAGGTATTTATTGCATCATGTTGTACAAAGATTTTATAAAAACAGTATTAAGTCCCAAACATGGACCTGCAAGGGCATTGCAACAATAAACATAATTAATTATTTAATAAATTTAAACTTAATCTTAATTAACACGAATTCTTGAGATCGTAATATACTTAAATAACTTAACTATTAAAAAACTCTAGTAAACTATAAAAACATTTCTCTGCTAAATATTTCTTTAACTTGGTATAAAACTCTCTATCTTTAGAAATATTTTTAATTGCAGTAGGTATTTTATTAAATATTTTAATTGACATGTGATGAGTGGATGAGCTAACCATATGGAGTTTAGTGAAGGGAAGAGCCAGTCTATTTTGGGTTTGCAAAACATTTGAATAAAGTTGGACTGTGATGCAAACAAAATTTTATAATAGAAAAAATCCTTATCTATATAACCCTAAACATGAAATCATATCTTTTATGCTATGGAAGTTAGTATAGGAATGCGATGCGATGCCTAGTTTAAAATACTTAGTTATCTTTTTCTCATCGTATCGTATAACTGTTAAACTTAGGTCATCTTACTTGGACTGGACAATCGATGTAGAGTCACTAGCCTATATCAATTTCTATGTTTAACTATCTTTTAGTTCTCTTTGTTTTGAGTAAGTTTATATCGGCTTTAGCATGAAGCATTTAGTTCTCAGCAGCTAGTTTCTGAATGATTAAATGAGTACTTTCTAGATCTTTATCTTACAGTGTACGTAGATTGGCATGGTGTTCCATAACATAATAAATAAATCTCTGATCGACAGAGTGACATCCAAACATGTCCCTGTTGGAAAATTAGTTCGTTTTGTAAATACCACCTGATGTGATGATGACATAGCCTTGGTGTACTTAGGTATATACTACCTAATTATACTATAATTTGTGATGGATGAGTGATGACGTCATCAACAAATATGTGAACACTTGCATCGCTCACGTTTAGTATTTGTATGTAACATTAAATAAATATTATCCATGCTCATTGTTTAATTTACAATACCAACCAGTAGTTTGTCTAAGAATTATACTTTACCTATCTACCTACGTAATATTACATCAGAAAACTGTATGAAAATGTAAACTTACAGAATCTTTAAAGAATTATCATATCCTTGTAGTTCGTATTTATATTCTTATGTGACTTGAATAAATAAATTAACATTCAATAATTAACAACAGTTTTTAAGAAACATAATAATATTTTATTGATATAACCACAACTTATAACGTTACGCCTTGGTGGTCGGCCGGTATCCGGAGTTTCTGGGTTCAATCCCTGACACAGATTATGTCATAGTTACCCTTACGTCAAAGTGTGTGTTCGGATACCTGTACCTATCAGTTGTACCAGAGTGAACGACTCTGGTTGTACCAACGATGACATGATTTCATGAAGGCCTTTTTAGGTAGGTAGGTATTATATTTTTATTTAAATACTAGCTGTGCTCGCGACTTCGTCCGCGTGGAATAGTGACTTTCGGCAGCATTTTTAATTTTTTAGGCTCTTTTCCCATTTTTGCAACATTTTTCACTGATGCTTCGCTCCTATTGGTCGCAGCGTGATGTTATATAGCCTAAAGCCTTCCTCGATAAATGGACTATCCAACACAAAAAGAATTATTCAATTCGAAACAGTAGTTCCTGAGATTAGCGCGTTCAAACAAACAAACAAACAAACTCTTCAGCTTTATAATATTAGTATAGATTAACATTTTTAATTTCCAGGTGATAAGGTCTACGTGGAAAGGTTCAAGTTCGTATTTTAGACTGTTAATAATATTATTATGTGAACATGTATATTTCATTATGTTTATAAAGTTTATAAAGAGCCTGGCCATACGAGAGTTATCATTACACATATTAAAGACATTGCTCAGTACTTTTGGTAGGAGTTAGAATTGACTTTGTATTATGAATTATTTTCGAAGCACCGAAGGACTCCGGAGTAGCTCAAGTTAGTTAATTGTGCCTGTCGCATTGCCAGAATATGGACGAATCCGTATCATTGCAATGCGACAGAAGCCCACCTATGACGATCGTAACTTGCGCATGCGCCCCTGCGCCAATAAGGTTCTCAAGCAAGATGAGTCGGTATCTTTACAAATAATTTTCTATATCAAAAAATATGTCAAGGTTTCGTAAACATGTAACTATACGGTTGTGACCTTGTACCAAAAAACATGTAAGTATATAACTCGAAAGATGCTCGTAATTTTTATCTTCTGTTTACTTTTAAAGGTATGGGCGCTGCTGGAGCTGACGGGCTATTGCCTGATGGTGACGCTGTGGCCGCTGGGCGACGAGGGCCAGGTGTCCGTGCACAAGTACGCGTTCTACATCAGCGCCGCGTCTGTCAGCGGGGTGCACATGCTGTGCTCGATCCTGCTGGTGGTCGCTGCTATTAAGGTATGGGCGTTGCTGGAGCTGACGGGCTGCTATACACAACGGGGAAGCGCTTGAAGGCCGTCATCTAACTCGTTGGGAATGTCAAACTCTAAAGATGGAAGCGCACTTCACCTGGAATTTCGAACAACTTTGAAATATTATTTCTAACTGGCGGAATACTACAATGCTGCCAACAACATTACATAAATGTTAGTGGTAGTTGGACTGGTGGACTTCTACGAGTAGTCAGGCCGTTGCCTGTGGTTTGCCGTTGCCTGTGGTTTGCCGTTGCCTGTGGTTTGCCGTTGTATCTAAACCCTAGTGCATTTTGTTGTTGATTTTTATTCGCCACGGAACAGACGTCAAGGTATTATTGTTTTCTGTGGCTTAGAATGTAGTGGCTGATGGTTAATTAGACTGCGAACTTATACCCAAAATAGTCCCGATGGTTTAAACACCCATATTTTACTTATCGAACAGCAAGCAACAGCTGCTAACAGAGCCAGTATCACAGCTCAGTTACTCAATCCTTTTGCAGAAGCTGGCGTCGCTAACGCTGCCGTGGACGATCGTGACGGGCGTCATTACGGCCATCTACTTTGTGATCTGCCTGACGGGCATCAGTCTCGTGCTCCAGGACACGGGCGAGACGCTGGCTCTGGAGGTTATCGCCATCTGCGCCTGTCTGGCCAGAACTTGTAAGTATCTCTCTATTAAAAAATACCGGATAAGCAAAGAGCACTGGATGTGAATAACTGCAAGAGTTATTGTGCTCAGTAAAAAAGGACTACACCGAGAGCTAGACTGGTAACTGCTAAAATTTTGCGTCTGTTTAATATTGTTGAAAGTCGAGCACACGCAGTGGATAGTGATCCGGGTGGGTGCTCTTCCCCATGCTTTGGTCGATACGGTATGATAGCATCATTTGCACAGTCTAATTATTTTCTTAAGTTAAGTTAAGTTAAAAGATTCAGATTACTAATTCTTATTATTAAAATTTAAGGAACCAGTAAAGTAGCTAAAAAAAGGTTAAAAACTATTTTGTTACTCAATAATTGATCTTCATCATCGTCTTCACCAGCCTATTAACGTATCACTGCAGGGCTTAGTCTCGCTCACACATAAGCTCAGTTTTAGCACATAAGACCACCATGGCTTACTTAACATGTTCCTTAACATGCTCTGAAGTACCTCCGGAGAAATTGGGAAACCGATGAACACAATGCTAATTGCATGAACATATTTGTGTTCCCAGGCATTTCGGTGTACTGCATAGTGGTGGTGCACAGCCGCCACAAGCAGCTGATGAACGAAGAGGCCGAACAGCAGTTCCAGCACTCCGGCAGGGTGTACAAGCCCGTCGTTACGGACGAGAACGGCCTGTGAACTGTCTACACATCTGGTCATAAGCCATTAAAATTTTCATAGCAAAAATCACTTTAGAGTTTCACGTTTCAAATGAGTTGCATGCATGGTTCATGCGATGGGTGGACTGGAGACGGTAAGCGCTGTCGTAGATTGCGATAACCTATTTTAATATACTGATATACCTACTAAACTACAGAAGTGCATTACTGTGGACCACCACAGTACCTACCAAACCTACTAAGTTAAAAGGAGTGTACGAAGAAGCTTATTGTCAATGCCTAACAAATATTCACAACTCCATCAAACGTTTGAGTTTCTTCCTTTTTTTTACATAAATCACACTGGCTAAACCTTTTTTCTGTACCGCCTTTGAATTTAAATATTTTACTTTTATTGAGTTTTTTTTAAAGTTTATTGCATTATATAGGTATATCAATCCATAATACATTAGCCATGCCGACTAAAAATGTGTCAATGTGTCAATGTGTCAAGCCTCTACGATAGATAGGTAGTTAAATGTAATCCTGTCACCATGGCCTGCTGGAAGAAATCTCTCTTTTGAGATAAGCTAACCTGATGGGTAACAATGAGCTCTAGCAGTATTGTTGCGGTTGCTTGTAAACGGCGCCGGCGGCGTCTAGATATTATATGAGGATCCTGTACCTTAATCCTGTTCCTGAGTTTATGAAGTAGGTACCTAGGCATCCCTTCCTATTTATTATACTGTTTGAGATTTTATATGAGATATTTACTTATAAAAGAGAAATAAAAAATGTTCATAAAAGTACTTTATGCTTTTAATCTATACATATATAATGACTTGTCCTGACTGACGCATCATCACCGAGCCTAAACCGCTGAAGCTAATTAGATAAAATTTGGACTGTAGGTTAATTGAGTGACGTAACCAGCCATTAAGAAAGGATTTTACGGAAATCACACCCTAAGGGGGTCAAATAGGGGGTGAAAGTTTGTATGAAAATCCGTCAGTTTTGAAGTAAAATATGTACATGAAAATTGGTATTTGGGTTCTTGAAAAGAATTAAAGAATGACCTGTCTCAGGAATTTTGTTTATTTTTCTTTAAATGAGTAAAAAAGGGAATAAGGTTTGTTTGGAGAAATCGTTATTTTTAAAGTAATAATAAGAATAACTATCAAAATGAATATTTTAATCGATCTTTAGAATTTTCAACAAAAATAGATAAGGACTTGTAGCATTATCGAAAAACCTCCCCTAGACAGGTGAAATAGGGGTGGAAAGTTTGTATGGAAATCGCGCGCAAAACGTCACGCGTTTACTGATTCCTACACGTGTGAAGAAACAGAACAAACATAATTTGCCCACGTGAGTAAAGCCGCGAACAAAAGCTAGTTTGATATGGGTAATGGCTTAATCACCACGCTTGTGCCAAGTGCGGGTTGGTAATCACAAACCCGGGCTATGCATCGAAAAACCCGAAAATACATTTTGGCCGACCTGGGAATTGAACCCGGGACCTTCGGGTATCGGGCCGAGCGCTCTGCCACTCGGCCACCGAGGCGTTTTAGTGAACGTTGTTAATATAGGGTCTACCTTTTATCGCATAATTTTATTATGCATAACAGCGGAAAGCATAAACTTCATTTCGCAGAAAATCATATGGCGCACACTCTGAAAACTCATAATAAGTCAGAATCATCTTTAGGCATATATTTAATATTCATAATAATTAAGGGGCAGAACTATCTTATCGCAGAAAGTTTACATTCAGTATCATTTTTATGCATAAATTTGATATCCATAGCTGCGCGGGCGCTGGGCTCGCAACATGATTTAAATATTATTTGTGCTTACATTCCTCCAAACCGAGCGCTCCCGGCTCGATTGCAGAAACTAGGTGAAATGCTTACGTCCTTGTTTGAGTCACAGCCAGATGATTATTATATTATTGCAGGTGATTTTAATATGCCTTGTGTCGAATGGAAAAATAAAAATCCGATTGTTTTAAAAAAGGGGGCTGTCGAGATACAAAGCTCGGCATTTGATTTTATTAACTTGACTTCGTACCTTGGGTTGACGCAATATAACTTTTTCCATAATGCGTATGACAACTTGTTGGATCTCGTGTTTTCTAACACGCCGTTATCTATTGAAAAGTCTATTTTTCCCTTGGTAAATGAGGATATTTGTCACCCCGCGATTGATATCTACTTAACTGACATTACGGTACCTGCAATCAAACCTTCAAGTAGGAAAAAATATCTCTTCAGAAAGGCGGATTACCTAAACTTAAATAATTATCTTTCTAGTTATGATTGGTCGTTCTTGAGTACTCAGACATTGCAAAATGCAATTGATAAATTTTATGAAAGTTTAAAAACTGCGTTATCTGAATTTGTACCACAAAAAACAGTATCGCTTTCACATACCTATCCTGTTTGGTACAGTAATGCTCTTATAAAATTAATTAAGGAAAAGGCAAAATTTCATAGGCTTTGGAAGAAATATGGTAATCAGGATGACTATAGTACATTCTCGATATTACGTGCGCGGTTGAAAAAAATGGAGCCGAAATGTTACTCATCTTATGTTAGGTTTTCTGAAGAAAAAATAAAATTGGCACCTAAACTTTTTTGGAAATATGTAAAATCTAAAAGGAAAAATCAATCTAGCTATCCTAATCTAATGCAATATAATAATAGTTCTCTAAATAATCAACATGATATTTGTAACGCCTTCAATGATTATTTCTGTAGAAATTTTAGCCAACCTTTACATAATTATACTGAATTTTCTGAGAATTGCGCCCCATGCTATGACGTCATTAGTGACATAGATATCTCGGCAGCAGACATGAGTAAATTACTTGGAAATCTTGATTGCTCAAAAGGGGCTGGTTGCGATGAGATTCCTGCTTATTTCTTTTATAAATGTTCGAATTCACTAGCGGGCCCTATCACTATATTATTTAATAGATGTTTTAATGAAGGATACTTTCCTAAAATCTGGAAAACGGCTAACATTGTGCCAGTTCATAAAAAGGGAACCAAAACTGCTATCGAGAACTATAGGCCAATATCAATCCTCAATGTGCTCAGTAAGTTGATGGAGAGAGTGGTTCACCTTCGCATATATCCGTTTATCATTCGACACATTCCTTTGCAGCAACATGGTTTTGTGCGTGGCCGCTCGACGAACACAAATCTATCAATTTTTGTTAATGATGTACTCTGCGGGATGGATAGTGGCTATCAAATAGACGTCATATACACTGATTTTGAAAAGGCGTTTGACCGCGTAGATCATATTATCCTTCTACGTAAGCTCCAAGAGTTGGGAATTCGTGGAAGTCTTCTTCGTTGGGTTGAATCGTATCTACGGAATCGTTCACAAGCTGTAGTTGTGGCTGGACATCGCTCTGACTTCGTGCAAGTCCCGTCTGGAGTCCCTCAGAGCTCAATCTTGGGGCCTTTGTTGTACGCATCGTATTTATATGATGTGGGAAACTGTTTTCGATTTGCTAAATTCCTGATGTATGCGGATGATACAAAGATTTATGCACATATAAAAACTATTGAAGATGCTATGAAGCTTCAAGGTGATCTAAATCAGTTGTGCAAATATTATCATGATAATCGTATCGGAGTGAACGTTGCTAAATGTTTTCAGATTAGTTTCACACGTAAAAGAAACATACTAACTCACCAGTACAGTCTTGATAACGTGCCTTTAAAACGCACTAACGTCACTAAAGATCTAGGGGTCATTTTTGACTCCAAAATGTTGATGTCAGATCACATAAATGCTGTGGTCACCAAAGCGTACAAGAATTTGGGTTTTGTCTTGCGTGTCAGTCGTCCCTTTTCGGATGCTGATTGCATTAAGGTCTTATACTTTTCATACGTCCGCAGTATTTTAGAATACTGCAGTAACGTGTGGAACCCTAATTACATGATATATATCGAATCAATTGAACGTTTACAATGTAGGTTTATAAAAGCATTAAATTATCGGACTCAGCACAAGGAAATCAACTACGAGGAATCGTGTACGTTTCATAAGATAATGCAGCTCAAAGATCGCCGTACTCTCCTTGAGATGTTGTACTTACACGATGTCTGTAATGATAAGATTGATTGTTCTGAGTTATTATCTCTCTTTCTGCAAATTAGAACACCGACAAAGCGCACTAGACATACCCCTCTTTTTCATGTACCACTTAGCCACTCTAACTACGCTCAAAATTCAATTATTTACCGTTCACTTAATAGTTATAACAAAACTTTCTCGTATGTCGATATTTTTCACCTTAGTAAACCATCTTTTAAAAAACAAATTTCAACTATATTAGTAAATTCATAGGCTCACACTACACACCTACAATTCACACTAAGACTTCTGAATTGCCCCTGCCTGTCGGGCAGATGATAAAGAGCACCCACAAGCATATTATACGCACATCCATGCACTCTCATGCACCACATCTAATATAAATTTTTAAAACACACACACACACACACACACACACACACACACACACACACACACACACACACACACACACACATATACACACACACACACACATACCACATACTGCTCGGTGCGTACCACTGTTTGCTGTTAAATTTAAATTTAAACTAATTTATTTATTTGTTTTGTAAATTGTTTTTGCTTTTTCTAAATTATTGTGTTATCTGTCTGTTTTGCTTTCACTTTCGCTTAAGCGACATATTAAATATATTGTGTTACAAAGTAAGAATCTGTAATTGGCAGTAGGTTAAGTATACTATGTAATAATTTAGTTTATAAAGTGCTGTTGATTCTATGTTCATAAATAAATAAAAAAAAAAAAAAAAAATCCATAATATTATGAGGCAGAACCATCATATCGCAGAAAGTCAATATTCAGAATCTTCTTTTGGCATAAGTAATTTGAGTGGTGCATAGAATACAAATTAGCCTATGATTATAATTTTGTTATGTGGGTAGTTCGTTTTACCCCTCCCAACGCAAAAGAGCTATTAAAAAAATAATTTTGTATGGAGCTAGATTTCTGTTGTTTAAAAAAAAATAACCTCGAAATTCAAGACAATCGCTACGCTGCGCTTCGCGCCATCATCAGTAGTATGCCAAGTGAAATTATACCGAGTACCTAATCGTCGCACTAATAATGCTAAACGAAATTATGCGTAATGAAATTTTGCTAAATGTAATTATGCCTAGTGAAAATCTGCCATCTTAAATGCCATTGGGAATTCGGACATATAAACATTCGACCAAATAATAATTATATTATATGATTTTTATGCATTGAACATATTCGTTTAAAGAAAATTATGCCAAGTGTGTTATGCTAAATAAAATTCGGAACAACAAAATTCTGCCAGATAGAGGGAACCCGTTAATATAAGTAGATAGGTTGCTAAATATTTTTAGCTATCACCCTAACTAGGTACCTATTTTTATGTTCCCAAAGAATTTTCGACTTTATACCTAATGATTATTTTTAGAATTTTAATGGAAAAGTATTTATTTACTTATTTAATTTAATAGGACAACCAACAATATTAACACAAATACAAGCAAAACTGTTTGTGCTGTATGTAAAAAACTGATAGACAAAAATGCAAAAGATTTGCTTTATCGTCAATGAATATGATGTCATTTTAAGTGGTTTCGCAAACGAAACGAAACGCATCTGACATTAGAGGACGTCAGTACGTTACAATGACGTCAATCGTTTTAACTTTCGAACATTTTGTTGTCTCTTTTTAACTAGTTAGTACTCAGAATCGCTTTCTCTCTGTCTCTGGAGTAGAAACTCGCTCGAAGGAACGAAAGAAAATTACGAAAAACAAAAATCAATTTCGCGACTGGACCAGACCGGACCGACAGCACGCTCGGCGCTCGCACCGCACTCACAATAATAATAACACAGCAGTTTTACGAATTTCGCATTTGTTTGTGGAGACAGATAACTGTCTGGGCATATTGCAGTGCAGTTGTTAACTGATATGTTAGTGATACATTATTTGAGTTTTGCTCCTAGTACTTGAAGGTGTTACATTTACTGGATTCATTGTGACGGTGTTTTTCTTGGCTTCAATTTATTTGGTAAGCAATCCTTCGAGTCCGATCTATATTTTGTGTAAGTGCTCTGGATTTTTGCGAGTGTTTGCTTTATCTTCTAATTTTAGATGGCCAAGGTTACAGCTAGTACAGATAATGATAACTGATAACATTTTCTTGCTTAATTTTGATCTTGATTTCTCCCCTTTAATATTTGCTCTAAGATTTAACCATTTTGCTCAAAGTATCTTTTGTTGAGAGTTTAAACGATCTTCTTTAACTCAAAACAATAAACTTCTATTTTGCTCATAGTGCTATTGCAAAAAAGTTATATTTTAAAAAAGTAATATTTACCTACTAGGTTTAAATCCAATTTATGACATTTTTATTTTCCTTTTACTAATTCAATGCGCTAAGCCTCAGTGTTAATCATTCTGCACTCACTAAGCATTAAAGTAATTGTTATAAACTTATATTATAAAATTCTACATACATACATATAATCACGCCTCTTTCCCGTAGGGGTAGGCAGAGACCACTTTTTTCCACTTGCTACGATCCATACATACTTGTTTTATAAAATTCTGTAACCAAAAAATAGCTATAGCTTGTATTAGCTACATATACATAGGTAAACACATTAAAAACTACATTTATAATTAACAATAATTATTTTATTTATTTAAGTATGTAATTTGGTGATATCTCATGAAAATATAGTACCTATAATAGCTAATACTCATATTAGTATTACCGATAACAACAACAGTTATTGGTTCAAAATATAACAATTGAAGATATTGAGGTAAGTAAGTAGGTACCTAACTTTACCATTACATAGGCTTACCATAATTTTGGAGCTCCAAACCGGGACAGGAGACAGGCGTGAATCCACCGTTGTGGGCACTGTGAACATGCCCACAACCCTAATAGACTTGCGACGTCTCACTTTTACAGTCTATTGATCTCTTGATTATTATTGGTAAATAACAATGCCTTAATAAAATTTAAAAAACAATGAATAAAATCTTTGTTGCGTGCCTCAATGGCAGAGGAAAAATTATCCGGGCTAACTCCTAAATATACACAAAGATGTGAACCTGGATATCGATGAATTAATCAACGGTTTTGCAAAAAAGAAACGTAATCTAGAATTTGTAATATAAGTAAGCACCTAAAGTTATATAAGTAAGCACCTAAAGTTATTTAACGTAAAATTTTTCTTAACATTTAATTAAAATTTAATATTTTTACTTTTTATTTTCAAGTGCTAATTGCTGCACTGAAGCTAAATTAAATATTTATAAAATTTATAAAATACAATGAAAAATTTTTGGGAAGACCCAGGTTTGTTCCTGGCTGGGTCGGGTAGGCGTTTAATTTTTTCACTGTATTTTATAAATTTTATACATTTAATTTAATATCCTTTGAAAAAGTAAAAAAAAAATCAAAATCGGCAGTTGTAATAATATTGGTAGCCAAAATAAATAAATAAATAAATAAATTTTCCTACACTCACACCAATTATCTAGCCCAAGAGAAGCTTCGTTATAAAACTCGTTATAAGGTTACTAGACAACGGATAAATATACTTAGAATACTTAAATACATACTTAATATACATAGAAAACACCCAGACCCGAGACAATTTAGAAAAACAATAATTTCTAAATTGACTCGGATTGACCGGGGATCGAACCCGGGACCTCAGAGATGGCGACTCCATGAAAACCGGTGTACAAACCACTTGACCAAGGAGGTCATCAATAAATAAGTCTTGCATAGTACAGTCGGCGGCAGATCAACCTACCCAAATATGTCAAATTTCTCCGATGATTATTGATCCTTATCACTAAACCATAAAGTTCAATATTGATTGTAGAAATTTGACAGTTTTGGGTAGGTTGATCTGCCGCCGTGTGTACATCTTGCTGGTCATACTTACGCCTCCTGAGACAGCATCAAAATACCCATTTTCCCAGTCTAGTATCAATAGTTTATTGGCTACTAGAGAAAAAGAATAAATTATAATTTATTGATTGAAATTGGTTTAGAAATTAATCAAAACTGTTTGACTATTTAATTGGACGAAATCGGGTTTGATTTCCTCCAATGATTATTTCCATTCCTAAAGCCAAAGTCCTGATGCGCGGAAAAAAGGAAAAAATCAAATTCAAAAGTCGTTCATGAATGAGTCATGAAAATCAGCCAAGTGCGAGTCGGTCGAAGTACGAACTCCGACCGACTCGCACTTGGCCGATTTTCTGGTAGCTGTGACCACAACCTTTTTTTGAGGGCTGGATCGCCTGACAGGAGAGAAAGACCAAAAAAAAAGTGGGGCTGAAGAAAAACACATTAGTCTACTACCAAACAACATAGTCTACTACAAACATGGAAGATATTCGAAAAAAAGTTGGGGATACTTAGAATCGATAACAGTGTTCTGTTCTAACGTTCCAATAGTTTTTAGATTTTTTGTCTGTTCGTCTGTTGGTCTGTTTATCTGTTTGCGCTTGCGTTGCGTTGTTTATCGCGCATCACGTGAAAATGGCTGAACGGATTTGTATGCAAACTTTGCACATAGACAGACCATGACCCGGACTAGGACATAGGATACATTTTATCCCGGTAACAGTACCGGGATAAAAAGTATCCTATGTCCTAGTTCAAAGTTCTGCTTCAGCGGCCTTTCGAAGACTACGCTATCCCACAGTAACCTGTGTTCCTGTGGGATAGCGTAGTCTTCGCGAACAAAGTCGCGGGCGACACTAGGTAGTAGGTATGTAAATAAAGTAAAAAGAAAAGTACCCACAGTACCGAAAGACATTGAAAATGACATTGCTTTAGTTATTAATTACTGAGTTACTTCTTTCTTTGATTATTGACATTGTGCTATTCGTACTTCTTGCTGGAGTGAACTTTTTTCAACTGTTGATGATTATTCTTAATTTTTTCATATACCTACATATTTCATATTCGTTTTGACGGTTAACTGGGACAAAATACCAAACCCCCTGGGACCAATGCTTGAAACCGGGACGTATGGTAAGCCTACTATTACAGAATATTACAGTAACTGTTTCTATGCAATAGCATGACTTTTCAAAACTATTTTCAGCACTATCATACTTATTATAACACATCTTAATAATCAACTGAAATTATTAAACAAAAAAGTATCCAGTTAGTACCTCAACATATTATCTAAAAAGCAAGTGCACAATAACCTACCTAGGATAACAGGATAATCTTTTGTTGCAGATGTAAACAGATGCAGTACCTACTTTCATTTGGTCTATTTGACATTAAAACCTTAAAATAATAAAATATGTACCAAAATTCAAAAATTCAAAATTCAAAATCATTTATTCAGTTTAGGCTACAAGTAGCTCTTGTGAATGTCACTATGCCATCGGTTCGTAAGTCTACTCTGGGCGGGAGATCTTGTACTGAGAAGAACCGGCAAGAAACTCAGCAAGTGTCCAGATCTTTTCTCCCTTACAGCGTCAAAAATATTGGAAAATGCCCTATTATAGCAGCACACTTTCCATTACAAATAAACACAAAAAATATATATAAGACAACCACAACATGTAAAAAAAACAAAATAAAAAAATGTAAGTTAACAAATTTACATCAGATAATTATGTAAAAGTTTCAATTTCCACAATGTCATACAGCACCACTACAGTACTCTAGTAAAAGTCAAAAATTGTTTAGGTAAAACAAAACAGTCATACCTACCTAGGTATGACTTTTCTTTTGTATAGGTATATTAAATATTGTAAATTTTACTTCATATCAAATCCATAGAATATCAACAAATCCTAAGACGTGTAAATCATATCACAACGGAACAAAATAATTTCATGATTGAATTTAGATTGTCAGCAACATTGAAAATATCTGTTGTAGGTAGGTACAGAAATAGGTTCCTTCCTACCTATTATTATTTCATATAAACTTAGAATGAAAAAGTGTTGAATAATTAGGTACCCATCTTCCTTGGGGAAGGCCTTTGTCCAGCAGTGGATGTGTTTTTGCTGAGAAGAAAAACCATCTGTCTAGTAAGAAGAACCATCTGTCTATTTTTTTACTTTATTGTCTTGAAGGTGTTATCACTAATAGTAAATACTGCACTAGTGCTAAATAAGCAAGTCTTATCAATTCTTAGCAAGCTAGTGGACTTAAACAAATAAGTACTTAGAACTTAAAGTCGTCTGAAAGATAGGTAGGTAGGTAACTATCTACTTTATTCTTTATTTTGTCTGTAAAAGTTTGCTAAATGTGGAGTGGAACTTATTGTACAAACCAAACACTAGCGTTAAGTTAGCAGCCTCACCACGGAAATAAATGGTTTTGACTACGTCAAAAAATTGTGTAAGTATAAATAAATAGTGATACGTACGACGTATAGCAATTAAATAGTGATACTATGATTCAAAAGATATTTGAGTATCTTGGTGAGGCTGCTAACTTGACGTCAAGCTAGCAGGACAGGACCCTTAAGAAATACAGTTCTTCTACATAATTCTCTTAATATAGGCTGTCGATCAATGTTGAACTTTGCTCCACAGTCATAAGGTTTAAACTTAATAGGTAGGTGGTAGGCGTTTAATTTTTTCACTGTATTTTATAAATCTTATAAATATTTAACTTTATTTTAATCATGAGGTGGGTACTATCGAGCAAAAAAGTGTTATATATATTTTTTGGCTGTGGCAATACATATTTTTGGTTTAATGCTATTGATTTGGTATTTAAACAAATATTTTTCTACACACTTTTTACGTTGGTATACAACCTACTGTTATTTTGATTAAAACTCATAAAATTTTTGATTGTGTCAATATTCTACTCTCTGTTTAATATTATTTATTCGGGAGAAACAAATAACATAATTAGGCGCACGCAGCTAGACGTTTATCACAGTTGTTCAGTGATTTACAAACTAAACGTATCTTCTTCGATATCAGTTTTAAATCCGACCACTCAGCATGTGTAAACTAATTGAAGTGCAATATATTTCAATATTTTTTTGTAAATCATTGAACAATTATGATAAACGTCTAGCTGTAATGCGACTAATTGTGTTGGTCGAGAACTCGAGAGTAGTAAATATGAAAAGTTTTGAATGACTGAGAAAATATCTACCCCACATTAGG
This sequence comes from Eudonia lacustrata, assembly GCA_947562085.1. Classification (NCBI taxonomy): domain Eukaryota; kingdom Metazoa; phylum Arthropoda; class Insecta; order Lepidoptera; family Crambidae; genus Eudonia; species Eudonia lacustrata. Next base: position 21,862,806 of record OX387324.1, read on the forward strand.
TACTTAGGTACCTATATCTTTTTTGTAAATACCAAAATAGAAAATAAGCTGCGTACCTTGAAAATGTAAGTTGTTATTAAACGAATTAAACATTTTCACTTCTTAAGAGCGTTTACGCCGCACACTAGCGCCACTAATGAAAAAAAAAACATATCTAGTAATTAGAGATAGAAAATCAAAACATGCTCATCAAACTATTTGAATAAAGTAATTTAGCAGTTTTACGTCACCTAATGAACACGTGACATGATATGGTTTAGTTAAATATGGCGTTATAGTTAAAAGTGGCCGTAACGTCTTGTTGAGCATATTTTGATTTTCTATCTCTAATTACTAGATATGTTTTTTTTTTCATTGGCGGCGCTAGTGTGCGGCGTAAACGCTCTTAAGATGCAAATGTACTCACTGCTTACCAATTTTAACACAAACATAAAACAAAGCACAAAAAAAGCACCATTCTCGTATCACCGCACCTAAACAAAATCACGCCATCTCTCGGTGTTTCTTTACTTGTACTACGTCAGCAACACTCGTTCGCCGTTCGCGACACTCGTTCGGCCACCAATATCCGAAACTTTTAATTCGAGTCAATAGAATGACAATTGCTTGACTTATGTTTCGGTTAGAGTGTCGTTCCTTAGAAATAATGTCAAACTGACATTACAACGAAAGATATATGTGTCATTTTATGACTGGAATTAAAAATCATTAGACTTTATGTCAGTACGTCTATAAATAAAATTGTTCAAGATTGTACCTCTAATCGAATGTATTATGGTAGAAGTTTACATTAGATTTTTGGAAAATAACAAAGAAGATTTTTTTTATTTATATCGCAATTTTTTCATGTATTTATTAGTTTAAAATTTGTACCCGTTTCTCTGGAATCGCCATCGCAAGAAACGTCAAGTTAGCAGCCCACTTAAAGCCCGTAATAAGTCGGCTCGTATTGAAGTACTATTATTTAAATTTTGCGTATACGATTCACTTTTTATGCACAGTTTTTTGACATATAAATCACATTGATACGAACTGTATTTCTTAAGGGTCCTGCCTGCTAGCTTGACGTCAAGTTAGCAGCCTCACCAAGATACTCAAATATCTTTTGAACCATAGTATCACTATTTATCACTATTTGTACACAATTTTTTAACGTGGGTAGTCAAAACCATCTAATTCCGTGGTGAGACTGGTGAGGCTGCTAACTTGACGCTTGTTACCAAACTCACAATTAATGCGCAAATAATACATACATCATCATCATCAGCCTACACTAGCCCACTGCTGGGCATAGGCGTCTCACTACTGCTGCACGATCCGCAATATAAATTCATAGTAAGTATAAAAAAAAATGTAAGTAATAATAATAGTATACAATATTATGGTAGGTAACTTATTAAATGGTCGACATTGGAAAGTTCTTTCAATTTAGTAGTAGGTAAGTTTAGGTTTATACTAAAGTAAAGAATGATATCAGAGCAACAAAAGGTCGAAAGTAGTCTGTGGCTCCAGACGTCCTTGAGACGGCGACCGGCACGGCGCCGGCGGCGGCGGCGGCGCGGCGACCGCCAAATTAAGCAGTGAGCAGACTTCGCAAGCTTATCACGCCCGTCTGTCTGCGTTGCTTTTAATACCACTGTTGGACTACGTTCAATAAACTGTTAGTCGCCACACCACAATACACATTAACCCGGGGTCATGGGGGTGGAAAAGTGTTACACGGACGTTGGGGTGGGTCTCACAGACCCGTTCATTAGATAACAACTTATCCAATACTTTATAAATAATAAAGTTAATATTTTGTTCGTGTTTAGTTTCTTAGGTATATATGTAAATAAATGAAACAAAATATCGTGTTATATTATGTTTTAATAATATTTATTAGAGCTTAAAAAAATAACGACAAATAATTGATTGGCAATTGATGGATTATGTTTTCAGCTCTGGTTCTGACATTTGGTCGAAAAGGCGTCTTATACCACATTGTACCGTCTTTGCCACGATAAAAACCCGAAGAACACTCACGGTTTGCGTTTGAAGAACTAGTCTATCCAGATGTACAATGCTTCACCGGCGAACGATTTCTATCCGATAGCGTAGTCAGTGGAATGTCATCATCAGACTCAGACTTTGAGATATCTTGCTCTGTCACTAGGATTACTACGCTAACTCAAGTGATCTTCATCACACATCTCTTGCTCTGACAACGCAGAATCAGAGTCAGTCTCTTGTAAAATCAAAAGAATACTAATAATAATCGTTCTGCCTCTTCTCTATCCATTTTTTAATAAGTACCTACAAAAAACACGAATAAAATACATTGAACTATATATCAGCACAAAGGTAACCGACATCGCCCGAAGAGTTGCTAAGCTCAAGTGGCAGTGGGCAGGTCACATTGCTCGCAGGACTGATGGCCGCTGGGGCGGGATAGTCCTGGAGTGGCGACCACGTACCGGAAAGCGCAGTGTGGGCAGGCCTCCAACAAGGTGGACCGACGATCTGGTGAAGGTCGCGGGAAGCCGCTGGATGCGAGCAGCACAAAACCGGTCGTTGTGGAGATCCTTGGGGGAGGCCTTTGTCCAGCAGTGGACGTCTTTTGGCTGAGATGATGATGATGATGATGATATATCAGCAACTAACAACAACAACAACAACAAAAAAACAAATATAAAATTATAAATACACGGATAATAAATTAAATAACATCTATACAAAATGGCGCGAAATTGTTACACTAACTGCGGGGATGGGTCTCACAAACCTTATTCAATTTTGTGCAAGTGTAACTCCCACTGCGGCTGGCGCACGACTAACGTGTTACCTGCGATGGATAGAACAACTCAACAGCTCCAGCTATTGAGAAGAACGGCAACTTCGCACGTATAGTAACCGAACTAGAAGCGATATAAAATGTGACGGGTCTCACAGACCCAACCTCCATGACGCCGAGTTAATTAAGTGTATTGTGATGATACGGATACGGCCTGATTGCTGGACGCCGCTGTAGACCATAGACCTTCATAGACACAATAAGGGCATTATAGTACTCCTGGTGTCACAGGGGTTAGTAAATTGGATCGTTATCACACCAGTATGCAAGTAGTTGTCACTCCTCTGCCCCACTAGACACCCGTATGTTCGAGACAACGGCAACGTCGTCGTAATCTTACCATAGATTAGATTAGATAGGTAGATACAATACAAACACTACCGGCATAATGCGGGCGTCGTCGCTGGCCATGAAGCTTCAGTTCTTATTTGATGCCCTGCGATTTCACTGGATGCTACCTATAACACACACAATAATGTAAAATATTGCTGCTTTGCGGCTGGGTTGCCATCCAGTCGGATTTTGGGTAGAATCCCACCACACGCTTCATGTAAATGCTCTAATCCATACTACGATAGATAGGTAAGTAGGTATATTATTGTAAATTTTTCCATGTCAGCACCTAGAAATCTACGCACGTCATTGAATAATACGTCTTGCTTTATGGTGCTAAATATAGAAAAGAATATGTAAGCATGAATATTCCGCATACCTACCTACACTACCACTTAATGGAAGACTATCCAATTGTATCTATCCATTGTCGTAAGTACAGCGATGATACTCGCATCACAGGCGATCAACGAACGGTGGGTACACACAACACGTACCTACCTAGTTTAGTTATTCTGTGCCGAAACTGCGTAATTGTGACCTTCGACGCGAAATGAAATGAAATGAAATGAAATATATTTAATTTGCGCTTGAGAAAGGTACATTTTTGGTCTTATTCTAGCTTTCCTCTCTTTCTCAGCTGACAATGTAGCATGCAAACAACTTTAAACAACAATTACTAAATATTCTAGCGACGCTATATTTACCACTTGGTTACGTTTATCTTGATAATTCACGTAATTCACGTAAGTACTCAATACTCAATAGGTACTCAACAAAGTATTAATGTTTGTAGGGACTTGGACCATAATTTTCGGGTTGGTATGGTATGGTCATAGTATCGTAGGATAAGCCTTTCTGCTGGTCTGTAAGTAGGGTTGCCAACCGTACTCTAAACTAAAATAGGTTATACATATGGTTGAAAATGTATTGTAGAAATTTGACAGTTTTGAATAGGTTGAAGTGCGAGTTGTAGGTTGAGGCCTATAACTATTATCTATATTAATATTATGAAACTGAAGAGTTTGTTTGTTTGAACGCGCTAATCTCAGGAACTACTGGTTCGAATTGAAAAATTATTTTTGTGTTCGATAATCAATTTATCGAGGAAGGCTTTAGGCTATATAACATCACGCTGCGACCAATAGGAGCGAAGCATCAGTAAAAATGTTGCAAAAACGAGAACAAGAGCCTAAAAAATTAAAAATGCTGCCGAAATTTCACTATTCCACGCGGACGAAGTCGCGAGCATAGCTAGTAGGTACCTACATAGACGCCAGTAGATTCGTAGTGTTTTATTTTAAAGTTGGTAACTAGCGTTAGGTACCTTAAACCTTAGGCAATCAGCAGTGCAAAAATGGTGTAGTGTTTGTGGTGGTGACTGTACCCTTTGTGGTTGCTGTCGTGACAGTAAACAAGTAATGTAGACCGGTCCAGCAGCGGCGAGCACTTGACCCACTGCATTGCATCTGCTGCGCTATTACTTTTACATTATACAGGATGCGACCGGTCGAGACAGCTTAATTTATTAAGAATATTTACATATAATTATACTCAAATATTGTTGCGAACAAATTACAATTTGAAAAAAGACAAATTGTTAAAAAAAATCCACGAGCGGGATACGAACCCGCACCCCATGACACGCCGGGTCAGGTGCACTACCAACTATGCTATCGTGGCTCAATTCAACTCGCCGAAATTAATCAACACTATCTACTCTTACTCTAACTAACTCTAACTGTAAGCCAAAGGAGGCCCTATTCAATGTCGACAACTACGTCATCAACGTCAATCTTAATATTTTTACAAATATTGAAAGGTCAGTTAAGAATTAGGCAAGCTATATTTATGATTATTTACATATATTTTTACGCAAATATTGCTGCGAACCAATTACAAATTGAAAAAAGACCGTGTTAAACAATTTTTTTTTCAAAGTATTAAGTAATTTTTTGTTCGAATCATTCCGCTCGTGAAATTTTGTTTTCAACACTTTGTCTTTTTTCAAATTACTTTATTAATTTTTTAGGATGGATTTTTGAATAAGTGACATCCTAATGCCTATGCATTATGATGCCTCAGCCCTTCTCATTATCTTATCATTACTTACTAGATTTTTTTATTAACAATTTGGTAGAGGCTGGCCAGAGAACAGAAAATTCTAATTAAAGTAAAAGTTTTCCAAATAAACACTTCACAACAAAAACAGCAATAGGTATAACAATAAATTAACATTGAATTTAACAGATGTAAAGGTACAATGCCTAAGATATTAGGCAGGAGAAGAAAGTGGTAAACAGTAGTTAAAAGGAACTCGTCCGATCGCAAGTAACGTTCGACCTTATCTTGTCGAGTTCCGAATAACTTTCCTACCTTAATTAGATATAAGTGTCAAAACATAGCGATGCTTGTGATATTTAATATTTTAAATGACGACAGGATACCTACAAATCCGATTGCAATTTCCTTGTAGTCATGTGTAGTTAATATCTCTCTGGTAACTGAACCCTATCAATGGTGTGACCGTTGGTCCAACTACAAAAAAATCTCTATTGAAAGTCCGTAATCAGTCTAACTACATCAGAGACGTTACTCTGCTAACATTTAACGACGTTTTTGACATGCACAACATGCACATGTAATGGCATGCATGTGTTGAATTGGTGAACACCCTGTGCAGTCCGTGAGAAGAGCTCAATCAATATCTTGTTGGTCGATAATCGGCCTTGGCGGGATCACTTGTAGCGGGACTTACGGCGCCGGCGACGAGCGGCAGCGAAAGTATGTCTTAAATAAACAAATAAACTTACTTTCTTATAATAACGCTCTCAGTCTTGTGACCCCAACGAAGTTAACTGCCCCTGTAAGGGAAGCGTAAGGAAAATAGAAGGGAACTGTAACGAAAGGTAATAGGAAAGTAACACGTTTATTAGTAAATACATGAAGAACGACGACAAGAAAAGCTCAAAGCACCGAAGACGGTTGACTGGTTAGGGATAAATATGAAATAGGATAAATCTATTTAAAAGTACCTATATGGGATCGGAGGTCTTCAGCTGAACGACCATCTAAAGTTTAGAACCAATACCAAGATTTAGATTCTAAATATAGAAAGTCGTGAACGTAAAATACGCGATACGCGTAAGATTACGCGTATATAAGAAAGTCGCAAACGTCTAAAGTGATGAATTAAACCAAAGAGTTGAATAAAAATGTTTCGACTGACTTATATACAGTCATGTAGGTGGTAGAGACAAGTCCGTTCGGGCATAAGCTCATTACTCGAACCGCAGCTCAATAATTACTATCAACATGAACGTGCAAAAAGCGCTATGGTTCGGTTCACTCGGAGCAGTTCCCCTGGAGGGCTGGAGTGTGACACACCCAGCTGACGAAGATGGAACCGAATCCGACGCAGTGAGTGCATTTCAAAGTGCTTTGGGACTTTTTTTTGTGGATAATTCCAAATAAGTACATGCCAACACTAGAAGACAGATTTTAGTTTGGAGAATTATTGATTCGTTTTTAATGTTGTAAAACTTGCTACAGAATTAACAAATGCGATGGTGTCGTTTGTTATATACTTATAGTTTATATAGAGAAAGAGTACAGAATGTTATTATTATATTATTTAATTATGTATAAAAATACATTAAATCAAAAAACAAACATTACACACACACTACCATGTATTTGACACACACGCTTAAACCTACTCTTTTCAAAAAAATCAAAAATGGAAGAGAAGCGGCCGAAATCTGTCAATGCCAATAAAAACTCACATTCTATCTTTTTTAATTTTCGCTTAGGATACAATCCGTGCAGCCTTAATAAAATTACGGTCGAATTTCGACCACTGCACTGGGCGAACACTAGTAGGTATTAATCGTTTTTTATTTGTCAATATTTAGACGTATTTTGCTGTCACTGTACAAAACAACGCAGAATAAATAAGTACTTGAAGAAATTGCCAAGATTAGTAAATATATTTACGCAAATTTTGTTGCGAACAATGCTACCCTTGCCCTTATATCAGAAAAAAATGGATATAATTTAATAGCAAAACCACAAAATTTTACATTTAAAATAAAATAAAAAAACAAGTTACATTTTGCCGTCCTTATCGCTATAAATCGATTTCTTCCAGACTACCTACCAGTCGGATGAAAAGAGATAATGAACTGAAAAATTAAAGGCATACTGTTTACTGTTTACATACAAGAACAATGTGTATTTATTTTATAAAGCAATAAATAAATAATATTTTATTATTTTGCCTTAGCAAACTGAAATGTAAAAGTTATACATATAATCTGTTACTTTTATTTCAGAGAAAGCCAGGCGTCCTCCAAGATGGGTATGCCGCACATCACCACTTTCTGCTGGTGTCTGGGCCTCGAGCAGGGCGCCAAGTTTATCGGGTACCTGCATCTGGTGAGTCTCTTGGTTTGACCCAGGAACAATCCACTATTTGAATTCTCGGCTGCTTGGAAGCGATTGGCATTTGTGAGGCTAGCCCCCCTTCTCCCAAATCCCTATTAAGGCCTTCGGACCTGCACGGGGAGGCGGGAACTGGAGAAAACTGAATAACCAGCTGACTTCCCCGGGCAGCTGGTATCCGAAAGATGGTTTTTTTTCTTGTAGAAAAAAGATGAAGCCCCTTAGCTAATTTCCTATGCTGCTGAAACGAGCGCCCGGTCTGCGATTTCGCGAAGACCGGTCATCGATGGGCGACCAAAAATTTATAATTACGAGCTCCTCCGTGCTTCAGAAAGCACGTAAAGCCGTTGGAACCGGCCGCATTAGCAGGTGTTAACAACCACTAATCCGCACTGCGCCCGCGTGGTGGTTTATGGCGAGTTTTGCATGGATGGATAGCCATCCATAGGGAAGGCTCGTGCCCAAGCAGCGAGAAATAAAATGAACTGGTGATGCTGCTGAGAAGGAGAGGAATACTTCGTTAAACTGTGGTTAAACTCAGATACGCCACTGCAGTGTGGTGATGATGAAAAGATGATTATGGTAATATTACTATGACAATAGTAACGTTCTTCAAGTAAATACTTGTACAAATGCGTACTAACGCAAATGCGTTATTTTAGTGGCTTTTGTACTAGTGTAAACATAAGTATAGCAAGCAGCTCATTGACAAAAACTTACAGTGGTCCAACGTCTTTGATGTTGCGCGAAATAATAATAAAATAAATAAATTTCCCTACACTCACACAAATTATATAGCCCAAGAGAAGCTTCGTTATGAAACTCGTTATATGGTTACTAGACAACGGATAAACATACTTAAAATACTTAAATACATACTTATTATACATAGAAACACCCAGACCCGAGACAATTTAGAAAAACAATAATTTCTAAATTGACCCGACCGGAAATCGAACCCGGGACCTCAGCGATGACGACTCCATGAAAACCGGTGTACAAACCATTTGACCAAGGAGGTTGTCCAAATGCCGCCATCATCTAGATATTTTTCATTGTCGCAGGGTTGTCACATTCATTTTTAGTCTATTTCATATTTTGCTTATTAGTAGGTACGTTTATGTATATCAAGATCAATATAAGTTTACAAAACGTTTTATTTTTAACAACAAATTATTAAAATAAATCAAAAAACCCGACTGCTAAAACAACTATACAAAAAACAATTATATACTCGTGAAAACCGGACTAACATAAAAAATAACTGCAAAGAGAAAAACTGAAAAGAAAAAAAAACAAGCTCTGCGATCCCAGAATTTAATTTAAGCAATGTTGAATGCAACGTGAAATATATTCTTGTCCGATACCCTATACTTAAACAATAAATCTAAGTATAATAAATGAGTATTTATAAATACATTGAATATTGATAGTTGTCGCAGGCGGGGACAATCACCAACCAACCAAAAAGAGTGCGGATTTAATTGAGCTTGCCACGGCCGCTTGGTTGATGACTAAATGATATGACTAAATTGAATTCTAAAATGGCGTTTATCCATAAAAAAAAACATATCGAAAAAGACATTACGCATATTATTATATAATTCATTAAATATTACCTTTCAATTCTCATTGCAAATACAAACGTCCGCCATTTTGCGTATAACATCAGAAACAGAAGTGCTCACTCTAGAAACAACAAAATAAAATATTAACATTTGGGGAATTGGACCTGGGTGACCGGACTATGTATTTGAGTTACTTTTCTTCTGTGTGTGGAAACTGATGAAATTAAAATTTTTGTTAACGCGAAAAGATGACATGCAATCTCTCACAGCACATGTAGTATGAACCATTTTTAATGTTATAAAAATAAATTAAGATTGACTACACGCGTTTTAATACAATGTGCCACTCCCGATGCGTGTCCCGAGTGAAGTGTATGGCGAGCCCGAGTCGCACCGCGCCCCGCTCGCCCCGCACACCCCTCACGATTGCTCTGTCTAGACGTGCCCGTTGGCCGACGAGTATAGCAAAGCTCTTAGTGGTTGTGATGCGGCATACTGACGGCGCGTGCGTTGTGTTCCAGATGACATCTCTGTCGATGATGGTGTTGTGCTCGGTGTTCGCGCACAGCGCGCGCGACTACATCGGCACGGTGGAGGACGCGGAGGACCACCTGTACTCCTCGTGGTACACCATCGCCGTGGTCGTGGCCGTCGTCAGCGTGGCCCACGCGCTGCTGGCTGCCTCTCTGCTGCTCTCGGTCTATAAGGTGGGTTGAAACTCTGTTTTATGGTAGCTGCTGAGCTGCCAACGGAGCATTTAGCCTGCCTTGGACTCGCCACATAAACCAATCCTGTGCTGTGCTAAGACAGTGTTTGAATGATTCTGACCAAAATCCGACTAGACCGTGGTTGGCCACCCTGATACCTATTTCTGCTGCCAAGCAGCTTTGTATTGCATTGCTGTGTTCCGTTTTTAAAGTTACTAAATTTAGAGAGAGTTATCACACTGCCGTGTTATTGGCATAGAAACTGAAAATAGGAAGGTTTCGGGAAAGCCGATAACAGAAGTTGGACAGACTGGAGCCGCCCCCGGAGTGCCACGAGGGTGCTGCTGCGCAGGACACAGCTGCCTCACCCTTTCGGTGTGTGGACGTGGGCTACGTAGCGACACACTGACGAAAATGAATGGGGGGACCCATTGTTCTGCCGTCCTAACGAAGAATGCAGTAAGGACGAGCAATAAGTAACCTTCTTACTGCATTCTTCGTTAGAGCTTTGTCCGGTGCAGTTAAGGTCAAGCTAGATAGCGAGAGGTCCTTGAAGGCAAGGCCTGCTTTAGTGAATCCGTTATATCACAGAAGGAGCAGGAGGCAGTATCGATCGTGGCAAAAGAGAGAAAGTGCTGGAGTTTTAGCATTGCCCTGCCCTTGCCCTTTCGCAAAGGCCGGTCATCTGACCAAAAATGACATCTCGAGCTCCTCTGTGCTTCGGAATCGTTGGTCACGGCTGCATTAGCAGTCGTTAACAACCGCCAATTCGCACTGGACTCCGCGTGGGTTGGCCCGTTCTCCTTATCCTTACATGGGGGAGGCTCGTGCCCCAGTAGTGGGGACATAAAATGAGCTGATGATGATGGTGACGATATCCTACTAACTGGTCCGCGCACGCAGCGCTGGTGGCGCGGCGTGCGCGCGTGGGCGTGGGTGATGGCGGTGTTGTTCGCGGCGGCGCTGCTGTACGTGGTGGTGGCGGCGGCGGCCTGCGGGCTGTCCAGCTCCGGCTCCGACATCTTCCTGGCCTTCCTCGAGGGGCTGGTTTTCTTCGGTGAGTCGACGGCAACTTGTTAACGCCCGATCATTTTAATGCCACGACATATTCAGATACACTACACATGCCCTGTGCTTTGGAAGGTACTGACGCCTGCACACTGACCTATACAAAACTGACAAATTACTTTAATAAATATTCAATAACTAGTTATCGCCCGCGACTTCGTTCGCGAAGACTATACTATCCCTCAGGAACCTGTAACCGGGATAAAAATCCTATGTCCTAGTCCAGGTCATGGTCTGTCTATGTGCAAAGTTTCATCCAAATCCGTTCAGCCGTTCTCGAGTTTTGCGCTTAGCAACATTATTTTTTATTTATCTATATATTTATATACGTGAAGCAAAAACGTTGTACCCCTTTGTACGAAAGTTGCACTGACGAAGAAGTACGAAATTTCGCACACTTAGGTATAGTTTATATAGAGGAGTAGAGAATGTTAATATAATATTTTTTAAAGTTATGCATAAAAAATATATTAAATCAATAAAACAAACATTACACACACTACCATGTACTTGACACACACGCAATTATGTATTTGACACGCATATTAAACTCTTGCCAAAAATTTCAAAAATGGAAGAGGAGCGGCTGAAATCTGTCAATGCCAATCCAAACTCACATTCTATCTTTTTTAATTTTTTATTGCTTAGAATACAATCCGTGCAGCCTTAATAAAATTACCTTATAAGGATATGCCATATGCATATGCATATGAATATGCCATAGTGCGTTAAGTTAAAGGCTGTTGAGGAAATTTGACAGCTTGTGGTAGTGTGATGTGCAGGCGTGCTTGCGTGAAGCGGTCGGTCCCGGCCGCGTCAGCACTCGTTAACAACCCCGATCAGCCCAGGGGCCCGCATGGTGGTTTATGACACGTTCCTCCTTTAGTGTTTTCATTCGTAGGGAACGCTCGTGATCCAGCAGTGGGGACATTAAACGAGCTGGTGATGATAGTGATGACGGTGATGATGTTGATTCATGCGCACTCGCCTTGCCCCAAAACACTTGACTCATAGAACTTTACGAAGACCTGGTTCACACGCGCGCTCTGCCAAATGTCGGCATGTTCGTGGGCGGTGGGTGCTTGTCCCCCTATAACACGTTTGTAGGGGGGCAAGCGCCCGAACTGAACTCATACCCTTTAGAGGCACTTTGTAGCGATAGTAACAATCAGCCGCTGTTACCTACAGTGGGACATTTTGACGCTATGATAAGATTATCATGAGGGTGCGGGTTCGAATTCCACTCGTGGATTTTTTTCAACACTCTGTCTTTTTTCAAATTGTAATTTGTTCGCAACAATATTTGCGTAAAATTATTGTAAATAATCATATTATGATAATAGCTGAAGTAAACTGTCCCACCGTTTCCATGTTCTGTTGCAATACGATGTCTCTGTCGCAGGCACGTTGGCGTACTGCATCCTGTGCGTGCACAGCTACCACCTGCTCCTGCGCAGCGCCGACGACATGCAGGGGCCCGCCAAGACTGACTTCTGAACACCCCCCCCCCCCCCCCCCCCCACCCCCCGCCGCATGTGAAACAAGCTTATGAACGAAGAAACAGAATGACGGATTGCATAAGGTAAGCTTCACACAGACGCGCTCGAGTAACGTACACGTACACATAGACAACCTGTCGAGCGTCTGTCTGAACTGTCGAGCGTGTTATGTGTTAAGCTTGCCTTCCGGGCTGCCCTTATGTTGTAACGAAGCGAAGGTATGGCGCCAAAGATTTGTTGGATACACGCTTGGATTTGCGGCCACTCATTTTTGATATAGATTATTATACATTTGGATACATTTATTTTGCGATGTAAGAGGTATACCGTAGTAGCGTTCGTGTCCGACACATTAACTCACTGTTCGACTCCAGTGTTTGTCGCCACAAATGATATAGAATTACATTGTAATGTTATTGAATGACGGCTAGGGACCTATTTTCAACCCTACTTTTAATAATTAAATCGATGCGATCACTGGGTCCCTGACGAGCGCTGATACCACTAACCTATTTCCTTTTTGGACAATGTTTTATTTAAATTTGGATAAAAAATGTACGATGTAGGAGTCTTTCTGTAACTATATGAATAGTCAACAATATACGATCCAACAAATAATGAAAGAAGTTTTACACGAATATTGATTGCGATGTGTCGAATAAGCTTGTTATGTAAGGATCTGCCTTGACTTCTGAATTATAAATCGCAGAAATTTAGTAAGCATTTAAGAAAGTACCAATGAAAATCATTGCCATATGTTAAAAGCAGCAATTTTAGCTGGTTAGTGGCAGGTTACTGGGTTTTGTCTCAATGGCAATACTTATTACAAAATTATCTAAAAATTTTAATATTGTTATTTTTATGTGAATCTCTTTTCTTCGGCATTTTTCTAATGCATTTTACAGTTTAGTTGTAAGATAACTAAATTTTTTGCATTTCATTATTTTATGATACATTTTTTAATTAATTATATTTTTTGATGTACTTTTACTGAAATTTTAGTAAATTATAATTATGAAATCGTATAAAATTATTCAATTGCAGTATTATTACTTGCGTTCTTGTCTGGTCAGTGATGTATGCATTTAATTATTTTATGAATAAAAATTAACATTTCTTTGGGTTTGGAATATTAAGGTATCAAAAACACTAGTGTAAACATAATTTCGTTTAAGTAGTGCATTATTGTAGGCTTTATTTTTTTTTTAAATTTCGTATAACTCAAGCAATTCAAAATATTTTAAGACTGCTCTCAAACGCGGTGCCAACTATGTCAACTGATTTTACATAAATATATTCAGATAAATATTTGATAGTGACTGATAATAGTAATTTTAAAACTGTATTTTAACATTTATATTGTTTTTCAACACTGTTTTTCTGATTTTGTTTTGATGAGTTTATTTCGTCAATTTGCGCCTTCGATTTGCTTAAAGCTTCAGATCGTGGTAACTGTATATGCAACAAATATATAAATCTATGAATAAGGGTGTAGATGTCGGCTTTGTGTCTTTAGAAAGTAAATATATAAAGATTTATGTATAGGTTAAGGGTACACAATGTAGGGTGCGGTTTGGTGGCCTGCTTTATTGCTAATATAAAAAGCTTTCTAGATCGTCTTACAATATTTTTACATATAAGTTTTTTAAAACTTATACAGTAACTACAGTTACCTCTTAGTTCAAATTCATCGAAGGAATGTGTTATTCAGATATGCATATGGACTAACCAGTGTCATACAGGAACTTGTCGGTCTGTATGTATGTACCTACTATTTAAATGGTTAATTTACTTTTGGATAAGATACTTTTTTACGTAATACATTGAAAATAAGGTGCTTATGAAATACAATAATGTTATTACGGTCACGGCGATGTGTGTGTAATTTTGTATGCTTTTACAAAGGTTGATACAGGTGTATGAAAGACTTTTCTGATTAATTTGTCGATAATGAATGACGGAACAATAAGAAAGCTCGCTAACTGTAAAAAAGGCTTGAAAGTATATAATTTGATGTTTATCGCTTAATATTGATATGTCAATGTAGCTTTAGGAAGTAATGATTGTATTTGTGTATTTTATACACGTCATATACTTATTGTAATGTAAGTGTAGGTTAACGAATACTGGGATAGGGTTCAATTTTAATTAAAACAATTGACTTGTGCCTCATTGAGTGACTTAATTATCTGAAAGTGAATAGGATCAACAAAGTAGGTACTTATGCGGTCTGAGTGCCTTAACAGAACTTTCTAGCTACCATTTATGTAGGATCGAATCAGCGCCATCTGTGACTAACTTGGGAAAACAAATTGTCGCTAGATGGCGCTTATACTATAAAAATTGAAGTTAAGTCAATTCAATTCAATCATTTATTGCTCTCTATAAGTATATATGAGTCAATAACGAACAGTGAGGTTCGCGTACATCTTTAGTATGGACATTATTGGACATATTATTTGGACAAGTTCGCTTCAATTGCGCGGAAACGCCTTGCATACGAACTGTTCACGCGAATATGCGTGGGCGCGTAAAATGTGACGCTTCCGGAGCCATTTGAGGCGCGTAACGTGCACGTTACGCGTTTACGCGCAAAACAAAATTTGTTCTTGGCACTCTGTCGCCCAATAACGATGTTTTAAAACAGCAGCGTAAGTTCGCTTACACTGGGACGCTGTGGGTAGGTATGTGTAAAAGATAGAATTAAGAGTTTTACAATCTGAATCGCATTTATGCTGAAAATATCAGCAGTGTATTTTGACTTTGTGGTCAAGACTGAGGCCTTCGATTATAAAAAAACCTTATAAACAATCCACTAATTATTTTTGTATCAAGACTATTAAGTGCCATGTTATCTTAAAAGATTCATATTTATTGTAATTTTAAACAAAACAATAGAATTATGAATAATCTCAATGTAATGGGTATTTTAACATTTTGTATGTAGAAGGTCACTTGGTATGACTTTTGTGCAGCTTTGCGGCTCTGGATGTTCCCAGAGTTTATAGAAATCATATGATTTTGTACTTACCTACTTTGTGCGATGATACTTTCACGGATTGTACAACCTTGTCTGCTATCAATGTACAATAAACAATTATGATACTTCTAGTGAATATTAAGTGTTAATATTAAATATTTGTTTTGCCAAATTTTAAGTTGCATTTTGATTTTACTTACTGACTCATGTATTACCTACCTAAAGTAGAATTAAAAGACGGGGGATTTATCATAGCATCCTGTGCTTAGTGGGGTTAGACTATCTTTACGGATTGCAAACCCAGAGTTTCTAATTCATTTTCTAGCGGCAGGTATATATTATATTGTACTCGGTTTGGTTGGTGGTAGGTAGGTAGGGCTTATCCAAAGTTCTCCTGCCTACTTAGTACCTACTTGGTTTCATATCTAAGTCCGTATCTAAATGTATGTAGCATTGTTCTGTTCTGTTTGACTGTTAGTGAAGAGATTACCAGTTCCTCTGTAATTGAGAATTCCAGATGAGGTGATCTTTCATCTTCAGCCTTATTGTCACCGTCATTAGGTAAGATGTGTTTCCAGCGATTGCCATGTAGTTCAAAATATAGGTACTGAAAAAATTTAACGCCTACCTGAACCAGCCAGAATCGAACCTGTATTTTCCAAAATCCGAGCGGCTGCACTGACCAATAAGCTACCGGGAGGCGGGAAGGCTGGAGTCTTTGATTATACATGTCTATAGTCAAAGGGCTGGAGTATGCAATTAATTTTTCACTGCTTTGATTTTGACTGCTTATAAGGGTGCGGGTGTTCCCATCAATTTCTTCAGGGTTCCATCATCAGATCCTGACCTGATGACCATGGGACCACCTGGGAAGTATACCCTTCCGAACAAAACGAGAATTTGCTAAATCGGTTTACAACTTACCTACGGATATATCGCGTAACAAACATAAAAAAACATCCTCCTTTTTTGGAAGTTGGTTGAATAGTACAACAAGAGCATTTTACCCGAGTCGTGCATATAGCCACCCGAGCCGGTACGGAGAGGGTGAACAGTCACGTCGAGGGTAAAATGGGTTTTATACTCGAGTTGTACACTCTGCTTTTCACTTCGATTGCAAGGAAATAAATCAAACCGCAACACAACAAAAGCTAGTTTCTAGTTTTGTATGACGAATAATACAATTAGCTTCCCGCCACACAATTTTTCTTTTTTTTTTAATTTTCAACTATGTGACGTTTGACTATGGTCTGTCTGAGCCGTAATGCCAAGTTGTCATAAATATTTGCGTTGTATTTTTTTTACGTAAATGCACGCCCGTATTACACATAATTATGTCGTAATTAAATTAAGATATAACCTAAATCTCATAAAAATATATCAATTAAATGAAGGTGTATTTAATTGTGTATGTGGCTGTAAGGCATAATTGCCTTAGTCTTAAAAGAAGAAATTACTTTATGCACAAGAGCATATAAGCGCATTTTATGCAGCCTTCTCTCGACTTATAGAACAACTTTACGAGCATGAGAAGTGAAAAATACATTTTAATACAATACCTACATTAGACAGGATAATAAAACCTTGGCATTGGTAGATAGTTGGAAAGAACTCGCCCGGTCGCAAGTAACGTTCGGCCTTATCTTAACACGTTCACTGCGGTATCGGGTGGAAAGTATCCGATGCTCATCTAGCCTACGGTGCGGTGACAAAAATGTGCATCTTACTCTGGTGCGGCACCTATTTAAATAGGTTCCCTAGTGTATAGGAAAGAGATAGTTATAGGCTTGACATTGTTTCTTAAAATATATTACGTATTAAGAAAAAACCCTTATCGGATCCATTCGACCCGATACCGACCACAAGTAAATTTTTTTCATCTAGTGCGTTTATCGGGTCGACGAGACCCGATGCTAGATGACCCGATAACCGCACTAGATTACTGATCAGTTGACCTAGTGCAGTGCTTTAGCAAAGTGCAATTTTTATTATTATTTGGAACAGCTTTAATAAATTCTTGAATTGTTTGTGTACAAGTCGGTACAAATTCCCAAAAACCAGGAGTAAAATATTAGGTAATGAAATAAATATTTGACTCCAGAATGAAGATATTTATTAAATATTTGCATAACCTATATGTAATCGTGAAAACAACGCGATAGCGCGATTCACAAATAGTGGTACAGCGCCATCTATCGGTGGCGTCGCACACCAAACTAATTTAACATTGTCGTTTGATTAGACATTCCGCCCACCAAGGACGCAGTCCTTCACCGCCCACCGTAAGACATCGCTGACAAAAATATGATGTCCTTGGTGGTTTATAATTTACAACACATAAGTCATAATTAAAGTGATACAAAAGCTATATGGCAATATAGCAACAATATATAATAATAAACTAATCGAATTACAACAACTTAACTTCTAACAATTTTGTCGAGCAAATTATTAAACCTATTCAGACTTGGGTAAGGGACAGAGTTTTGAAGTTGGACGCTTGATCAAGGAGTTCTTACAGCGCAACGTTACGACCCGGGTAATATTATCCCGGCCTGGATGCAGTTCTACAACTCGACCGTAAAGCCACTTTGTCGGAGGTAAGTTGTCTTCCTTAACTATTACTAAATCATCAACCTTCAGTTGTGATGTGTTTCTTGGCCATTTGTAACGTTGAAAGAATTGACTCAAATACTCTTGAGTCCACCGAAGCCAGAAGCTCTGCACCATTCGTTGAGTCATTTGCCAACGGCGTAAACTGCCTATCTGGACGGACTCAAAATTGTAGTCCGGTGCAATTACCAGTGGTTGCCCAACAAGAAAATGTCCTGGACATAATGGTGGCGCATCGTCTGGTTCACTACTAGCCGCTGACATTGGTCTTGAATTAAGACAAGCCTCTATTTGAGCTAAAACTGTAGAGATCTCCTCAAAAGTAAGCGTCGAATCGCCAATGACCCGTTTTAGATGGTTCTTCGCGCTCTTAATTCCGGCTTCCCACAATCCACCAAAGTTTGGAGCGTGGGGAGGGATAAAGTGCCACTCTGTTCCGTTATTCGCCAACGCAGAAGCAATTTCACTGCTCATTGACGAACGCTCTTTGTCAAACAAGATCCTTAGCTCTTTGGATGCCCCAACGAAATTCGTGCCGTTGTCGCTCCAAAGATCAGAACAATGACCTCGTCTAGCGACGAAACGTTTGAAGGCCGCCAGGAAACCTTCTGAAGTCATGTCTGACACAGACTCGATGTGCACTGCTCGGGTCGCCATACATACAAATAAACATATGTACTCTTTGTAAGACTTATTGCCTCTGCCCTTTGATACACTTAAATTGATGGGTCCAGCGTAGTCTACTCCTGAATGTAAAAAAGGCTTTGATGGTGTTACTCTGCAGGACGGCAACTGGCCCATCAGTGGTTGTCGTGTCTTAGCTGCATATCTGATACATGTAACGCAATTGTGAATATGATTCCTTGCTAAATTTTTGGCTTTTAAGACCCAGTATTTTGTGCGCAAGAAATTAAGCAACAACTGCTGCCCACCATGAAATGTTTCTTTATGAGCATCTGCTATTAAAAGTTTAGCCAAATGAGCATCATGTGGGATAATAAGCGGATGCTTCATGCTTTCTGACAAAGACGATTGCCAGAGACGACCACCTACTCTTAACAACCCGTTGTCATCAACAAAAGGATTCAACGTAGCAAGACTGCTTTTTTTGTTAACGCATTTCTTATTTTGCAGATCCCGCATTTCGTCATAGAAATATTGAGCTTGACTTTGGCGAATACAAACCTCCAAAGCGTCTTGTATCTCTGGTGCTGTTAGGTAGGGTTTTTGTTCACATCTGACATCACGAGGTTGCCTAAGTCGTAAGAACCGTCTACAAAAAGCCAGCACCCTGACCAGTTTCTGAAGACTAGAAAACTTGGTCCACAGTCTATCGATGCTGTTTTCATCAATAGCTGTTACATGAGCTTTTATAGATTTCTCCTCCAGTTTTGTAGTACTAGTTTTAGGCTTGGAATACTCTATAACCTCGTTGCGTAGCCATGAAGGCCCATTCTTCCATAGTAGATTTTCCAACAGATCCGTCGGCAATATGCCACGGGACGCACAGTCTGCTGGGTTTTCCTTCGTATTGACATGGGCCCATTGGTTAGCATCAACGGCATTGAGGATCTCAGAAGTCCGATTAGCCACGAACGTCTTCCAACGACTGGGGTGGTCACTTAACCAAGCCAAAACTACTGTGGAATCCGTCTAAGCATGCACCTTGGCCTTTGGTATGTTGAATACATTCGCCACCTCCACGAGCAGTTTAGCCACCAATTGCGCTCCGCATAGTTCGAGCCTTGGAATTGAGATTTGCTTAATTGGAGCAACTTTTGTCTTAGCGGTAACCAAATGAGAATTAATTTTTCCTTCTGAATCGATGATTCGAATGTACACCGCTGCTGCATATGCAGCGTTCGAGGCATCCGAAAAGCCGTGCAATTCCACCACTGCATCATTGGCCTTCCTACCAAGCCACCTAGTGATGTGAAAATCTACCAATTTAGTTAAATCTTTGCGATATATTTCCCATTCTTTCAGAACGGAAGCTCCTCATCCCATTCTAGGCCTGATAACCACAGTTTCTGGATGAAAATCTTTGAGGTGATTATGCATGGTGATAACCAACCTAACGGATCGTACAATCGCGATATATCTGATATAATTTTTCTTTTAGTTGCAGGTCCAGTCGTCGGAGGCAGGTGTATGGTGTAATCGAATTCATCGGTGTTCCCGTTCCAGGTAAGTCCCAATATTTTTGTTATTTTGTCAGTTTTTATTTCTAGGTTTCCTGCTTTTTCCTTTAGCTTTACTAACAACTCTTCTTTATTGCTAGTCCACTTATGCAGTATGAATCCACCTTTTGCTAATAACTCATTTATTTCATAGTATATTTGCATGGCTTCTGTGTCAGTTTGACAACCTGTCATTAAGTCGTCGACGTAAAAATCGTTCAATACCCTTTCAGCAGCCAATGGATATGCATGGCCTTCGTCGCGAGCTGTTTGTCGCAACGCTTTGACTGCCAAATAAGGAGCACTGGAGGTACCGAAAGTAACTCTCAAGAGTCTGTAATCCTTTATTTCAGTATCAACATTTTCTCTCCAAACAATTCTCTGGAAATCCACATCTTTCTCTGCGACCTTTACTTGGCGATACATTTTTATAATGTCTGCAGCCAAACATACAGGGTGTTCTCGCCACCTTATCAAAATGTGTCGCAGGTCTGATTGTAATGTGGGTCCCACCATGAGTGAATCGTTCAACGAAACTCCATTAGTGCCCTTGCATGATGCATCAAACACCACTCTCGTCTTTGTGGTGCTTTTATCCTCTCTGACAACAGCGTGGTGTGACAAATATACCGCATCAGGCTTGTTTTTTCTTTCATCCGAAATCTGTTCCATGTGACCCAGTTGTACATATTCATTTATCACATCAGTGTACTGTTTCTTAAAATCAGCATTATTCGAAAACTTACGTTCAAGACCTTGGAATCTCTTCAGGGCAATGCTCCTAGAATTTCCAAATTTACAGAGTGGATTGTCATCACGAAACGGCAAGCAGACGACGTAGCGCCCATACGGATCTCTTTGCGCCGTTGCTTTAAAATAATCTTCGCATGCTTGTTCTTCTGGCGTGAATACGCTATCCACATTGAGTAGATGATCCGACTCAAGTTCCCAGAACTTTTTTAACAAATCGTTCTCTTCCACTTGAGTATGCATGCTGATTATATTATGAAAATTCTGTGCCTTGCTTTCTACATCGACGTGGCCTGACAGGATCCATCCGAGGTAAGTATCTTGAGCTATTGGTGAATTTTGAGGACCTTTTAATAACCCTTCCTTCAGAATATGACAGTAAACTTCGGCCCCCAACAAAATGTCTATTTTGTTGGGTGATTTAAAATCTGGATCGGCTAAGCTGATCTTTTGCAGATCTGACCAATCCGGTAACTCAAATTTACGTTCAGGTAAAACCGACGTGAGATTGCCCAATACATGAGCCTTTACTCGAATTTGAAATTTGGAATCAGTAAGCGACTGAATATTTACTGTAGCCGCGTATTTAGATACTACACCGCTCTGATTCCCTCCTAAACCTGAGATGGCACTTCGAGCATGTACCTTTTTTAACTTCAGCAGTTGAACTGCTGCTTCAGATATGAAGGACGCCTGTGACCCTTGGTCGAGTAGCGCCCTTAACACCTGGAACGATCCATCCTTAGACTCAGCCTTTACAATGGCTGTCGCTAATAATACCTGTCTATGGATGTTGCCCTTTGAGAAGTGGGCCGCTATGTTTGATACTTCATTCAACGAGGACGATGGCGTAGCTGCATTTTTATCTACATATTGAGATCCTGTCGCTTGAGAAGCAACTTCTACGTCTCCATCCGCGCCGGTTCTTGGGTGCAACAAAGAATGGTGTTTGCGCTTACATACGCGACATTTGGTTGACACACGACACAATTTAGCTGAATGATTTTTACCGAGACAGTTAAAACACAGACTAAGTGACTCGACAGTAGCACGACGCTGTTCTACGTCGTCCTTGGCGAATTTCTTGCAATAACTTAACTTATGACTCTCGGAGCAAACTGGACATGAAATATTAGAAGTTAAATGTAAAACTTTTGGATGACTATTGAATGATGATGCGCTATTAAATGTGGGTTTTGGTTTGCTCTTAGGTTCTATGCACTCCAAAGCGCGAAACCGTGTTTCTAAAAACTCTTTAAACTCGCTAAAGGTAGGCAAATCCTCGGATGACTTACTAACCTGCAATTCCCATTGCTTCCGAGTCTCTGCGTCCAACTTCAAACCTACAATATATATGATAATAATATCCCAAGACTTTACATCTACTCCAAGATTAGTTAACTCGTGCATACAATCTGACGTTGTATCTAACAGTTCTTTAAGAGAATTGGACGACTCGGTTGACATTTGGCGTTGACTAAACAATCGCTTTAGAATGCAATTAGAAACAAACTTTTTATTGTTATACCTTTTTGTTAGCATATCCCAACACTTAACATAGTTTAATTGTGTAATAGGCACATGCCTTATAAGTTGCTCAGCTTCGCCTGACAATTGTGTTTTCAAATAGTGCAACCTTTGCACGTCATCTATACTCTTATTGTTATGAATGAGTGAAGTGAAGAGAACGCGGAATGAGGACCACTCGGTGTATTTTCCGCTGAATGTAGGGATTTTAATTTTTGGCAACTTTATGGATGTCCCACTATGGTGTGCGCTATGCTCTGTCGTCCCATCTGAAGCATCTGCGTAACGACTTGCGCCAGAATGTTGATCCAAAAGTTCACTCAATTGAGAAGAAAACTCTAAATAGAACTCCTCCGTCTCCCCGTGCAAGTTGTTAACGAAGTAATTGTGTTTGCTGTAATCCTTTTCACTTAATATTATTTTGCTATGGTTCTGTGTGAATTCTTTCCATTTCTGCTCAATACTTTTAAGTCTAGAATCTATATATTGTTTAGTTAACCTTTCTTTCGGACTCTTTTTAAAGTTAGCTTTATTATTTTTCATTTGACATATTAAGTCTTCTTGCAGCCTTATATACTCCATTTTAAAATCCAATTTTTTTTTTCAAAAATTTTTTTTTTAAATCCGGTTTAACTAAAAAATTTCTAAGTGTTTAGAACCTTCGCTGGTAAATCGGGCATGGATTCCCCGTCTTGTCGTTTTTCCGCAAAGTATTCTAAGTCCAAACTAAACTTAAAATTTTTTACAAGTCTATGACAGCTACGTTACGTTAATTGTTCTAAGTCTTTGACACATGTAAATATTTCATTAAAGTACTCACAGTTTCACAACACTTTACTACTTCATAGATAGATTCCTGATGCGATGCTAGCCTGCTGTTGTTGTCTATTATTTACATCCACAAGTCAATCTGCTCTGCTCACCAGCGCTGCCCAAGCGGCGGACACTCGAAATTCGCCAAGTTCGTATTTTCAACCAAAAATCGCTCTTCGGCTCGAAGGACCTTGTACAAGTCGGTACAAATTCCCAAAAACCAGGAGCAAAATATTAGGTAATGAAATAAATATTTGACTCCAGAATGAAGATATCTATTAAGTTTGCATAACCTATATGTAATCGTGAAAACAACGCGATAGCGCGATTCACAAATAGTGGTACAGCGCCATCTATCGGTGGCGTCGCACACCAAACTAATTTAACATTGTCGTTTGATTAGACAGTTTGTAATGTAAAAAACGATAATAAAAAACTCCAAAAAAGAATTTACGGAGCGAGTTATAGAAAAATTTACGAAAACACCTCTGCAAAATAGAAAAAACTCTGCAAGTTTTGTCTCAAATTCCACTTCTACCCATAAATACGAAATAGGTGACAAAAAAGAAATTGTGCAGGATGTTACGATACATTGCGGAAAATTTAAATAGCAAGCAAGCTAATAATAAAATGAAGAAGGTAAAACTATATGCGCACTTTGTTAAAAAACATTATGCCGCAAATGTTTCAACGAAAAACATAACTCAAATGTTACCTTAATACATATAATTAAGAATACATATAAATTTTGTTTCGATATCGTTGTTTTATTACTTGGGTAGGTACATCACTAATTTTAGTCGATATATGTTGCCTATCAGTGCGTTTATCAGATCGAAACGACCCGATGATCAAATCGATTTTTTATAAAAGATGTACTAGTCAGATCGACTTACGAATCTAGTTGTAGGTTAATTATTGCGTTCGAAACATATTTCAAAAATATTTTTTAGTTAAACTATCTTTAATACATAGATAATCATACCTTTACACAGTCCACCGGGTCTTTTGGACCTTGTAACGCATATAGAAAAGTTCAGCATTGGATCTAATGAGCCCGATGCAGTTCTAACGGAAAGGCAGGCAAAGACATTCCCGCAGTGAACGTGTCAATTTAAATGGCTTCCTCGAGCTGTGAAGAACTGGATCTTAATTAGTTATAAGTGTCCGATCTCCGAATACAACGATGCTAGTGATATTTGATACTCGATCACTCGCGGGCCTTACGGCGCCGGCGACGGGCGGCAGCGGTTAGTTTCTTAAAGTATATAATTATTATTTATACCTAGTCCGGCCATAATTTCTGTTACAAATGAGAATGTGTTTTTTTTATGAAGTACCTAATGTAATATTACTAAAACTTATATGTATTATTAAAGTCTTAGCAAAAAATTCAAACAATATTTTATTCAAAATGGCCACCTTTGGTACAGGCCTTTAATCTGTCTGGCCACAAATCTATGGATTTACGCACTGTTTGCATGGGAAATTTCGCCACTGCTTGCTCCAGAGATTTTTTAAGAGTCTCAATGTCGCCGTGTCCTTTAAAGCAAGCCATGTTCTCTAAAACTGACCATAATTATTTGTAGTCTAAAGGGTTAAGGTCTGGGCTAGATGAAGGCCAGTCTTCAGCTCTTATAAAGTCCGAAACGTTGGTTTCGAGCCAAGCTTGGGTAGTTCGTGCCTTGTGACCAGGTGCAGAGTCCTGCTGGAAAGTCCACGGTACATTTTTAAAAAGTGTATTGCTGAGAGGTTTCACAACACGATCCAAGACTGTCTCTTGATACACTTTGGCTGAAGTTTTCACTCCTTTTTCACAAAAATGTAGCTTTGTGACGCCTTGATAAGACACCCCACCAAACCATCGCTGACGCAGGATAGTAATCACGTTGTACCTTTCCGACCACTTGAGCAGCTTCTTTAGACTGTGAGCGTACACTTTATCATTTTGCTTATTGTACTTAGTGCTCTTCAATCGTGAAATTTTTTTCATCGGTAAAGAGGATATTTCTTTGCCCTTCACCTGCGTATCGCGACAGAAGGCGTTTTATTTATTTATTTATTTATTTATTTATTTACTTGACTAGCACGGTTACAAACACCAATTACACTAATCAAGATACCTATTAATACAATTAATTAATTAAAAGAAAATAATAATCACAAACATAAGAATAAAATTAAAAATTATAAAAATATGAAAAAGCAATTAAAAAATAACAATAATAACAATAAAATAATTATTAAAAAAGTGTTAATAAAAATAATAAAATGGTAAAGTATGCAACTAGGTACGTTCACAAAAAGCAAGAGACACAGATGTGACCACCTTCCATTCATCTGCGAAAATATCAAGATCCGGGTTGGCCTGCACAAGTGCGTTGATTGCGGAGAGCGCGCGCGGCACGGGAGACGTAGCGCGGGACACCGTCCGACAAGCGGGTACAGCTAACAGTTTGTGTCTCCTATTGCGACGGTAATTATTCGGGACGTAAAGCCGAATCAACTCATTATGGAGATCTGGTGCATCCACAATGCCACGACATATTTTGAACATGCTTATGACCTGATCATAAGCTCGCCTAGTTTCCAGTGAATTAAAGCCGAGACACCCTAGTAGAAAATTTGTGGGATACATATATGGATAAAAACCTTTATTATGTTTGTACAGGAAACGCAGAAAAGCCTTCTGCACCTTTTCCAAAAGCAGAGCGTAAGTCTTCTCATGAGGATTCCACACGCATGAACTCGCTTCAAGCTTGCTCCGCACCAACGCACTAAACAAAAGGCGGATCACGTGTTCATTTTTGAAATCCCGCGCATTTCTGAGAACGAAGCCCAGACGCTGAAATGACTCCTTGGCGACCGTGTTAAAATGACTATGAAATGTAAGGTTCCTGTCAAATGTGACTCCCAGGTCTTTGATAGTTGTGGGTCTTGTTACGGTGTTGCCATTAATTTTATACTCAAAGGTGATGGGTCGCCTCATTCGACCAAAACTCATAACAAAACACTTGGTAGAGTTGAATTCCATTTTATTGGCCAAACTCCATTCATACACAGCGTCAACATCGTCCTGGAGAGCCAAACAGTCAGTCTCTGTCCTGACACTGCGATATAACTTCAAGTCATCTGCATATAAAAGACAATTTGACTTTTGGAGAGTTGCTGGCAGGTCATTAACCATAAGCAGGAAGAGCAATGGACCGAGAATAGAACCCTGACTCACCCCAGAACGCGTGTGGTAATGGGAAGACTCATAAATTCCATGTCTAACGAATTGCTTGCGATCGCGAAGGTAGTCTGCGATAAGGTGAAGAAGATTTGGTGAAAAGCCAATAGCACTGAGCTTTGAAATCAAAATATCATTATTGACTCTGTCAAAGGCCTTGCGAAAATCAAAGTAAAGGACGTCCACCTGTAGCCCCAGTTCGAGTTGTACCGAAATGTATTCCACCAGTATCAATAAATTAGTGTTAACAGATCTTTTACTTCTAAAACCGTGTTGTGCATCACTAAAATACCTTTCAGCTTGAGCATAAATGTTTTTATGAAGGATGTGCTCAAAAACTTTAGCTAGTGATGACAATATTGCGATTGGTCGGTATTCTTCGACTGCTGATCTGTTGGAACTCTTAGGTATAGGAGTCACTCGTGACGTCTTCCACTGAGAAGGATAACAGCCTGTTTTCAACGACAGATTAAAGATATGACAGAGGGGAAAAGAAATTAATAGTTTTGCCTGCTTTAAAATAAAAGGTGGGATATTATCTGGTCCTAATGAACTA
Organism: Eudonia lacustrata; assembly: GCA_947562085.1. Taxonomy (NCBI): domain Eukaryota; kingdom Metazoa; phylum Arthropoda; class Insecta; order Lepidoptera; family Crambidae; genus Eudonia; species Eudonia lacustrata. Next base: position 21,889,908 of record OX387324.1, read on the forward strand.
TTCGGCCTTAATTTTTTAACACTGTTCACAACCTCGGCAGGACTAAAACCAGAAATGTGTATATAGTTACTGTTACAACTTTTATCTGTATTACTAGTAGTTGCAGCGTTTAACTGGGGAACGTCAAGTAAAAAAACACTTGCGAAAAAGTTGGCAAACCCCTCGGCAGCAGCCACACCGGTAAGCGATTGACCTTCATAGGTCACAGTAGGCTCAAAACCCCCCTTAGACCGCAAACTGGAAACGTGACGCCAAAACTGACGCGGATTGATTTTAATGTCATTCTCTATGCGACTCATATGAGATCTATAAACTTCCGCAACCCGAAGTTTCAGTGAGCTTCTGAGATCTGAGAATAATTTATAATCATCGTCACAGCTGGTACGCTTCCAGGCAGCGTGAAGTTTGATTTTGCGTTTGGTGTCAAGGATGATTTCTCGAGTGAACCAAACCGGATAGCGTCTGGATACTGATCTCGCGCGACGTTTCTTAGGCATACATGAGTCAAATATAGTATAAATAATACCATAAAAGATATCTACTGCCTCATGGACGTTACTGGACTGCATGACAGGGTCCCACGATACCCCAGAGAGCATTTCATATAGCAAGTCATAATCGCACTTATTGAAATTCCAGTCCTTGACTGGATTTATATTGGTTGGTTCTATGTTCTCGGAACAATGAGTTGATTCAGCTGCTATCTCGATTTCAAGGGCTGGATGGTAGGCATCTAGTGGAACTATGCCGTCCGCCTCCAGAACCAACACCTGGCGAGAGACCTCCTGGATTAAAACTACATCTAACATACCATTATGTACATTTTTTACCTCGTTTTTATCGACTAATTGACAGAAAGACAGAAAATAACAGTAGTAATTCTTAACACTAGACGAGGCACTATTTAAGTTTATGTCGCCTATAATTATTACAAATCCATTTATGCTATTAATAAAAGTCTCAATCTTAGTAAACCAACACATGTAATCTTCATCACTGGCAGTGGGTTTTATATACACTACGCACACAAAGTAAGTGCGTCCGCGCCACGTGAAACTCGCCCACAAGTCTTCTCCTTCGCTTGTTTCGAGCTCAAATCTGCGCCGCAGTGTAATTGAGGAACGCGCTGCTAATAAAACACCTCCACACGGTGTCGTTCTATCACGTCGGAGAACACTCCAATCGCCACATTCGAGCTCTGAGTCCGCCACTGAGGAGTCCAGAAATGTCTCAGTAGTTGCAACCAGATTATCATCTAGTAAGGCAAGATTGTTACGCCATGTGCTAAGTTTAGTTTTAAGGCCACGAACGTTTTGATAAAAAATATGAAACTTGTGAACTTTATTGACTGTGACTGCGAAAGGACTGTGGGCTAGGAGCAGTTTTTGCAACATCCTTGCCTCCTGCAGTAGCAACCGGTTTTCTGTAATTAATCCAAGGTTTGATTCTGGCATTTACTGGCCAAACGTCAATGGAATAACATTTGTCATAATAGGCTATTGGAATTCCGATCTTGTATGACTTATAGTCACCACGAGCTGTGAGCTCCTCTACAGAACAGCTACCAGATGGACACAGCTGACGCAAATACTGACGCACATCATCAGCACCAGACGCCATATTCCATAGATGAAGAAATTTACGCTCTTCCACGGCTTTTAGAAGAGTTTTGGCGGGGTCCGCAGTTCCACATAAAGACACTGGTCGTCGGTTTACGCGTTTCTTTGCTTCTACCAATCCTTGCTTTACAACGCCATCGTTGAGCACAGCAACTGCAGGTTCATGAACAGTAGTAGGATGCGGTTTAGATATTACAGTGTAACTACTCTTCGATAAGTCCGCCTTTGTCTCTGATGCTTTTATTTTCGAATTTAAATTTAAATTTTTAGCTTGTGGCGTCTGAGATGTTTTTGATGTGTGGACCCTCGGCTTGGTAAGCATTTCAGCAACAGCTCCGCCAGTTGTATGAAAAGCATTTTTCTCGTAAGTCTCAATTTTCTTACTTAACTTATCCACTTGAACAACGTAATTTTCTAATTTATCTTCATGAGCAATAATGATAGATATCGCTTTAGCCAACTGATTTTTTAGGCTGCTCATTTCCGATCGTAAAGTACGTATCTCATCTGCAAGTTCACCAGTTTCCGCTCGCACCTGTATCACTTCAGTGCACATGGGCGCAGCTTTTCTTCTAAGTGTGACATTCGGATTCCGCTGCTTCATGGCGCCGACTGGCGTAGAACTATTGTCGCCTCCCTTCTTGACAGCACAACGACATTCAGGGCATATCCAATCACCGTTTTCATTAGCCAAGTCATTACCGCCTGCACATAAACGATGATAGTACTTGCCACAATCGCCTTGTGTGCAGCGGACCAGATCTTCATCAACGCTTATATTCTCGTGGCAAGCGGAGCAATTCATATTACCCGATATTAAAAGGCTGATATTGAAGAGGCTGGCGAGCTAACTAAGGCCCAGTCAAACTAAATCGCTGCTCTATCGAGAAATGTAAGCAGTGTAACAGTGTAGCGGGCGCAACTATTAGTGCAGCGGATTTCTCGGTCAGTATCAGCGCAGCGGTCACGAGGCGGTGAGTAGCGAGCAACGGATTGACCGGTTTCAGCTCACGGCACGGCAACGGCAACGGAGCGGCGAGCGGCGGCGGCCGGCGGCGGGGGCAGGCGCGATGACTCACGAGCGCGCACAAGAGCGGTATGGTTATGTTGCCGTAGCAGGTCGTAGCAATCGTAGCTCCGTAGATGCGATGTAGCAATGCGTAGACTCAGCCGTAGATAGTAGTCGGTAATTTCGACCGCGCCGCGCCTAGTGACCGTGGTCGAGTGGTAAGGTGCCAACTACTTACGCCAGAGGTCCGGCGATCAAACCCTGCGGCGCCTCAAAATATTTGTTTCAAAAATATTTGCTTCTTACAACGCTGGGGGCTTCGCACAAGGTCTTCACATTGGTTAGGGCGAAGTCCGGGGCTCCAGCTCAAATTAAATACTTTATTTATAGAAATTAAAAATAAACTGCACACGACCGCTTACTCGGAAGTTCGCACGCCGAAAAAACGCGTTTTGATCGATTCACTCTTTTTAATTGTAAAGATTAATTTAGGGCATGTCCTGTATATCGACGATAAGAATCGGTCTTGTTTTATAATACGCGACAGAGTCCTAGCGGGAATCTTCATTTCTCGCAATAAGAATTTTTGCTTCCTAATGGGATTTCGACAAATTCTGGCATTAACAGCTTTAACAGCCTTTGAAGTTCTAACAGCACGCGGCCGCCCGATCTTTTATGGTCTTCGACAGAGGAAGTGTTGTTGTATCTGTTGATAGTACGATATACGACCATACGGCTGATACCAAGCTTTTGAAGTGTCTGGAATATGACCGACGACGGCTTCATACCCACTTTGTGCAAGGCAATCACTGCAATCTTATTTTCTTTAACACCCCGTTCTATATTGTAATTTGTCAAAACAAAAAAAAATGTAAAATGGCGCGAAATCGAAAGAAGTTTTTAAAATAATAAACGCGTTCCAAATTCAAAATAATGAAAAAGTTGAAAAAAAAGAAAAGTTTTTATGTATCTTACAGTATTTATGGCCAGACTAGTTATATATTATTATCTTAAATAAACAAATAAACTTACTTTCTTATAACGCTATCAGTATTGTGACCCCAGCGAAGTTAACTGCCCCTCTGTAAAGAAAGAGAATAGCAAAGTACCTAAACGTACTTATATTTCACTTGCTGAGTTTCTTGCCGGTTCTTCTCAGTACAAGATCTCCCGCCCAGAGTAGATAGACTTACGAACCGATGGCATAAAATGACGTTCTTATGAGCTATTTTGAATTTTGAATTTTTGAATTTTATAAAATAAATATCAATTTGGAAAACATACCAAGAAAATAGATAAAGAACGACGACAAGAAGAAAAGCTCAAAGCACCAAAGACAGTTCTGCTTCTGATTAGGAATAAATATGAAATAGGGATAATCTATTTAAAAAGTATAATTATGGGATCGGAGGTGAACGACCGTCTAAGCTTAGAACCAATACGACGAGGGTGGTGTCAATCCGCAGTTTAGGTACCTACGTTCGGGCATGCGCGCCTCCCGGAGGCGTCTATGCATACAGTTGCGCATCGAAGGTATACTTTCGCAGAGCAAGGGAGGGGAACCCGCGGGGAAGCGGGCGCTGCGGCGAGTGTCCCACAAACAAGCGCAGTTTGTGGGAGCTACCGTGAAGGGCAGCTACGTGCGCGTACTGCGTATTTTAAACGTTTTTTGAATTCAGTGATTCCTATTGAATATAATGGAGCATACACGTTGTTCTGTATACGGTTGTAAGTCGACGTCGAAACACAACAAGAATTTAAATATCCTATAATCCTCATGAGGCCAAATATAAAGGAGATGTTTAATTTTTTGCCAAGACCATGTACACCTACTCAAAAAATAGTATTAAATACATGTATTTAGTTGATATATTTAATATTTCGATATGCTTTACCATTTTTGCGTAAGAATAAAAAAATGAAACATAATTTTTAATAACCTGGCAACTTGAGATGTCTTTCTGAGATTAAACACAAGTGTCCAAAGCTGTAAAGAACGTAATTAAAAGTGCAACTGTCACCATGATTTAAAAAAAAAACCGGTGTTTTGTTTTCATTCCGTTTTTACATGGATTCTGAGTCGTTGTGGTTTTGTGCTGTGCTGTTTTTAAATTCTGATTTGGACCGATTACCTGCTAACCGTTTACTGCCTCACTTGTTGACTTCTGCCTGCTATCCTGGACTTCCGTTTGCTGCCTCACTTGTTGACTTCTGCCTGCTATCCCGGACTTCAATTTGCATTTGACCCTGCTACTGTTGATACCATTGCATTGTTGCTACTACATTCGTTGTTTTTAGGTGAGTTTTTCGTATTTTAATTAGGCACTTAACAGCTTAAGTTTAACTCTACTCTACCTACATGTTATGAAAGTAATAGCCAGAAGTAAGTTAATTTATTAACATTAACAATTTTCATGCATACGGTAAGTACTTTTGTTATGACAGCTACTTGACATGACATGACATTGACAGAATACCACCATTACCCCCTGCGATCACGAAACTTGCCATTATTGGTTATCTATAATACTTCTTACGTAAAAACTATTCATTTATTTGAAGAAAATCATTTTGAATAAGCTTATTTCATGCATTAGCTACATTTTGGTATTATGTACAAGGTGTTGGCATTTTCTCCATACAAAATTAAACATCTCCTTTATGCTAGAACGTATCCAGAATAAATTTATAAGATTTATTTACTGGAAACAATTTGGAGTATACCCAGGTTATCCATTGTTGTATCCTACACTGTTTTTGCTCGGAACGGTGACTACAAGCTGGAAGCTAGAAGAGAAGTCGCTCTCGCATTGTACTTGCTTAAGGTGATAATAGGTATCACACACAACCCAAATGTGTTAGAGATGATGCCGCCGCCGCCGCGACCGTCGCTGCTGGTGGTGCCTCGCGCGCGCACTGACCTGCTGCACCGGGCGCCGCTCGTGCGCGCGCTACGTGTGCTCAACGTTATGGCTGAGAAAAATGATTTGTTTTCATATACGCTGAGTCAGCTCACGGAATTAGCTTTTAGTATAGTAACTATTTTGTAAATAACTAACTGCACCATCGCATTAGGTATAGCCTGTAAGGATTGTGTATGTTCTTTTAAATAAATAAAATAAAGAAAAATTACGTAGATATAGATGACTAAATAGTTTCTTTTTATTTTATTTATTTTGCCAACTTCTCATTGATTAATAATGAAAGTTTTTACAACACAACTATTAACTAATACAATTACAAATATCAAATTCTAATTCATCACAAACACTACAATTTTGAACGAGAACGGAGGGTCCTTTCTTTGTAAGGCCAAAATGTTCCCAAAAAAAGGTAGTAGGTAAAAAAATATATATAATTTAATTGTAAAACGCATTGGCAACTTATTTGTTATCGATATAATACTCATTACTATAATTTTTAAATAATTTCCATAAATATATTCTTAGTTATAACGGTCACACGGTTATAACGGTCCAGCTAGGTAGGTCCAACTTCAGCAAAGAGGTCAATCGTCGAATCCAATTAGGCTGGGCAGCGTTCGGTAAGCTACGAAATATCTTCTCGTCCGATATACCGCAGTGTCTCAAGACGAAAGTCTTTGACCAGTGTGTGTTGCCAGTGATGACATACGGGACTGAGACGTGGTCGCTCTCTATGGGCCTCATAAAAAGGCTCAAGGTCACTCAAAGAGCAATGGAGAGGGCTATGCTCGGGGTTTCTCTGCGTGATCGAATCAGAAATGAGGAGATCCGCAGAAGAACAAAGGTAACCGACATAGCCCGAAAAGTTGCTAAGCTCAAGTGGCAGTGGGCGGGCAGGGCACATTGCTCGCAGGACTGATGGCCGCTGGGGCGGGATAGTCCTGGAGTGGCGATCGCGTACCGGAAAGCGCAGTGTGGGCAGGCCTCCAACAAGGTGGACCGACAATCTGGTGAAGGTAAATAAAAAATAAAAAAATAAAATAAAATTTATTTAATTAATTAATTAAAAAAAATATTAATTTAATTTATTTACGTTCGTCCATTTGTTTTGGCACGTGCTATTCATTGTCTTGCAATTAAATCTGTTTTCTTCACTTTTTATGCATAAGTCTATATCAGATCTCATATTATATATGGGTTTTTGTAAATAACACATATATGTCGCAGCTTCATGTACCAAAAATTGCTCTGTGTCTTCTAATGTCATTGGCAAGAAGGAATCCTTCTGTAAGTTCACACTCACATAGTCTGATATAGGGATGATGCTTATCATACTGTTTTGAACTTGTTTTGGTATCGGAATTAATTTATACAATTCGTAATTGTCTCGGCTGGCCAGTGGGAGTCGAATTTCAAATATCATATACTGATCGGTCATTCTTGTTTTTATTTTAAGTAAATGATATATGCCTTGAAAGTCGATTTGCGTGTTGTCTATTGGCAATGTCAAATCCTTTGGTAGCTGACTTGAGATTACGGCGAGTTCACTTTGTAACTGCTGCGGCGTCAAAAGATGTATATTGAATTTACCATTGTAAATGTTGTCACAGTATCTATTAAGGTGTCTTGTACATTTTTTAGGTATGTATGCATCACATTAGCTGACATAATAGATAGTATGAGTCGATTCACGTATTGTGTTCGCTCTAAGTCTGTCTTAAGGCTGTTTATACCTTTCTCCAGCTCTAGAATTAAATACTTTGTGTTGTTTCTGTATATTGAGTTCGGTTCTCTTAAGAAGATTGTACTCTGCTTCTATAATCGATGTCTGATTTTTCCACAGTCCAACAAGATGGTGTTGGTTGTCTCGAAGTAAAGTGATGTCTTTTTCGTATTGTTTCGCAAATTGATCGTCGAGAACGCCGAACAAGCTGTTAGCAATGCTTCCGATTCCGTTTATTAGGCCACGCTTATGTCTCTTTTGTGTTGCTGCATTTTGTCGTTTCAGAATTATGTTCTAATATTCTAACTCGGAAAATGAGTGCTGTAGCTGTAGCAGGATGACGTCACACGATGTTTGTTCTTTAACAGCTGCACAGGTATTTTCTAGGTAATCGGAATATTTCTTGTATGCGTTTATTCCTTCCCAGTAGGGTTCCATGTCGTAGTAGGTAACGATCTTCCATTCGCTTCTTATAAGTTGCATTGTTGCTATTTGATCAAAATAGAGTCCGTGATTATTGTCTATCGGCGTAGCTTCAAAGCTGTATGCTGATGATAATAATGCAAGCAAATTTATAATTGTCGTGCTAATTGATGTCAAATTAAACACACTGCTGGTGGTTTGTGGTTTCTTTTGCTTTAAAGGTTCTTCTTCAGATGTCACTGTCGTGCATATGTCTTCTTTTTCGTTGATAGGAAATAATACTAATTTGTTCACAAGGCGCTTGATGGTGTTACTTTGAACCCTTATAGTCACGACTCTGACGTGTCCGTCTTGTCCTGGGTGTAGTTCCAGGACTCGACCAAGAGCCCATTTTCCCGGTGGTACATTGTCTTCTTTTATTAGGACTATGTCATGTAGTTTAAGGTTTTTACAGGGAGTTCTCCATTTAGTCCTGTTTTGCAGCTGTTGTCAATATTCAGTAGACCACAGCTGCCAAAACCGTTTATTGAGGGCTTGAATAAGTTGCCACCGAGCTGGTAAGTTAACTGTTTCTGGATCAGTTTGAGGTCTTGATAACAGCGAGCCTCCCACGAGAAAGTGACCTGGTGTCAAATAGGTGTCATCGGGGTCTTCGGAAAGCTGACAAAGGGGCCTGGAGTTAAGACAAGCTTCGATTTGGCAGAGAAGGGTAGTGAACTCTTCATATGTTAGTCGTTGCTCGCCAAGCACTCTCTTCAGATGATGTTTGAACCTTTTAACAGCTGCTTCCCATATTCCTCCGGCGTTGGGCCAGGCTGGGGCGTTAAAATGCCATCTAATGTTCATATCTTTAGTGCCAGTGTCGAAGGATGTATTGATGACGTCTAATATCTCCTTGTATTCCTTTTGTAGTGTTTTTGCAGCTCTCACGAAGTTTGTGCCGTTGTCACTATAGACATTGGCAGGGGTGCCTCGCCTAGCGCACATTCTCTTGAATGCAGCGAGGAATGTCGGTGTGCTCATGTCCGAGACTAACTCAAGGTGTATAGCTTTGGTAGTCATGCACACAAAGACCGCTACATAGCCCTTTGTCGTCTTGATGCCACGGCCTTTGTTCGATCTCACTTCTACATGTCCCGTAAAATCGACTCCAACGTTTGTAAACGGGCGAGATGGTGTAACTCGTACTTGTGGTAGGTCTGCCATGATAGGTTGGTAACTATTGTTGCCGTAGCGTTTACACTTGACGCAAGCTCTCAATTCCTTTTTTACCGTTCTGATGCCACTCAGCACCCAATATTTCTCTCGCACGTATGTCAAAGTGAGTCTTGGGCCGCCGTGTAATGTCGCTAAATGGGCCTGATTGATGACAAGTTCCGTAAATCTGCTTTTTGGTGTCAGAAGAATAGGATGCTTTGCTGAGAATGTTATGTCTGAGTTGCTATGTCTTCCGCCAACTCTTAGTGTTGCAAATAAACAGGCATTTATTTTTGTTAGAAATAAAACTTTGATTTGTATTATGGACGAATCGATTATCGAGATTCAATTTTGTTTGGTGGCATAATGGCCCCATCACTAGTTGTTCTTTTTTTATTCCCTTGTCTCTGGAAAGCAAATATGGCTGGATCATAGGTTATCGTGTGTTGATAATTAAATAGTTTTGTGTAGTAATAAGGGCATTTGGAGCCGTATTATTCTACTTAAGTGGATTGTGCAAATTGTGTGTGCGTCGTAAACTAATTGTTTCGGGAAAACAATCAGCCGGGATGTCGGCCACACCGCTACGGGAATAAAAGGTATTTTTCAGGGGGAAGTGCACTTTGGGGTAGTTTGGGTGTGTTTAGGGGACCCTAGAAGACCCGGAGCCGGATTCGGGCCCCGTCGGATCATATGGATCCCGTTCAGGACGGCGGGAGCGGCATGGAACTGTGAGTGGACTTTGTTAATTTTAATGTGTAGTTTTAAGTGTGTGTTGCGGGTTTCCGCAACATTTTGGTAGCAGAGCGTAGTTAATACCGGACCTCTAGGTTAATCGGTGTAATTTTGTGTATTTTTTGTTGGTTCGTAATAGGTTAAGCTCATTTTGTGTAAAATCGCACTTCCGGGACAGGTGCGGTTAAATTGTAAGGTTGGTAGTACCGTTGTTTTGTTCGTTCATTCATTTGGGCTGGGACATTTCTCAGAACGTTGATTTAATTTAATTTCGTTCAATTGAAAGCATCGAGTCGATTCGGATAATCGATTCCGTGTTTTCATTGACTCGTTTTAATTTTGTGTTTAGGTTTATTTAGTTTAAATTATTTATAATGACAGCGTCACGGCAGGAGTTGGCTCAGCAGCTCCGGTGGTTCACCGGGCTGCTTGCATTAGTAGATCGGCCTAACCGGGAGGACGCCTTGGAGACGCGTTCGAAAGAAATGCAGGCTCGTTTCTTGTTGGCCGAGCGGTCGGTAACCGCTCTATTGTCAACCGACCCGGTCGGGGAGAAGGAGCTGGCCCTCCACGCCCAATATGTCAAGGATCTGGAGCACATCCAAGACATTTACGACGAGGTCCTTCAGCGGGTGAAGGACATCGAGCGACTGCGGGAGGGGAAGCCTGTTGCGCGCCCCGCTTCGCTCCACACCCCTGGACCCAGCGCCATGGGAAGATTGGGTGCCCTGGAGGTCCCGCATTTCACCGGATGTATGCGGGACTGGGCTGGATTCCGGAACATGTTTTTGGCCTTGGTGGATACTCGGAAGGATTTCACCAAGGCCGAAAAGCTGGCATATCTCCGTTCCTTCCTAGACGGAGAACCCAGACAGCTCGTACAGCATCTGGAGCTGCAGGATGCGAGCTACGACACCGCCATGCAGCTGCTGGAGAAGCGGTACGAAAAGCCGCGTCTTCAGGCGGACGCGCACGTGACCCATCTGCTGGGATTGCCGAGGGTCAACCATAGGGCTCAGCTGAGGACGCAGCTGATCACCCCGCTCACAGTGTCCTTAAACGGGTTAAGGACGCTCGGACTGCCCGTCGACCAGTGGTCCTTCCTTCTTCTGCACATAGTTCTGGCCAAGTTGTCGCAGGAGATGAGGGACAAGTTCGAGCGGAATCGACTGGTCCACAAGGATCTCGGCAGCGTTCTGCCCACCATAGGGGAACTTCTGGAGTTCCTGGAAGAGGAGGCTGGCCTGCTGGAAAACCAGCTAGCCTCCCAGGAGGCTCCGACAAGTGCGCCGGCCCGCACTTCCGGAGTCTACGGAGCCCAGCCGCCACGCAACCCAGGGAAGGGTCGCGGCAGGCTGGTGGCTGCGGCCGCCATCAACCCCGGCTCTGGATGCCGGGTTTGCGGACAGCAGCACGTGGAACAGCTATGTCCAGCAATTCTTGGGCTGCCCACAAAAGAGCGCCGAAACCTCGTTCGGACACGAGGATTGTGTTATGCCTGCCTGGGAGGACATAGGTACAATGAGTGTCCCCAGGCGAGGCCTTGCGATGTGTGCGGCGGACCGCACCATCGCTTACTGTGCACCCGTAGTGCTGAGGGCTCAGCACCGGTTCGGGAGAGGGGATCTCCCACGGGTGGCGGTTTGGGGCCGGGGTCAACTCCGCCTCCGGAAAGACGGAGTCCGCCACGGCCGCCACACTACAACCCCTCGTACACCCCGGCTCAGGTGAGTTGGGGACCGCCGGAGCGGAGCCGGGTTCTGGCTACAACCCGGCACCCGGCGCGACCAACACCAGGAGTTGGTGCCTCTAAGGGCCACTGGGTGCAGGGACCCCCACCTCCGGACCCAACACCCGGATACTCGTATCCTCCGCCGCCGTTACCGGAACAACAACGACGTGAGAACCGTCAACAGTTCTCACCGGTACTGCACGAGTACCCGAGGTTGGAATACCACCCACCCTATCACCGGTATGGTAGGGCACCTGGATACGCACCTAGGGGGGACTTCGTCCGGATACGAGCCCTCCTAGACACTGGGGCACAGGGCTGCTTAATTACTACGAGGGTAGCGAGGCGCCTACGTCTGGAGTGCGCGCCTCCCTCAGTTCCGATTCGGGGAGTCGGAGATACAGAAGTGGGGGGTCTGTCCGGTCAGACCCACATTTCCTTCTCTCCTGTGCATTCCGCTTCGATACGGATTGCGGCGGCCGCGATCGTACTCGACAATCTGCTGGGTTGGCATCCACCGACAGACATTCCGCGGGACGCAATGCCTGACACATCAGGTCTCATGCTGGCAGACCCTCATTTCGAGGAGCCGGCTCCGGTGGACCTCATATTGGGAGCGGATGTACTAGGCTGGATCCTTTTAGGGCCTCAGCGGATTCTGGGCCGCTCTTCGTTGGTAGCTATACCTACCATCTTTGGACACGTTTTAATGGGACCGGTTTTCGACCAGGAGACGCGGGATGTCTCACCTGTCGTCGCTACTACCTCCATCGCTAGGACGATGCAAAAATTCTGGGAACTGGAAGAGCCTCCCATGGTCTCCCGTCTGGATCCGGAGCATGTGGAGTGCGAAACCTTTTATAAGAATCACACACGCCGGATGGCGTCGGGTAGGATCGAAACTCGACTGCCCTTTATCGACTGTCCCCCTCTCTTGGGAAAATCGAGGGCGTTGGCAGAGAAACGACTCTTGTCCATGGAGCGTCGTATGTCTCGCGATCCGGTGCTTCAGGAAAAGTATATCGAGTTCATGCGAGAATACGAGGCCTTGGGGCATATGTCGCGGGCGACTGTCGACTGGACAACGACAGATCATTTTTTCTTGCCTCACCACGCGGTGTTGAAGGCATCATCTGGAAAACTACGGACTGTTTTTGACGGATCGGCACCGTCGTCGACTGGAGTTTCATTGAACCAATGTCTCCATTCTGGTCCGAAGTTACATCGGGACATTGTCGACATCATTTTAAATTTCCGAAGACACCAGGTGGTGATCGGTGCGGACATCCGGATGATGTTCCGCCAAACAGTAATACATCCTGCGGACAGGAGGTTTCAGTTAATACTCTGGAGGGAACGTTCGGAGGATCCCATCACCGTCTACGAGCTCAACACCAACACGTACGGCCTGAAGTCGAGTCCCTTCATTGCCATCCGGTCACTGCTGGAACTGGCGGAGCAGGAACGGGCTCGCTTTCCCCGGGCAGCCGCTGTACTGACACGTGACGTGTTCGTAGATGATATCTGCACAGGGGCAGCCTCTCTGGAGGAGGCGCTCATCATCAGGAATGAACTTATCGGACTCCTCGCGGCTGGTGGTTATAAGTTGAGAAAATGGTTATCCAACGAGCCACAGCTTCTGGTTGGGATTCCGGAAGATCACCAACAGAATCCTCAGCTATTCGAGGACGCAGGAGACCCGAACTCTATCGCCGTTTTGGGAATTAAATATCAGCCGGTTCACGATATTTTCACATTCCGGGTAGAACTGGAAACTACAAGAGTTTGGTCGAAAAGGACGGTCCTTTCCACCATCGCTCGGATGTTTGATCCAAATGGATGGATCAGCCCGTGCATTTTTATGGCGAAGTGTTTATTGCAAACACTGTGGACACTCGGAGTCTCGTGGGATGAGCCACTGGTAGGGCTCTCACTCGACACTTGGCTCGCTCTGATATCTACGATCGAGGCGATCAATCAGGTGGCGTTGCCGCGGCGGATCTTGCCGCGGGGCAAATACAGGGCAAGCCTACATGGCTTCTGCGATGCGTCAGAACGAGGGTATGCCGCAGTGGTGTATCTGCGAACGGTGGACTCGAAGGGTCGAGTCGCCGTCTCCTTGCTTCTGGCTAAAAGCAAGGTGGCTCCCCTCAAAACTAGGCTGACAATCCCGAAGCTGGAGCTTTGCGGGGCGCATCTATTGGCCAAACTGTTGTGCCACGTGCACAAGGAACTGACGTCTACGGTGGACATCCGGAATGTCTACGCCTGGTCTGACAGTCAGGTAGCTCTGGCATGGCTACGCGGGGCACCCCACGTATTGGAAACGTTTGTGGCCAATCGGGTATCTCAGGTACAGAACTCGGGCATCGAAATTTGTTGGAGGCACGTTCCCGGCCCCTGGAATCCTGCCGATTGTGCCTCTCGGGGCTGCACCGCGCCGGAATTGGTGCAGCATGCCCTCTGGTGGGGTCCAGAGTGGTTAAAGGAAGGTGAGTCATCATGGCCGGTCACCATGATCGATGGCTCTCTAGGGATGCTCCCTGGAATAAAAGTTTTGGTGACAACAAACGAGTCAAGGCCAGATCCGAATTGGTTGACGGCTCGATACAGCAAACTGGACAAATTGCTAGGTGTAACTTGCTGGATCCGGAGATTTCTACATAACTGCCGCCATCCAGACAAGAGGCAGTTATCACCCGTGGCGGGTGCTGAGGAACGCAGGAGTTCACTGTTGGCCCTGATACGGCTGGTTCAAGCTGACCGGTTCGAGGACGAACTGAAGATTTTGCGCGTCGGTCGCGCAAAGCTCAAGGGAGCGATCTCTCGGCTCAACCCATTTCTGGATGCGGATGGACTGTTACGCGTTGGAGGTCGCCTCAAAAATGCCGACCTGCCCTTCGGTAGCCGTCATCCTCTGCTACTCCCCAAAGGAGGACCTTTGGTAGAACTGGTGGTCTCGGATAGACACCTGAAAAACGCTCACGCGGGGTGTAATGCGTTACTGGCGATATTACAGAGGGAGTTCTGGATTTTGTCCTCTCGGAGAGTGGTTCGCAGCGTGTTATTTAAGTGTGTGGCTTGTTATCGGGTGAAGGCCTCCACTATACAGCCACAGATGGGGGATCTCCCTTCTGACCGGGTTTGTCAGACTACTAGGCCGTTCGACGGGGTCGGTACGGATTTTGCTGGACCGTTTCTGGTAAAAACCACAGCCTATCGTAACACTAGGGTCACGAAAGCATACCTGTGCGTTTTTGTCTGCCTGGCCACTAAGGCCGTCCACCTGGAAGTGGTTTCGGCTCTGTCTACGGAAGCCTTTGTCGCCACGCTGGATCGTTTTGTTTCGCGACGGGGTTTACCTTCTCTCATTCGGTCCGACAACGGTACCAACTACCGAGGCACTGCCAACTACTTAAAAGATGTGAACGATTTTCTGGATAAAAATTGTAATAGCATAAGTCAAGCTCTCGCACAGCGGGGAATCACATGGCGATTTAGTGTGCCAGCCTGTCCCCACTGGGGCGGGATATTTGAAGCCGCGGTAAAATCGGCAAAAACCCACTTGCGCCGGGTAGTCGGGGAAACTACCCTCACGTATGAGGAACTTACAACTGTGTTTTGTAAGGTTGAGGCGGTTCTCAACTCGCGTCCGCTTTGTCCACTCTCCTCTGACGCAAATGACATGGAAGTCCTGACCCCTGGTCATTTTTTGGTCGGTCAGCCACTCACTGCCCTGCCTGAGTATCCCTGGAAGGATGAACGCAGACACCGGATGTCTCGTTTTCAAATGATACAACAAATGAGTCAGGACTTGTGGCGTCGTTGGTCACTGGAGTATCTGCATTTATTGCAGCAGCGTGTAAAGTGGACAGACCGGACGTCGCCCCCTTCGGAGGGGGATCTGGTTTTATTAAAAGAGGCTAATTTGCCATCGTTATTTTGGAGACGAGGTCGCATTTTAAAGTTAATCTGGGGCGCGGACGGGACTCCGCGTGTGGCGCAAGTGTTGGTTGATGGATCGGTGCTAAATCGCGCAGTCGCGACCTTAGCTCGATTACCGGTTGACTAGTTTAAGATTTCAGGCTAGAAAGCGGTACGTCCGCTTTGGGTGGCGGGATGTTGCAAATAAACAGGCATTTATTTTTGTTAGAAATAAAACTTTGATTTGTATTATGGACGAATCGATTATCGAGATTCAATTTTGTTTGGTGGCATAATGGCCCCATCACTAGTTGTTCTTTTTTTATTCCCTTGTCTCTGGAAAGCAAATATGGCTGGATCATAGGTTATCGTGTGTTGATAATTAAATAGTTTTGTGTAGTAATAAGGGCATTTGGAGCCGTATTATTCTACTTAAGTGGATTGTGCAAATTGTGTGTGCGTCGTAAACTAATTGTTTCGGGAAAACAATCAGCCGGGATGTCGGCCACACCGCTACGGGAATAAAAGGTATTTTTCAGGGGGAAGTGCACTTTGGGGTAGTTTGGGTGTGTTTAGGGGACCCTAGAAGACCCGGAGCCGGATTCGGGCCCCGTCGGATCATATGGATCCCGTTCAGGACGGCGGGAGCGGCATGGAACTGTGAGTGGACTTTGTTAATTTTAATGTGTAGTTTTAAGTGTGTGTTGCGGGTTTCCGCAACACTTAGAATGCCTTTTTCATCTATAAATGGATTTAAGCTAGCGATCTTGCGTTTCTGACGAATGTGACTTATAAGTCTGACGAAAATTCTCGTGATTGAATTGTTTTAATGATCAAATTGTGCGCATTTCCCAGTTCAATAGGTGTTAGTGACCTCTCGCATGTTACACTTTGTTTATTTCGCGATCTTGCAATGAAACGTGAGACCCAGCCGATTGTCTTTACGATTTAGCTGATATTGCTGTTGCTTATTAATAATTCATTTATAAGTGATGAATTATTTTCATGTAAAGCTGTATGCACATGGTGTCTTTTTATTTCGATTTTTGGGGTCTCATATGTCTGAACAGAGAAAGGTTCATCGGTGTTTGTGATCCATTCTGGACCGTTCCACCACAGAGTATGCTTATTTAAGGCGTCCGAAGTCATGCCTCGCGTAGCGCAATCTGCAGCATTTTCTTCTGTGCGCACGTGATGCCAACAACTTGATGGGATGATGTCTGTTATCTGTTGTACTCTATTTGCTACAAACTTTTTTCTCCGTGTGGTGCCGGGTTAGAATTGCACCACCCCCTCCCCTGTATCATAGCGGGTGTCGTAAGAGGCGACTAAAGGGATTTTGCTGGTGGGAGAGCTTTGCTCGTCCGGCGCTACCACCATGCGGACTTGCAAAACCCGCCAAGTGTTCGGTGCTCAACACAGGACGCGTTCCGGGTTCAGAGCCGTAATACCGGAGCTTGGGGAGGTGCGGTGGCGGCAGGGTCAATGACCGGTGGGTGTCTTTGTGGACGCATTGTTTGGTTGACGCGGGTGGATTCGCCAGCCAGGGAGACCCGTAGAAACGGTGGTGCCGCTGGCCGCCTGCGGCATAGTACAGGAGCCCAACTATGGCTAACCACCTTAGGAGGCTGCTCCACCAGGCCGCGCATAATCCCGAAGTGGCTCGTCGTGCCGGTTGGTGACCGGATTGGTGGGACCCGGCGACTACTTTCGGGGGGGGTACGGGGGCCCTTCCGTCCTGGGGGTCGATCAACGTCTTACCGAACAACTACATGCACTAGTTCATGAAAGTTTCCCACACCTTGTCTTTTCCTCCTTGCCGCCACAGCATCTCCTTTTACTCACGCCCCCATCCAACCACCATGTCAGTGTCTAATAACAATGCAGGTCAGACAGCGGCATCCCAATTCCCCACCACCAAGTCGCTTTTTGAGGTGGAGTTCACTAACATCCGTGGACTGCTTCCTCGCGAAAGCCGGAGTATGCCTTTTCGTCAGGACGGACGTTTGTTGTCGACGTTTGCGCTGCTTGGAAGACCCCTCCTTCTCTATCCTATGGGTACACGTAGATCTTGGTTCCGAGAGCCATGTCTACGCTTGCCTGTACCGTTCCCACTCCGGAGACCACGAGACAACTCGGCTATTCGACTACCTGAGCCAAGCAGTTGACGACGTACAGGAGCGGTTTCCGTCTGCCGATGTGGTGCTTTTGGGAGATTTTAATGCCCACCATGAGACCTGGTTGGGCTCTTCCAAAACAGACCACGCAGGCCGAACTGCCCACGCATTCGCACTCACGCATGATCTGATTCAACTGGTTCTCCAGCCCACCAGGATTCCGGATATATCAGGTCAAGCGCCCTCCTTGCTAGACTTACTGCTGACGAGTCGACCAGCCGGGTACAGAGTGTCGATAAGTGCTCCGTTGGGCACTTCTGACCATTGCCTGGTTGGTGCCACCGTACTGCGCCGTAAAAGCTCTCCCTCAGTGGAGTCTAAACGGCGTTTGTGGCACTACTCGTCGGCAGATTGGGATGGTATGCGCGACTATTTTGCGTCCATCCCGTGGGGCCAGCGCTGCTTTGTGGGAAGGGACCCGTCGGAGAGTGCCTCTGCTGTTGCTGACGAGATCATGTTGGGGATGGAATATTACATTCCTTACACTGATGTCGTCAGCGGAAGTAAGGCGCGCCCTTGGTTCAATCGCGAATGCGCCAAAGCTGTTGAACTTAAACAGGCGGCGTATCGCGCTTGGACCAAGGCTCGCACGCTCAACGATCGTAACACCCCTTCACTCAAGGTAGTCTTCAACAAGGCCACCAAAGTCTGCAAGAGTGCTCTCTCGAGAGCGAATGCCCAGCGCGTTGGTCGCGTTGGCCAAGAGCTGTTGTCGCACCCAACGGGTAGCCGAAGTTATTGGCGACTGGCCAAAGTGGTGCAAGCCAACTTTTGCGCGCCTTCTCTGCCCCCACTGCGGTACCCTGATGGCTCGTTGGCCCATCAGCCGCTAGACAAGGCTAACCTCTTAGCCAAGCTCTTTGCGGCGAATTCGCGCGTCGATGACTGCGGCGCGGAACCACCTGCCATCCCTCACTGTGGCTCTCAATTCATTTCTTCCCTTAGTGCTTTCTACCGCCTTTACCACGGTGAATGCTCTGAGGAGCTCTTTAACCTCATTCCTCCCTCTCCATTCCTTTCCAGATCGACGCGTGCAGGTCTGAGAAGCCACCCTCATACCGTGCTGACCATCACGACACGTACCAAAAAGTTTGGACAATCGTTCCTTTGCCGAACTGCCCGTATGTGGAATGCGCTTCCCGCACACGTGTTTCCCTCCTCTTTCTCTCCCGGGTTATTTAAGCGGGGCGTGAAAAAGCATTTATGCAGGCCGCCATAGTGTGAGCGTTCGGCATAGCGTGGTAGCGCTGTGATGAACGCTTTCACTTCTTGGGCTTCACTGGCTGCTTTTCATCAGGCAGGGTGAAGCCATTATGGCGTGTCACAATAAAAAAAAAAAAAAAAAAAAACTGCTTCCATTTTGTCTTATCTCCATGTAGCCACTCTAGTACTATCATGGTGTCAGTCCAAGCGTGTATACGCATATTGTGCTTAGGTAGCGATGATATCAATTTACCAATAAGTTGTGATAGTAGCAATGCTCCCAGTAGCTCCATTCTTGGTAGTGTGACATGTTTGTTAAGTGGGGCTACTTTTGTCTTTGCAGCAACAAGTGTCGATGTATTCACGCCCTTATCATTCTTTGTCACTATGTACACGGAACAAGCATAAGCACGCTCGGATGAATCGCAAAACCCATGTATATGGTAATGTCCGTTTATGTCGCCTATATATCTTGGGATGATGAATCTAGTTGCTAAATATTAGGAAGATTTCGTTCATCAATGTTGATAATATAATTCATCTATTTTTAAATTAGTATAATATAATAAAAAATAAATAATAAATAGCATCATTTTTAAAAAGATTCAATTTACCGTGTTTTTTTATTATTGTTTATCTGACATTTTACATTTTAAATCGTTCGACTAATCAAATTACTTATTATTTATTTTCACTTATCATATTAAACATATTATAAATTTATAAAATTCAATCATAGATTAACACGAATAACAATAATTAATTGATACAAGGAACAACTTTTGTACCTACGAATGCAACTCGGCCTCCGTCTGAAAATCAGCGTCATGGCGATGGCTTTGCTAATGCTGTGACACATGCTGAGCCGGAGACTTTTTTGCCACTGTTTCACTGCTCACCAAAATATTCTTATGCTTCTTTTTATTTTTGTAACCCTTCTCTGTGTAACAAAATAAATTATAAATTATTAAATTAATTATTAATTATTATAATTATTTATGTTTCGAATGTCATTTCTTAATAGAGACCATTCTCGGTATATGTCTTCAGGTAACTCTTTATCCCATGAAATGTCAGATGTCCACGTTCTTTGAAAAAGAAGTTTAGCTCTTATAGTAAGCGGTGAAAGCCATCCAAGTGGGTCAAATATTTGGGATATTTCGGAAAGCAATTGTCGCTTTGTTGTTTTTTCTTTCATGTTGGTGTCTAATTTATTTTTAAAAGTAAAAGCGTCTGTCGCGGGTCTCCAACTTAGCCCCAGTGTTTTTCGTGTCTCAGAATCCTTAAATTCATAGTGAGTTGCGTCTTGTTGTTCTGTTGATAAATGTGTAAGTAGGTCACGGTCATTTGACGACCACTTTCTTATATTCATGCCTGCTTCTTTTAGCGCTGAAATGATCTCTTGCTGTAGTTTTCTTGTTTGAGAGAGAGTTTCTCCTCCGGCTAGTAAGTCATCCATGTAGAATGAGGACTGGATAGCTTCGGCAGCCAGAGTATACTTCTGCTCTCTTCTGCAGTCGATGGCTATTTGCTGTAGGGTCCGCATTGCAAGGTACGGAGCGGCCTTTGTTCCATACGTCACTGTTGTCAACTGGTATTCTCTGATCGGTTCCTGGGTAACCTTTGCTCGTTGTGACGTTGGCCTCCAGATGATGCGTTGAAGATGTTGGTCAGCTTCCCTTATGAGAATGGTGCGAAACATCTTCTCAATATCCGCTGTAATGACGTATCTGTGTTGCCGCCAATGTAGTATAAGGCTTTGAAGGTCCTTTTGAAGGTTAGGGCCACTATACATAAGATCATTCAGACTGTGTCCCGATGATGTCTTTGATGACGCGTTGAAAACGACTCTTAGTGATGTCGTGCTGGAGTCAGGTTTCACTACCCCATGGTGAGGTAGATAGCAAGTAGGTACTTGTGCATCTTGTGGTTTGACCTCCTGCATATGGTTTAAGTCTAAGTATTCTTGCATAAACTGTGTATAACCATTTGATAATTTATTGTCTTTTTTAATTGTTTTCTCAATTTGTAGAAACTGCCTTGGGTTTGGAGATCCCCAAGTTTTGCTCAAAGTGAGGCGCCATCGGTAGTGCGACCTCCTATCTACCATCCTTGAGGCTTTTTGTTGTGTTTTGATAGAGTTCTTCACAATAAATGTCTTCATTGCCTAATAGAGCGCTTTCACTAATGTCTTCTATTTCCCAGTACTTAGATAAATCTGGCAAATTATTTAGAACAACATTGCAACTAAACGTTTTAACGTTTCCAGATAAAATCCATCCTAGGAGTGTCTGCTGTGCGATTGGCGCTGTGGGTGGGCCCTTGATAAGGCCATTTTGAATAATGTCAGAATAGACGCTTGCATCTAACAAAATGTCTATTGGTTTGGAAATGTTGTACTCGGGATCGGCCAGTTTTAGATGCTGAATGTGTGGCCATGTCTGTGCGCCAAAGGATGTGTTTAGCAAGTTGTTGATGACGTGCCTTATAACGAGAGCTTGCGTTTGGAAGGTGTAATCATCATGTATGGAACGGCATTCTAATGAAACAACGCCTTTTCCTTGCTTAGAACCGAAACCGATGCTGGTCACTGAAGCGTGGTATCGTTGTCGTTGTAGTCCCAGCACCTGAGCTGCATTTTCTGAGATAAGTGAGATCTGTGAGCCCTGATCTAAAAGTGCTCTCAGTGTGATGAAAGTGTTATCGGATGCTCTAACACGTAGCAGTAGAGTGGTTAGTAGAATTTCCTCATCATGAGTTGCTACGTGATTAACAGATTTTGTCATTTTGTCTGTCTGAACTGATGTCAGCTGTGCTGCGGTGTTAATCGGTGTCATCGACCCAGTTGTCATAATATCGTGCAATATTGTGTTGTGAGCTGCATTGCATTGTTTGCACCGTTTCGTGGAATTGCACGAATTATTCAAGCAATTATTGCAAACTTGTAATTTATTTATTGTTTTTAATTTCGCGTCTTTCGCATTTTCTGGTAAATGTGGCCACTGCTTGGTAATTCTTAAATGACTGTCTTCCGCTGGCATAGCTTTTGTTGAATGACTGTTTTGATGATGAGGGTTGAGATAGGGAAAGTCTAGGTAATTGATTATCTCTCTCTTTCTTGTGCAATGGTTCCAATGCTATAAATTTTGCTTCGAGGAAACTCATCAACTCGTCAAATGATGGTAGGTCTCGCGGTGACTTTCGCGATTCCTTATAGTCAGTATAAGTCTCGAGATCTAGTTTCTTCACAACCAGATGTACTAGGAGAGGATCCCAGCTCGTAGTGTCTATGCCTAGATTGTGGATGGCATGAATACATTCCATTGTAGTGTCATATAGCTTTTTTAATTCAAACGATGATTGTTTGTGTATGACTGGTTGACTTAAGAAAATCTCAATCTGCTTGGTAAATAACACTTGTGGATTGTTATAACGATGCTGGAGAACTTCCCAGGCGGTTTCGTAATTGTCTGTGGAGATATTCAGGTGTTATATCAACCTCTCAGCTTCACCCTTAACTTTACTCTTAAGGTGTTGCATTTTTTGCGTCTTACTCAAACAGTTGTTGTTATGTATGTTTCTGTGAATAAATCACAGAAGGTAGGCCACTGGGTGTACTTCCCAGTAAAGATCGGGATGTCTATTGTAGGTACTGAATGTTGAGCGTAGGCAGTAGAAAAGTTTTTTTTATTTAATGTCCTTTTCATTTCTTTATAGGCCGTCTCAATATGTTTAAATTCGCCATCGTAAAATCCATCCTGCCCTTGTAACAGGTTGTCAATTTGCATGTGTAGTTCGTCAATTCGATCTCCCACTTCTCCGTGATCTCATTAATGTTGATATTTTCCATTAGCCGGTGTAACGCTCTGAAGTTCGTTCTTTGCTTCAAGAGTAGCTCCTCAGCTTGATTGGACGTTTTACTGTCTTTGTTCCCCACGTCTACCTTAGGGACGTCAAAGACAGGTTCGGATGATGTCGAAGGAGGTACGTACGACGAAATCTTTGTCACCGTGACGACAAAAAATCTTTTAAAATCTTTACAAACATTTCTGCCAAAATATTCCATCTTGTCATCTCTATACTGTTGTAGTGCAGTATCGTTTTGCTCAAACTCACCCCAAAAATTGTCTAAGGCTTGTAAACGTCTTTGTAAGTACTCACTTGTCTTTCGGGATGCGCTATCCTTGTCAAAGTTTGTATTAATCTTCTTAACTTCATTGATGATAACGCTCTGGCGATTGAGTAGATCTTCCATAGCGAATATCTAATAAGATAGTGTCTTGTCAGATGTCTTAAGTGTCCTTGCGATCCTTGTGCGGTATATGCGCCTTCTCAAATTGACAGGTGAGACCCGCTGGTGGGAGGCCTATCAATCCGATTCGCTACTACACTCAGATCACAAATCACTAAATGATGTAGTATTGTCGTAATGACGTAATAAGATATTCAATTCTCTTGCATCACGCAATATTGTCAATGTCTTTAAATATAATTAAAAGGAATGTCCATTAAAGTATAAAGTGATGAATGTCCTAGTTCACTGTTAGCTCGATGGACCAATGTCGGGGTTCAGTTTAAGAGTAAACCAAACTTCCGAAATTGCTGATGCTGTGAGTGCCGAAAACCGAGATGATAAATGATAACACAGTATACATGTGCTTGTCGCGGTCTTTATTCAACACTAAATTATAAAACATAATTATAGGTACAAATAACATTGCTTTGTCTAAACTGGGTCAATAAGCGAGTCGGTGAAGTTATTCGCTAATGTCGCATATTTCTCATACTATACTAACTGTACGTGTTTACTCGTACACTGCGTTTCATTTCTAAACCTATATTTGACCTTATTTTTTTAATTTTGATAAATTACATTAAACATTCCAGTAAGTGATCTAGTTTCACGATAAGGATCTACTCTGAATTGTTTTTTATATTTTTTTATTTTTGTAAATATATAAGCGATAATTACTTTTTTAACGTTCATCTCTGTGCACGAGTATACTCACTGGCGACACGCATGACAATGCAGCGGCGAACGAAATCTTTGTTCTGCGTGTGACCCGGAGTGTATTATAACCCGCATGCGGACGAGATCCGCATGCGGGTGAATATACGCATGACGGAAAAAAGGCCTTTATAGTTTTATGTAGGTATCTAAAACTAAACGCTTTAGACTGCAAAAAACAAATTACCATTAGGTAGGTACCTAACAAATAAACGAAAAATCCTTAAAGTTTATCAAGCCCACTTTAAAAATATATCACTATATATAGATTAACAAAGAGTTACCGCGTACCTAGGTTTGTTTGTGATTTAATGTTTATGTTAATATTATTTTAAGATGATAATGAGAGTAAGCAGCCTATAACTGTCCCACTGCTGGGCAAAGGCCTCCATCATTGAAATCAAGTCATCGCTACAATTGATGGGTAATGGCTTAATCACCACGCTTGCCAAATGCGGGTTGGTGATCACAAACCCGGGCTATGCATCGAAAAATCCGAAATACATTTTGCCCGACCTGGGAATTGAACCCGGGACCTTCGGGTATCGGGCCGAGCGCTCTGCCACTCGGCCACCGAGGCGTTTAACTAATATGCTTATGATCAATGAGTGGGAACCCTGCGCTCCTGACGTCAAATCGATATCGAGTCAGTGTTGCCTAACGGAATATGAACGCTCGGGTCACTTCATAAGTTTCAATTTCGCGTAAGGTCGTAAAAGTAGGCAATTTTTTTTCCTAAACTTGACTTTTGTTAGAGAGTGAGTCTTCTGTACGGTAGTACCACAGTAGTACCACAGTTTAGCAAGCATACAGTTGCGCATCGAAGGTACTTACGCAGAGCAAGGGAGGGAACCCCGAGGGGAAGCGGGCGCTGCGGCGAGTGTCCCACAAACAAGCGCAGTTTGTGGGAGCTACCGTGAAGAGCAGCCACGTGCGCGTACTACGTATTTTAAATGTTTTTTGAATTTACGTTCAGTGATTCCTATTGAATATAATAGTGCATACACGTTGTTCTGTATACGGTTGTAAGTCGACGTCGAAACACAACAAGAATTTAAAATTTCATAGATTTAGATGACTAAATAGTTTCTTTTTTCTTTTTCTTTTATTTATTTTGCCAACTTCTCATTGATTGATAATGAACGTTTTTATAACCATGACTATTAACTAATACAATTACAAATATCAAATTCTAATTCATCACAAACACTACAATTTTCACTTATTATCTACAACAGCCTCCATAATATATTTTATTAGGCTATTTCTGTGTTTTTATTCTCAATTATCAATTGAATTGAATTTTTGTTAACGAGACCTCTAGTTTTTGTTCGCCTTAGATGTAAGATGGTACCGTTAGCATCTGTATCACAGTTGCACAACGGGCTCTCCTTACTAAATATGTAGTTACTTCGTAACTCTTACCTAGCGGGTTTTTATAGTGTAGGTAAGTATATGTATTCTTTATGGCGCAAGCTCTTGCGCAAAGTGTAATCATTATGTTTACAACTTATTGGAATAGTTGGGACGTCGGACACAGAAGGAGTAGGTATTGGTCTAATATCCAACTGTTATGATTTATTTAAACCAACAGAAAAAGAGGAGGTTCTATAATCACCTATTTTTTAGGGTTTATATTTAAGATTTAGCTTATTTTGACTTGTTTCTTTTTTTTTCATTTTTTAAGCAATCAGCGATGCGAATTCAATATATCGTTTTGATAATAGAAAATTGAAATCTAAAAATAAACCTTCACGTTAATTTAGCAGTGCAACATTTGAAAATATGTATATAGTTTATTCTTGATAAAAAATGATTATTTTATAAAAATATTAACGACTAGCTGTTGCCCGCGACTTCGTCCGCGTGAGCTAAAGGCTGCAGTCTGTACAGTTTAATTTTTATGTAGGTATCTATTTAAGCTTATTAGGGTATAATAAAATTATATGCATCGGAAATTTAGAAAATTGACATTGTATTTACCGACATACGTACATCTACTCGCTCTTAATATCCTTTCAGCTGGGAATGCTGAGATAGACAAAGACAATCGATCTCCATTTAGTGTGGTTCTGGCATACTTCCTGTGCCTCCTTTACCTTAATCATTATTTTCATACATTATCTCTTATTCTTTCGACTATCATCTCTGCCATGTACATACATATATTCAGTTTGAAGCACAGAATCGTCCCGTTCATACAGATTCTCACTCAGTTTCCCGTTTCAATTATCCCTCCACATACATTCAGTATACAACACCGTTTCTCGGTGGGTTGCGCGTATTTGCTTCGTCATACAAACCTGAAATGGGTTTACTGACGCTCAATTATATGTAATAAAATTGGTATTTTACAGCTCAGGTACTCGTCCGGGGTCGTCCTAGGCACTGGTGTATCTTAGCTAAGATGTGTCTACTGTTATACTGCCCAACCACGGACTTCAAAATATTTTGTGCCTTGTCCACCGAAGCTGGATATCGAGTAGCAGGTAGCGGTCCAGGATTATTGGTTGTCGGCCAGAAGGCACAAAAAACTATTTACCAACTATGTTCTTATTCGTAGATACAAAATATCAATAAATTGAGAACTGTAATAAATTATATTATTGTCTATTAGGTAATACAGTATAGTATTTTATGTTACATACTTGCGATAAATTTGAACTTCTTCGTGGCATCTTGTTAGGTAGGTAGCTTTTTAGAGGTAGATCACAGGACACAGAAAGAAGTTACCTCTAATAAAAAAAAAAACCTGAAGTCCGTGCCTCTAATACAGTTGTACCCTGCAAACATAAACATTTTTGCAACTCTGATACCAGAGGTAGCCATCGTCTTATGCGATAGAAGAATGGAAAAACCATTTTTCTGTAATCTAGAAGTATGTATAAAATTCATTCTTTATAGGTATAATGATATTAAAATTGTTATGATACTTACTTACTTATATTGTATCATTGAACACAGATTATATCCTATACATGTTAAGAAACCAAAGTAAGAAACCGCTTACATGTAAAATAAGTACTGAAATAAGTGTTTAACTTACCTGCATCAAATGTTTCATAAAACTTTTACACAATGAATAAATCTTATTTGAAAATTAATAAGAACTGAATAAGTACTGAAATATTTAACGTACATGCATAAAATGTTTTAAATAACTTTACACAATGAATAATTAATATAATTTGAAAATTATTAACAAAATAAAAATAGGTACTTAATGCATTGCAAAACATCAAAATTTCCTTCTGTTCGTTTCAAAATTTGAGCGCCAATTTTTTTTTTAAATTTTCCTGTTCTCGCGTTTTTTCACCAAATAGATTTAAAAAAATAACATTAAGTATTTTGGGCAACGACCCAAAGGTTTATACAGCCAAGCTATGTAATTCAAGATATCTTCTAGGTGCAATATTTAAAAAAATAGAGACATGATTTTGGGCAATGATACAAAGTTTTATACAGCCAAATTTAATGAGTAGGTAACATTTCTATGCATAACTAAAAAAAGAGACATTATTTTGGGCAACGACACAGAGGTCTATACCGCCAAATATAGGTAATGTTTTAACTTTTAACATTTCTGTGTATTAGAAAACTGCAATAAGCGCCGCGCGCAGGCGCGACTAAATAGCTATATTATTATTGGTTATTTTGGAAAATGAAACAAAAGGTGTACCTATGTACAGCCAAGTTTAATGATGTGCGTGATTTCGAGCTTGTTTTTATTTTCCGTCGCTTTACTACTGCGGTGCTAATGTTCCCTTAGGTGCCTCACAGATTTATAAAGGGTAGGTAACCTTAGAGCATGGATGCACAGACTTATTAAGACTAGGGGCCACTCGGGCAAATTATGAACTGATGGTGGGCCACCAGAAGTATAGGTAATTAAAGACAATGAAAAATTGATAATAATGTATTCAAATTGAAAAAGAATTTATTAATTTGAAGCGTGGCACTGCATAGTGCTTACAATCTTTTTTATATTTGGCTCAAATTTACTTGTAGCAACACGTAAAACTGCTTCCAAACTTTCATTTGCAAGGCGGTTTCGATTTTTTGTTTTATTATTATTTAGGATTGAAAAGGTTTGTTCACATATATAGGTAGAACCAAATAAGCTTGCACATTTCAGAGCGTTTATGCGCAACTCTTTGTACGTATTTTTATCAATGCAGCGGTAAAAGTTCAGCAAGTCTCCTTCGTTGAATTTGTTGCGTAAATCTTGGTCGTTCTGAATGTCGATAATTTCTAACTGCATTAACTCTGGCGCATTTTCAACTGAAATCGTGAAAGGATTGCTAAATATGTCCAACAGAGGTTTCACTGTTTTAAACTCCGAAAATCTGTCTTGAAAAGATTGAATCAAAATATCTAGCTTTTTTACATAACTGAAATTAATAGCAGTTTTTTTGAATTTTTCAGCCATTTTCTTATAATTCGGAAAATGATTGTAATTTCCAGAATTCAATTGCGATCTGAAAAGTGTCAGCTTGCATTGAAAGGATGATACATGTGCGTAGAGCTGGGATATCAGTTGATTTTTGCCTTGAAGCCGTGTGTTCAAGACATTCAAATGATTTGTAATGTCAACTAAAAAAGCCAAATCACACAACCAATCAGGACTTTTAAGTTCCGGGACGTCCCTTTGCTTTTCCGCCAGAAAAATATCAATTTCTTCTATTAAATTTAAAAATCGTTCCAGTGTCAATCCACGACTTAGCCACCTTACTTCTGTATAATACAGTAAATCTCCATGTTCGCATTCAATGTCATCAAGGAATTGTTTGAATTGCCTGTGATTGAGTCCTCGTGATTTTATGAAATTCACAGTCGAAACTACCACTTTCATGACATTTTCAAATTCAATTTTTTTAGAACAGAGGGCTTCTTGGTGTATAATGCAGTGAAACTGCATGAGATCTTCAGCGTTTAAGTTTTTTTCTTGCAAATGCTTTTTCAACAAAGTAACTAGCCCAGAATTGACACCAATCATCGAAGGAGCACCGTCAGTCGAAACTCCCGATAATTTCGATAAGTCCAAATCAGTTTTTGAACACTCGTCCAAAAGTACATTGAGTATATCAACTCCTCTGGTTTGACCTTTCTTTATTTTATTTTTTTTTTTTTTTTTTTATTTATTTATGAACATAGAATCAACAGCACTTTATAAACTAAATTATTACATAGTATACTTAACCTACTGCCAATTACAGATTCTTACTTTGTAACACAATATATTTAATATGTCGCTTAAGCGAAAGTGAAAGCAAAACAGACAGATAACACAATAATTTAGAAAAAGCAAAAACAATTTACAAAACAAATAAATAAATTAGTTTAAATTTAAATTTAACAGCAAACAGTGGTACGCACCGAGCAGTATGTGGTATGTGTGTGTGTGTGTGTATATGTGTGTGTGTGTGTGTGTGTGTGTGTGTGTGTGTGTGTGTGTGTGTGTGTGTGTGTGTGTTTTAAAAATTTATATTAGATGTGGTGCATGAGAGTGCATGGATGTGCGTATAATATGCTTTCAATGAACACATTCCTAATAACTCTTCGAAGACTTCAAAATCTTGAGTAACACCTCGTATGAATATAAGAAGTTGAGCTGTGGAACTAATATCAGTGGATTCGTCGAGTGCTAATGAAAAAAAATCAATTATCTTAGTTTTTTCATTTAATTGTTCCGCAATATTATCTGACAAAGACATAATTCGTCTTTGGATGGTCATACGATTCAGTTGAATTTTCTCAAACTTTTTTGCTGCTTCTGGACACATTTTCTTAGCGGCAATTTCTATGCATTCTTTTACAAAATCCCCATCATTGAAGGGGCGACTCCGCTTTGCTATCATTCGAGAAATTTCATAACTAACTTCTGTAGCTGTTTCTGTATCTTGAATGGGTTTTGTAAACATAGCTTGTTGACCAATAAGCTCCCGTTTTAAAGACAAAACTTTTTGCTTTCTTAATTCGCCTGTTAACTTCGTAAAAGTAGGATGCTGCGTTTCATAGTGCCTTTTTACATTATATTCCTTTGCAATCGCAACAGAATTCTTGCAAATTAAACAAACGACTTTGTTATGCGACCATACAAAAAAGTATTTCTCAGTCCAAATTTCTTGAAACTGCCGATTTTCATCTTTAACCTTACGTTTTTTACTAGTTCCTGGCATGTCCATGTTGCGTTTTAATCCTGACTAGGATTACCACAGCACCTAAAACCAATTACAGTTCCTAATTAATTACCAAAAATAATTGATAAAATATGTAGATAAAATTAATAACAGTTTTACTTACGATTTCACAACACAATTATACACGGCACTTGACGGGAAATCTACGTTGAATGTGGATCAAAATATATTATAATTATGACACCGGCTAGTCGAGTTAAAATCTACACTAGAACTAACGACACTTTACTCAAATTAAAACCGAACTGTCGGTCGCTGCGGTTAGCGTGGCTTTTATACCACGCGCATAGAGTCGAAAACTGTCTGGAGAAATCTCGAAACCGACTCTGGAAGCTTCGTGTATCTACCTACGCGAGCTATCGGGAATTTGGGACTATTGCTATCTCGCTCGCTCGAACAGTATAATAATAACGCGGCGCGCTTCCTCAAGAAAACGAATTTAACCGAGATCAGCACGAACATTACCGACCGCTGTTACCGACGCATGCACGGCGCACCGATAAGATTGATAGAGCGCGCGCGCGAGATTCAAATTACTTTTCGAACATTTGTTATTGGTTTTATTCTGGAATAGAACTCAATATTTTCGAATGTACGAGAGTATTATTTTTGCTGTCGGCGGGCCACCAGTATTCGACCGGCGGGCCGCATGCGGCCCGCGGGCCGTAGTCTGTGCATCCCTGCCTTAGAGAGTAACAAAACTTTTCTAAAATAATAACTCAACGAACGTATCTAACAGTTGGTCGCGTAAATACGTATATCAAAATTTGTTTACCAATTTTCGATTTGTATGTTATTCTCCGAAATTTTCTAAGCATTTTGGTGATAACCGCATCAAAATCGGTATTCTCATGGCAACAACTATCAATGACAGGCTCAAAAGGGCAAAGAACCCAGAGCCGTAAAACACGATAGCAATAGAGAGCCAGAGCCTCAAATGCCAGAACCGTAAAACTCATTAAAAAAAAATCCCCTATGTTACATAATAAACAACAGTTGCCAAGCAACCAAGGATTAAATCCCGGTTTAGACCAAATCAAAATTTAACAATTTTCGAGTATTTGTGTAGTCTATGTTATTCTCCGGAATTTTCTTAGCATTTCCATAAAACCGGATCAAAATCCGTTCAGTAGTTCTCGAGTTTATCGTGTTCAAACAAACAAATAAACAAACAAACAAACAAACAATTTGTTTTTAAACTATTCTATCGTGTTCCGTAAGTAATTTTAAAGTATTTTTTTTAATATCTTCCAATTACAGATTTTTTTTATCCCTATCCCTACGTTCTTATTATACAGGGTGTCTCATTTAAATCGGTCAGTATGGGAAAGTCTGAAACTATAAGACATACGAAGATCTGTTCTTAGGAACTATGTCATCGATTTTAATAAGAAGAAAAACTGCATTCATACATTTAAAAAAAACCTGTACTCAGCTCGGGAATCGAACCCGGTTGTTTTGAAAAAATAAACTTACACTATTTCTATTTAGATATCGATTGTGTAGGTCTTAAGCAGTAAATTGCTCTTTGAAACATGATGTCTAAAATGAATAAAATGCATTGTTTTCACATACTTTTATTTATTTTAGAAGGTGTTCGAAGTGACCACCGTTTTTTCCAATACAATATTCAACACGTTTAGGTAACGATCTTACATTTACAAAACCAGCAAAGAGGTACTAACAACCATAGAGACAATTTTACATGCCTGAACTTGTTGAATGTAACGGTGGTCACTTCGAACACCTACTAAAATAAATTAAAGTACGTGAAAACAATGCATTTTATTCATTTTAGAGATCATGTTTCAAAGAGCCATTTACTGCTTAAGATCTACACAATCGATATCTAAATAGAAATAGTATAAGTTTATTTTTTTCAAAACAACCGGGTTCGATTCCCGAGCTGAGTACAGGTTTTTTTTAAATGTATGAATGTAGTTTTTCTTCTTATTAAAATCGATGACATGGTTCCTAAGGACAGATCTTCATATGTCTTATAGTTTCAGACTTTCCCATACTGACCGATTTAAATAAGACATCCTGTATTTTTCGAGTATTTATGTAGCCTATATTATTCTCCGGATTTTTCTTAGCATTTTGGTAAAAACCGGATCAAAATCCGTTCAGTAGTTCTCGAGTTTATCGATTTCAAACAAACAAACAAACAATTTTTTTTAAAACTATTCTATCGTGTTTCGTAAGTGATTTTAAGGCAACCTGTGTAATTTTTTTTTATATTTTGCAATTACAGATTTTTTTATCCCTACGTTCTTATATGTATAGATTATTTGATTTCGAATTTTGTGACAACCA
This sequence comes from Eudonia lacustrata, assembly GCA_947562085.1. NCBI lineage: Eukaryota > Metazoa > Arthropoda > Insecta > Lepidoptera > Crambidae > Eudonia > Eudonia lacustrata. The sequence goes on from OX387324.1 coordinate 21,922,098, forward strand.
TTGCATGACGGCGAACGATTGCGTAGATACCTACGCGGGCGGCGGCATCGCCCCACATCAAAGGCGATGCCCTACTATATGAAATGGTAATACCGTATTAGAAGAATATGAGAATACAAATGTTGCACTGCTAAATTAACGTGAAGGTTTATTTTTAGATTTCAATTTTCTATTATTAAAACAATATATTGAATTCGCATTCGGATTGCTTAAAAAAAGAAAAAAAAGAAACAAGCCCAGAAATCTTAAATATAAACCCTAAAAAAACCTGACTGCTAAAATAATCATATAAAAAACAATAATATACTCGTAAAAACCGGACTAACATAAAAAATAACTGCAAAGAGAAAAAACTGAAAAGAAAAAAAAATCATAACAGTTGGATATTAGACTACTCCTTCTGTGTCCGACGTCCCAACTACTCCAATAAGTTGTAAACATAATGATTACACTTTGCGCAAGAGCTTGCGTGCGCCGTAAAGAATACATATACCTACCTACACTAGTAAAACCCGCTAGGCTGGAGTTAGAGTTACGAAGTAACTATTTAATAAGGAGAGCCCGTAGTACAACTGTGATACATATGCTAACGATACCATCTTACATCTAATAACAGAATGCCCAATAAACACCAAGGCGAAACAAAAACTAGAGCAAAAGATAGATGGTCTCGTTAACAAAAATTCGATTCAATTGAAAATTGAGAATAAAAAACACAGAAATAGCCTAATAAAATATATGGAGGTTGTTGTAGATATACGAAATAAAAACAAGTGAAAATTGTAGTGTTTGTGATGAATTAGAATTTCATATTTGTAATTGTATTAGTTAATTATGTGTTGTAAAAACGTTCATTATTAATCAATGAAGATGGAAAAATGAATAAAATAAAAAGAAGCTATTTAGTCATCTAAATCTATGAAATTTTAAATTCTTGTTGTGTTTCGACGTCGACTTACAACCGTATACAGAACAACGTGTATGCACCATTATATTCAATAGGAATCATTGAAGGTAAATTCAAAAAACGTTTAAAATACGCAATACGCGCACGTGGCTGCCTTTCACGGTAGCTCCCACAAACTAAGCTTGTTTGTGGGACACTCGCCGCAGCGCCCACTTCCCCGCGGGTTCCCCTCCCTTGCTCTGCGAAAGTACCTTCGATGCACAACTGTATGCTTGCTAAACTGTAAACTGTGGTAGTACTATTAGTTATTCTGTGCCAATACCTAGATTTAGATTCTAAATACCAAGATTTATTTATTTATTTATATTTATTTATTTATTTATATACATGAGCTTACAGCTATTATTACAGGTTCACCCAATGCAATAATATTATTAAATTTAAACATTATTAAATTACTATATTATTAAAATTACTAATTACAATATCAATCATACATATGATTCCATTATCGACATACATTATATTATTACATTATTTTATTTTTTACCAATATCTTTATAATAACATAACACGAATAACGCACACTTTGTGAATTCACACAACGAACAAGCAAAAAGGTCAGTATCTTCGGCTATCAAATTAAGATTCCGCATCGCCAGTGTCAGTTCGGCCTTGCTCAGAAGGTTGGTTCGCCCTCGAGGCACCGCGAACCATTTTGGCCGGCGCCTCCGTTCCAGATACCTATCCGGAACACAAAGACCCATCCGACTCAAAATCTCCGCATTACATATCTTGCCTCTTAATAATTAAAAATATAAGATACCAATGTTAAGTCCCTTCTAACTCTAAGTTCATTGTACCCAACCATACCCAGAATAAATAGGTTTGGATACATGAGAGGGTAAAAAGGATATACCCCGTATAGTCTCAGATATAGGTATCTTACAAATTTGTTTTGAATACGCTCTATCATAAGGCCATATTTAATTTCACTTGTATTCTAAATAACTGCATTACACTCGAGGTGACTTCTAACTAAAGCATTGTATAATGCAACTACTGCCTTCATATTCATATTTGTGAAATTATTAACCCTGCGTAGTATGAATCCCAAGTGTTTGTATGCTTTTTTGCAAATACCTAGTATGTGGTCCTGAAACTTCAATTCTGCCATAAAATTTACTCCATCCTTGACTTCCGTTAACCTTTTCAATGATGTCGAATTTATGTTATAGTCAAAGTAAACCTGGCTATGCTTTCGGGTGTAGGATATTGTTACACATTTCGAAGTATTGAACTGTATTTTATTTTGCTCACTCCAGGACACTACCTACTCTGTCTATATCCTTTTGCAGTAATACACAGTCTGCAACGCTATTAATTGGGAGAAACAGCTTTAGATCATCCGCAAATAGTAGGCATTGTGAATCCTCCACTACCCCCGGTAGGTCATTAATCATGATCACAAACTACAGAGGCCCCAGATTACTCCCCTGCCTTACTCCTGACCGTACAAAATAAGGATCAGAGCGGTAACCGTCGTACTCAACGTATTGCTGTCTATCACTCATGTAGCTGGTAAAAAATTGCAATAAATGAGGCGTGAAACCGACGCCCGCTAGCTTTCTTAGCAAGACGTCATTATCCACCACATCGAATGCTTTTCGGAAGTCAAAATAAGCAGCATCCACTTGCCCTTCACTGTCTATTACTGGTACCAGTTGAGCTGTGTAGTTCAAGAGGTTGCTAGTAGTGCTTCGACCGGGCCGAAATCCATGTTGCGCCTCTGATAGCTGGGCACACACTTGCTGATATATACTGTTCTGTAAGGCTGATTCGAACACCTTGGCTGGGGTTGACAGTACAGCCACTGGTCTGTATCCGTCCACACTTCCACCCGAGCCACCTTTTGGCACCGGAATCACTCGAGTCACTTTCCACGTTTCCGGAAATACTGCTTGTTCCAAGCACTGATTATAAATTTGAGCGAGCGGTTCAGCCAGAACATACCTACAATCCCTAAATATGTATGCCGGAATGCCATCAGGTCCGGCCGACCTCTTGGGTTTGAGCTTAGCGAGCGCTCGCAACACGTCACTCTGTTGCAGCTTCTCCACATGCACTCGAGCTGACCCATTAGCATCGCCCGCCGCTTCTATAGCCGAGCTAACGTTCAGTTGAGCTCGCACTGTACTGTACACCGATTGGAAGTATTTCGCAAGCTCATTGACACTTTGCTCTCCAGTCAGTACCACACCGTCCTTTAATATTTTTCTTGAGCTTACATTACGTTTATTTCAAACGTAATGTAAGCGTTTAAAAAAAGATACTACCACTGAACACTTGGAAAACCATGTCAGGTTTTCCAAGTGTTCAGTGGTAGTATCTTTTTTTAAACGCCAGACGTGTAGAAACTTATTCTTTTCCATACCCTGTATTTCACTCATATTTGTACTTCCTCCTTTTTTCACTTCTTTTCTTAAGTAACGAGTCTTAGATAATCTTAGTAGTAGTCTTCGTAGTGAGTATTAATTTAGTCTTGGTGTATTTAATCCTAATACGTATTTTGAATGGGAAAGTTGCAAACTTCTAAAAGTGTATACTAAACCAAACATTAATAGAAAATGTAGGTGCTCGAGACAAGTCCGTTTAGGCAAAAGCTGTTCACTTGGACCGCAGCTCAATAATTTCTATCAACATGAACGTGCAAAAAGCGCTATGTTCGGTTCACTCAGGGCGGAGCAGTTGTGTTTTGGGCTGTGGAGTGTGGCACACCCTGTTGACGAAGATGGAACCGAATCCGGCGCAGTGAGTGCATTTCTAAGTGATTTGGGACTTTTTTTTGTTGATAATTTCCAATACATGCCAACACTAGAAGATAGGCTTTAGTTTGAAGAATTATTGATTCGTTTTTAATGTTGTTAAACATGCTACAGAATTAACAAATGCGATGGTGTCGTTTTAATTATTAATCGGGTTATATAGGTAATATAATCTTTTTTTTATTTGTCAAATATTGAGACGTATTTTGCTGTCACTGTACAAAACAACGCAAGAAATAAGCACTTGAAGAAATTTGAAGAATTTAGTAAATATATTTACGCTAATTTTGTTGCGAACGCTGCAGGCTGCACCTGACCCTTATATCAGAAAAAATAGATATATTTTTATAGCAAAACCACAAAAATTTACATTTAAAATAAAATAAAAATACAAGTTACATTTTGCCGGCCTTATCGCTATAAATCGATTTCTTCCAGACTACCTACCAGTCGGATGAAAAGAGATAATGAACTGAAAAATCAGAGGCATACTGTTTACTGTTTACATACAAGAACAATGTGTTTTTTATAAAGCAAATAAATGATAATAGGTTGGAAAAAAGTTTCTTCGCATTTTTTAAGAAAATTCAAAACATTATTAAATACACTTTATTTACATCTAACTAAAGTATGTAGGTCTTGTTCGATAACTTTTTGCCATCTTGTAGGTAGGGATCAAGTAACAAAAGTTTCTATAACCAAGGCATTTTATCACCAAACAGTGACCTATAGTAGTAGACCTATAATGGTACCTAATCATTGAAACTGCTTGTACCATAAAAGGTTTTTAACAGAGCGGTAAAATTAATGAGCATTTAGGTTCTATAATCTTGCTATAAGAACGCTTACAGGACTATACAAGAGAATCATTAAAGTGTTGCACTGTAATATTTCCCTGTGTGGTGCCGGGTCCCTGTGTGGTGCCGGGGATAAAGGATTGCACCACCCCATCTCTTCCCGTGGGTGTCGTAAAAGCCGACTAAAGGACCATTCCTGAGGATGGGCAGCAGCATCTCTCTGAGGTTACCCTCAACCTACTGCGATCGCCAACCCGCCTGCCAAGCGTGGCGATTACGGCAAATACCCCTCATATCCTTGGGGGAGGCCTTTGTCCAGCAGTGGACGTCGTTTGGCTGAGATGATGATGAGATGATGACTGTAATATATATGATAAAAGCGATTATGGTACTATTTAGTACTATAGACGACCATATTGACAGTTTTGTGTATCTATTTTGCAATAATAATGCGTGAAAATTACCTTTACAGTACTAGTATTGTAGGAGTGTCGAAAACGCTATTACAGGATCAATTTGCACTATAAAAGTACCTTGCACAACAATTACGTAACGTTATATCTTTTTACAAGCTCCCTCAACATCGCTATGGAGCCAGTTCTGTAAAAATCATGATAACTCTTCTATAGTACCTAACAGTACCATAGCGACTTCTGGTGCAGCTGCTAAATAATTTCAATTCTAAATTGCTCTTTAGGTGAGTTTGTGTTACTGCTACGATACTAAATCATGATAAAAAATTACTAAAATCAATAAATAATAAAAACCCTAATCGAAGCGAAATTATCCCCTAGTCTGTCGAAACGCCATAATTATGATATAACAATTGATTTAACCATTGTTATACGTTATGGACAGACGAGGAAATATGGCTGCTGTTTTCTGCCATGATAGCACATTAGCAGCACGGCTGGAGCCAATGTGTAATATAGCAGCCATAGTCGGGCAAAGTACTTATTTTATTAATTTAAATTTAATTAAAACAAGAAAATTACGAGGGCGCATTATCATATTTGAAATCGGCATTAATGATTTTATTAATACAATTAATTTCGCATGTGCTAGTTAAGGCAGAGCTGCGTAGTGTCCTTTTCCTTTTTATTACATCGGCGAATGAACTAAAGCATAATAATATTTGTTGTTATTATTTGTTGATTTTTGTAACACTCACGACGATATACGACCAAACACGAAAAAAATGATTGATTAAGATTGTGATAAAAAGATCACTGGAATTATTTACGGTGCAAAAAAGGCACTATAAATACATTTTAGTTACTTTTATAGTGCAAACTTGTGACATAAATGGTGCAGATAGCACTTTTTCAGTACCAAAAAGCGTTTCTCGGCACTTTAGGTTTCAACTACACAGCTGATTTATCACCGTGAGAGCCTTTATCTAATGTTTATAGAATAAATCAGTGATAAAATTCTATTCGGGGTTCTTTAAACGTTTACAACATCATTATAGTGCTAATCATGTACACTAATTAGCACGTTCTAAAACGTTCTCAGGACTTTTATAGTACCAAATTTTGTTGCTACATGATCCCATTGTTATAGAAATTTTGGGGCTTCTGATCAAAATACCGGTACAAGTGGTTTTGGCAGTCCTCTCGTGATGTTAACCTGACACTGCCTAAAAATTCTGAAGAGACCGAAACAGGTGGAAATCTGAAGGTGCAAGGTCAAATTCAAATTCAATTTCAAAATTCAAATTCAAAATCATTTATTCAGTTTAGGCTACAAAAAGCTCTTATGAACGTCATTTTAAGCCATCGGTTCGTAAGTCTATCTACTCTGGGCGGGAGATCTTGTACTGAGAAGAACCGGCAAGAAACTCAGCAAGTGTCCAGCTCTTTTCTCCCTTACAGCGTCATAAATATTGGAAAAAGCCCTATCATAAAGGACACTTTCCATCAAAAATAAAAACACAAAATGTAAAGGACAATCACAACATGTAAAAAAACACAAAAAATAAAAAATAACTAAATAAAATATTTAAGTCAGCAAAAACATAATTTACCAGTTTAATTTTTTACAATATCATACAGTACTAGTAAAAGTCAAAAAAAAACTATAGTTAATAATAATAAAAATAAAACTAATTGTAATGTTCAATGCAACGCTATTTTGTTATCTGCAGGACACTATTTATAAGTAGTATTATGTATATGTTTTTTATTATAGCCAGGCTGTTTTATCTTCTAAATATTCTTTGACTGTATAATAACCTTTTTTTAATAAAGAAGACTTTACATGTTTTTTAAACTTATCTAAAGGTAAATCTAGTACAGTATTTGGTATTTTATTGTAATAGTGTATACCTTGCCCCAAGAAAGAACCAAGCACCTTCTGTAACCTGAACAGTGGCATTGCAAGTTTTGACTTATTTCTAGTATTAAAATTGTGTACATCACTGTGTTTAGCAAATGAATTGATATTACAACGTACAAGAACTATACAATTATAAATAAATTGAGACGCCACTGTCAAGACATCAATTTCTTTAAAAAGATTTCTTAAAGAAGTTCGTGAACCTAGTCTATAGATTGCTCTTACTGCTCGTTTCTGTAAAATGAATATAGTTTCAATATCAGCCGCTGTTCCCCACAGTAAGAGGCCATACGACATGACACTATGAAAATAACTAAAGTAAACTGTTCTAGCAGTTTCAACGTCTGTTAACTGCCTTATTTTTCTAATGGCATAAGCAGCAGAACTGAGTTTGCCGGCCAATTTCGAAATGTGAGGATTCCATTGAAGTTTTGAGTCAAGGGTTATACCTAAGAAAACTGTTGAGTCTACCAAATCTAATCGATCACCGTTTATTCTTATATCAGTTGGTTCATTTTTGACATTTGGTAATTTAAAATTAATACATTTTGTTTTTTTAGCATTAAGCTGCAAATTATTAATAGTAAACCAAGATTGTTGAGAAGGTGGTAAGCAAACAAATGGTCAAGTATTTGGAGTCAAACTCTTTGCTTCCCCAGGCTCAGTCAGGCTTCAGGAAGAAACGCAGCACATCCACAGCACTTCTTGAGGTAGTTGATGATGTCCTATCTGCACAGGATAGGGGCATGGGTACGCTCCTTGTACTTCTTGATTACTCCCGTGCCTTTGACTGTTTGGATGTCCCACTGCTTCTTTCTAAGCTAGCATATTATGGTTTTGATGGTGCCGCTGTTCGCTGGTTCCATAACTATTTGCTGAACCGCTCGCAGATTGTGGAGGTGCGGGGGGACGATGGTGCAGTCTCTTACTCTCAGTGCAGGGCCTTATCCAGAGGTGTCCCGCAGGGATCAATATTGGGTCCAATTCTCTTCATTTTGTTCACTGCCGATATATCTAATAGTATAAAACATTGTCAGTACCACTTATACGCTGATGACGTTCAGATTTATCTCAATTTATATCCCAGTGATACAACCAACTCAGTGAAGAAAATTAACGATGATTTACTCAGTCTATCTGAATGGTCATACCATAATGGCTTAGTATTGAATCCAAATAAGACCAAGTTTATGATTCTTGGGTCAGGTAAACAGGTTTCCAGTATCTTGGAGTGTCATCCTCAAATTTCGATTGCTAGCCAGCCTGTTGAGATGGTTACAGAAGCGAGAAATCTGGGAGTGATCTTCGAGTCCAATTTGCGCTTTGAAAAGTACACCTTAGAAGCTGTTCGGAACTGCTTTTATCGTCTTAAGGTTTTATACAAACTCCGCCCTTTCCTCGGAGAAAATCTGAGAGTTAGATTGTGCGAATCATTAGTTCTTTCAAAATTGAATTATGCTGATACTGTCTTTGGCCCTTGTCTTCTCGCAAGAACTGAGCATCAGTTGCAGCGGATACAGAATGCGTGTGCACGTTTCTGTTTCTCAATCCCACCTAGAGCACACGTTACTCCATTTTTAAATAGCAGGAATCTCTTGAAAATGCGCTCTCGTAGAATGCTGCATTTTGCCACTCTGCTCTTTGACATTGTTCATACTAAATTACCTGAATATCTATACTGTAAAATTCATTGGGCAAAGGATAGTAATTCGTATTGCACCAGAGCAGCTTCATATATGATCCAGACGCCAAAACACAGGACGGCTGCATTTCGGGGCTCCTTCAAGTACTCAGCCTCTAAGTGCTGGAATAACTTGCCGCCTCCCATTCGCACACTGAAAACACGTTACACATTTAATAAAGCATTGAAGGCGTATTTATTAAAATCACAGATGTCATGACCTCGCTACTGATATTCTGGTACTTACAGGTATAGTTGTACATGCTTTGCATGGAGGCGGCTTTGTTTGTTTGTTTGTTTGTTTTTGTTGCTGTTTTTTTTGTTCATCATGAATTGCTCGCTACTTGCTGAAATGACATGTCGCCTCCCATTTGAACACAGTAAAACATGTTCAGTATTGTGAATCATTTCTATCTAACTTTGGTTTGTTTAAAGTCACTTAAATATGTACTATCAACATTTTTATTTCATCTTGTTTTTACTGCTGCTGTCACTGTCAGTCAGTTTTGCGCCTCGGCCATAGATTATAGAATAATGGTCTCGGCGTTTAGTTATTGATGTTTGTTTGTGTCGTAGTATATTCGTTTTGTTATTAATATTATTCGTGTTAGTTTACGTTAGCGTTTAAAAGTAAGTTACTGTTTGTAGAAGTTTTCTATGATTTGTTTTTTCCCTGTTTCGTGCCATGATGTCACTACTGTGTACAGCAGAATACCAGTGCAGCAGGCCCCGCTTGCTGCGTATACTGAGCTGTGCACAGTGTTGGCATCACATAACAGGGCACAATGTTAATTGATATTATTTTTTATTATTTTTGTTACATGTTGTATGTTTAATTGTGTGTTTTGTTATGTGATTCCAATAAATGTCTTTTATTCTTTATTCTTATTCTTATTCTTAAACCAACTGAGTACATCAGAGAGTGCTTTGTTTACATCGTCGTAATTATTCTTACACCTACTTACATTAAAAATGAGTGAAGTATCATCTGCAAATAATACGATTTCACAGAAGTTCTCTACAAAGAATGGCAAGTCATTAATATAAATCAAAAACAGAAAAGGACCAAGAATGGACCCTTGTGGAACTCCCATTTTTACATGAGAACCAGATGATTTAGTTCCATTAATATCGACAGTTTGTGTTCGAGAGCTAAGATACGACTGAATTAAATTTAGTGCGAAATCTTTGAGACCGTAGTAATTTAGCTTCATCACCAGAGTTTTGTGCTCAACGCAATCGAAAGCCTTGGACAAGTCGCAAAACACTCCAAGGGCGTTTTGAGACTTCTCCCAGGCATCAAATATATGTTTTAATAGAGCAACACCTGCATCAGTAGTAGAACGACCCTTTGTAAATCCATATTGTTTATTATGTAAAAGGTTGTTTATGTTAAAATACGACATCAACTGTTCCAATATAACTTTATCATAAATTTTGCTTAAAGTTGGTAGTATTGAAATGGGTCGATAGTTACTGGGGTCTTCTTTGTTTCCCGATTTGAACAAAGGTATGACCTTACTAAACTTCATAAGATCGGGAAAGATACCTTTATTCACACAGTTATTAAAAATTTCAGCAAGATATGGTGCAATAGAATGTATAATATTCTTAATTACTTTTATAGAGATGCCCCACAAATCACTTGTGTTTTTCATTTTCAGTGATTTAAATGTTTTTATAATATCCATTGAATCAATATATTTAAATTGAAAAGAAACATTACATTTTGGTACATATTTTTGGAGTAATGCTTGTGCAGCTTCTGGTGATGAATCCAAATTTGAGGTTGTCAGCACAGGTATATTTACAAAAAAATCATCAAAAATATTAGCAATATGTGAATCTGAATTGACTAAGTTGTCGTTTACTTTTAAAGTGAAAGTATTATCCCGTGGTTTAAATTTACCTGTTTCACGGTTTATAATGTCCCAAGTGGCTTTAATTTTATTGTTGGACTTTTTAATTTTTTCTTTTATATAATTAGATTTAGCTACTATACATATTTTCTTAAATATTTTCGAATAATTCTTTACATATTCCGTAAAATTAGAATTTTGGTTATATTGTTTTAGACTATATAAGTCATACAATTTATTTCTACTTTTATATATACCAGTCGAGGCCCAGTCACAGATATTAAGTTTATGAGTTATTTTGATTGTTCTTTGTGTAAACACTTGGTCATATTCAGTCTTTATGAAGTCAAAAAGATTAGTATATAATACATCTGGATCATCTTGTCCAAATGGCAATGCATTAATTTTACTCGATATATTTTTTTTTAAAACGCTCTATTCGCTCCTTTGTAACTGGTTTACAGTTCACTATTTTTGGCTCATCCTTAACATTAAAATCATAGGTCACCTTTAAACCGCAATGGTCAGACGTAAGCTTACTAATGACTGACTTAGAAACAGGGTCATAGTCTGTAAAAACATTATCAAGACAAGTGGCTGAATGTGAAGTTATTCTAGTGGGTTCGAGAAATAGATTAATGAGATTAAAACATTTAAACAAGGCAACAAGACGAACACTCATTGAAGTGCTTTCTAGAATATTTATATTAAAATCGCCACATACAAAAACAAATTTATTTTTTAATTTTAATTTTCTTAGTACGTCTTCCATTACAGATTCGAAAATACCGAAATTGCCCGATGGGGGTCGGTATACACACACTATTACAAAGCTATTAAACTCCACACATGATAGCTCAATATTACGCTCCACTGATAAGCCTACAATATCGTTGCGATCTTTATATTTTATATTACTTCTTACTAGTATTAAAGAACCACCGTGAATAGCTGAGCTTCGCACGTACGCGCTTGCTAATTGGAAATTATTTACATAGAATGATGTGTCATGACTTCTTAGCCAATGCTCAGTTAAACAAAATATATGAATTGCCTGACTTTTTGCAAATAATTCTAACTCTAAGTCTTTGCCAGCCAAACCTTGAATATTTTGATGTATAATAGTAATTAATGAGGACTTGGCTTTTGTCTTAGACCTCAGTTTAAACATGAGGTTGTTGTTACCTTATTACTAGTTGTAGATGTTGCATTAGTAGAACTACTAATGGTTACGTTGTTATGACGTAAAGACTTAGTTATACCATTTATAACTGTATCCTGTATATTATAAGCTAACAATTTAGCTATTTGGGTCCTACATTTCGTAGAAAGATACATAGTATCTGACGTCAAACTAAAGCTATTAATAAATTTATTTATATCAAAATATAAAATAGTGTCACTATGACGACAAATCAAATTAAACAATAATAAATTTAATTCATAAATGCGCTTATTTTGTTCCCAGGTCAAATTGGTACAATAGGGAAAAGCGCTAATTATTATCCTGCAATTTGTTTCTGATTGCAGTTTTATCAAAATATTAAAACTATTTATGATGTCACGTTTCTTCGTTTGTGAGCTGTCACCACATAACACAATAATATTAGTGGAACTATTCAATGAATCCTGTGATATTTTGTTTACTATAGCATTCAACGACTGACCTGGAGTACAAATATTGGTCATTGAGTGGATAATATTTCTATTTATAGGCAACCCTAAGCCTTGACCCAGTTTATCAGAGTACATAACTGTTTTTTTACTAATTTTGTAACATAAGGTTTAAGTATTTTTTGAGGAGAGGCCGATGAAGGACCCGGAACCAAAACAGACAAGTTTTGTGTGTTCATCTGAATATTTGAGTCAAGTGATAAAGACTCTTTGTGTAGGTTAATTTCATTATTAATTAATGAGTTGTACCGATCAGCATTGTACTTGCACAGATCAACTAACTCTGTGGCTGATTGGATATGTTCTTCAATCTGTTTCTGTGATATTGAGTATTTTTTAGTCATTATATCAAGAGACTCATGTAACCTTTGGATGTCAGTTTGTAATTGCTTAGTGTCCCGGTCATACATTTGCCTACTTTCCATTAACTTACTATTATATATATCTAAGGAATCCATAAGGCTAATACGCTCCTTTCTGAGAGCAATATTTTTATAAAAACAGTTATTTTTTTTAATCAACTTCTCAGTTTTCTTTATAAATTTATTAATTTTTACATATTTTTTAATTTTAGTTTTGCTGATTTTATTTATTTTGTTGTTGTTTTGAGATTGCTGTAATGAAATTCCACCAGGTGATGCTATAAGTTCTTCAAATAAGGTCAGAACTATACGGCGAATGCATTAACACCTCCCAGCCAAACTCTCTTAATTTTTGCTGAGTAGCTAAAGATGTGTGAGGTCTAGCGTTATCATGATGAAAAACCACACCCCTTCTGTTGATTATCTTATCTTATCTTAGTGGGGCCTGCCGAGGTTTCCACCTCTCAGTAACACTTCGACCCATTGGGATCTTTTGTGCAACCCCATCCTTTCACTCTTCCCCCTCTGTAAAGATAGATGCCATAAGTCTGGCAACGTCCTTAAGAGCGAAGAGCCTGAAGTCCTCCGGTTTCAGATAGGCCGACCCCAGGAGTCCCATTCTTTTCCTAGCCAGAGAGTCGCAGTCACACAGTAGGTGCTGCATTGACTCGGTTTGCTCTCCACATGCCCTGTTGCGGAAACCCACAACACACACTATGCTACTGTTTAAAATTAGGTTACACCTTAAAATCTACAAAATCCACTCACAGTTCCATGCCGCTCCCGCCGTCCAGAACGGGATCCATATGGTCTGATGGGGCCGGAATCCGAGTCCGGGTCTTCTCGGGTTCCCTAATCACACCCAACGACTATCCCAAGTGCACTTTTCCCCCGAGGAAATACCTGCTTTCTCCAGCAGCGGAGACGCCGACAGCGGCGAATTGTACTCCCGATGCGATTCGCTTACGACGTACACACACACAAACACAGGTTGCACAATACACTTAATTAGAGTAATACGGCTCCAAATGCCCTTATTACTGCTTAAAATCTATTTAATTATCAACACACGATAACCTATAAACCAGCCATTGTTGCCTTCCCGAGACAAGTGTACCAACAAAAAAAAAGAAGAACAATTAGTGATGGGGCCAATATGCCACTAAATAAATTGAATCTCGATAATCGATTCCCAAATCGATCCATCCATAATACAAATCAAAGTTTTATTTCCAACAAAAATAAATGCCTGTTTATTTGCAACATCCCGCCACCCAAAGCGGACGTACCGCTTTCTAGCCTGAAATCTTAAACTAGTCAACCGGTAATCGAGCTAAGGTCGCGACTGCGTGATTTAGCACCGATCCATCAACCAACACTTGCGCCACACGCGGAGTCCCGTCCGCGCCCCAGATTAACTTTAAAATGCGACCTCGTCTCCAAAATAACGATGGCAAATTAGCCTCTTTTAATAAAACCAGATCCCCCTCCGAAGGGGGCGACGTCCGGTCTGTCCACTTTACACGCTGCTGCAATAAATGCAGATACTCCAGTGACCAACGACGCCACAAGTCCTGACTCATTTGTTGTAACCACTCTCCGAGAGGACAAAATCCAGAACTCCCTCTGTAATATCGCCAGTAACGCATTACACCCCGCGTGAGCGTTTTTCAGGTGTCTATCCGAGACCACCAGTTCTACCAAAGGTCCTCCTTTGGGGAGTAGCAGAGGATGACGGCTACCTAAGGGCAGGTCGGCATTTTTGAGGCGACCTCCAACGCGTAACAGTCCATCCGCATCCAGAAATGGGTTGAGTCGAGAGATCGCTCCCTTGAGCTTTGCGCGACCGACGCGCAAAATCTTCAGTTCGTCCTCGAACCGGTCAGCTTGAACCAGCCGTATCAGGGCCAACAGTGAACTCCTGCGTTCCTCAGCACCCGCCACGGGTGATAACTGCCTCTTGTCTGGATGGCGGCAGTTATGTAGAAATCTCCGGATCCAGCAAGTTACACCTAGCAATTGGTCCAGTTTGCTGTATTTCTATTCGAATTCCCGCGCATGAGCTTTGGCTTGCGCAACGCTGCGCAATCTTTCCAAAGATTCATGAACAATACAGTACTAAGTGGTTTAAAAATTGTAAATGACGACGGCACAGTCGAGTATGGCTCAGATTTTATTTATTGTTACATAGATGACGTAATTTTGGCAAGCCAGTCTAAAGAAGTTCATAAAAAACACTTAAAAGCGTTATTCGAGCGCCTAAATGAGTTTGGCGTAACTATTAACTTATCTAAATGTTCTTTTGGTCAAAGCAAACTCGAATTTTTAGGTCATGAGGTCACTTCGGAAGGCATCAAGCCATCTAATGCTAAAATCGAAGCTATAACTAAGTTTCCGAGGCCCGAAACTGTTGACCAATTACGACGCTTCTTGGGAATGGTGAACTTTTACCGCCCACACTTGCCGAATGCTGTCGCATACCAGTCACTATTAAATAATTATTTACATGGAACTAAACGTCGAGATAAATCTAAAATTATCTGGACTAATGAAACAAATGAAGCATTCATTCAATGTAAGAATAGCTTACAATCAGCCGCAACCTTATCGTACCCGACACCGGATGCGAACCTAGCACTTATGACCGACGCTTCTAGCAACTGCATTGGCGCCGTATTACAACAACGCATTAATAATCGTTGGAACCCGTTGGGTTATTTTTCACGTAAACTTACTTCGGCCCAACAAAAGTATAGTACTTACGACCGTGAGCTACTAGCTATATACGAAGCCATCGTTTATTTCCGTAAGTTATTCGAAGGTCGCAATTTAATTATTTTTACAGACCATAAACCGTAAGTTTTGCATTTTCCAAACTATCCAGTAACAAAGAAACACCGCGCAGAACTAGACAACTTATCTATATTAGTGAGTTTTGTACAGACATTCGACACATAACAGGTACAAACAACATTGTTGCAGATACCTTATCGCGTGTAGAAACAATAACTTGCCCAACGTCGCTTGACTTCGGCGAATTAGCCACAGCGCAAGACGCTGACTCTAGCGTGACAATTACAACGCGAGTCGAATAACGTTTCATTGAAACGGATATATGTATCTGAATGTAAACAACATATTTATTGCGAAACTTCAATGAAAGATATTAGACCCTATTTACCCGAATCATTTAATTTTTTCATTTTTAGGAGAATAGCGTTTAATTCTATTCATAATCTTAGCCATCCAGGAATTAACTCATCTAGGAAACTAATTAGCAAACGTTTCTTTTGGCCAGGAATGAACAAAGATATCGGTTTATGGGCTAAAACTTGCATTGCATGTCAAAAAGCTAAGATCCAACGCCATACGGTCTCGCACGTCGAAACCTTTCCTTACTCAGAACGCTTCGAACATATACACATAGACATAGTAGGACCCTTACCTACTTCTTCTGACGGTTTTAAATATTGTGTCACAATAATCGACCGCAGCACACGTTGGCCTGAAGCTTTTCCGACTAAAGACATTTTAGCGGAGACGGTAGCCAAAGTAATTTACGACGGTTGGATCACCCGTTTTGGCTGTCCAATACGCCTTACGAGTGACCAAGGTCGTCAATTTGAAAGCATTCTTTTTAGGGAACTAATGAAATGTTTAGGTATTCAAAGGATCAGAACAACTCCATACCACCCACAGAGCAATGGCGCAGTAGAACGCTGGCATCGCTCATTAAAAGCTTCTCTTTGTGCACGCTTACAATGTAGTACGTGGGTTGACGAACTAACTACTGTTCTTTTTGGGTTACGATCTGTTCTTAGAACGGACACAGGACATAGTCCTGCGGAAATGACTTATGGGTGTACCTTACGATTGCCAAGTGATTTTTATAATAATAGCATTAGAGACGCCTCCAGTTCTCAATCTGTGGTAGAACAGATTCGCGATACCATTGGTAAATTTAAACCTGTTTCATCGAGACAACGCGATTCACGTTCATTATTTATACACCCAGACCTTAAAACCTGCGATTTTGTATTTATTAGACATGACGCAGTACGCAAGCCACTTCAACCTCCTTACGATGGCCCATTCCGCGTCCTAAGTAGAGGTGATAAGGTTTATAAAGTTCAACTGCCAAACCGGCAAATAAACATTTCAATAGATCGTCTCAAACCAGCTTATTTACTAAATGAAAATTTTGACTTTGACGATGTCGCAAACAATGCAGACAAACCTAGTTCACCTGAACTAGTTAAGCATGGCTTAGATAAAAGTAATGATTCAGCGCCGCCGCCGAGCAGATCTACTCGCTCAGGTCGCGAAATTAGAACACCGATTCGTTTTGCAACGTAAATTATTTTCGTAAATAAAATTTTAGCTGAATATTTTTTTAACACTACATTTACTTTAGAACTGTCTAACTTTATCTCATTTGCAATAACACTACTTAGTGTACAAACGTATAAGTTTTATTTGCTTTCTAAATAAATTTTACCATGGGTAAAAATCTCAGTAAAGAAGCTATTACTATTTCCAACGATGGTTCCCATGTGGAATCCCAAGTGAACAATCATACCATGGCCATATTTGGTATCGTAGTATTCCTGGTCATCCTGGGTTGCTACGTTCTATACCGACGCTGTCGCTACTCAGCCAGGAACTGGTTACGTAAGCAGGTTATGGACACTCAACCATCAAAAGTCGTTACCCTACCGGTCTTGACTCATCCACAGTCACAGCCGCAGCAGCAGCAAACTACTACCGCCACCGGGTACATCTAAACAAAACTACAGTAAGAACTTATTAAGTTCTCGTCAGGTACCTAACTATATTTTATTTTAATACTAATATAGTCAGGTGAACCATAACTTAGTTATTATAACATGTTTTAATTGTTATTAATTAAGTTACATAGTAAGTTAAGTAGATCAGTATAGTATGTAGGCCAGCAATGGACATTCACACGGCGTTGCCAGATGGATGCTGCAGGGCTCTGGCCATTGTGATGTGAATGTGTCCAATGGTCAGGCTGTTTATTTTTGATAGCAGGGCAGGTCATCTTGGCAACTACCATCGAATTAGTATTGTGTTCCAAATATTGGCACTTTTAAGACGGCATCTCTCAGGCAGGTCGCTGCACAATTAACCAGTAATACTTACTTACATATTATAACGTTTTTAATGTAACATAGTTTATCCTACTTATCTATTAGTGTCATTTTGTAAACATACTATTTAGGTATGACTTTGACGTTACCATGTGTGTCTTGTGTATACAACTCGTATAATTTTTAAACTGCAACTTGTAGCTAGCATAGGTAGAAAAAGAAATGTAATAGTTTAACAAGATTTTATTTTAACAACTTATATACATACTTCAATTTTTTTACAATCTTACGATTCTTTTTACAAACCTTATATACATTTTTATTATTATTGTAACTTACATTCTAACTATTGTTTAACTAAAGCATAGCTAATGAAAATGTGTTGTACATTGTACTTTGTTATCTTTCCTACATAGTAGGGTGACCATGATTTCAGTATTCATTTTTTTTAAATATTTTTAAATTGTTTTTAATATTCCTTTTTTTAAAGAGGGGGAATACTGTAGCGGCACTATCGTGTCGCAACATTGTATATTTGTGCTAACGTAGCACCTTATTATAATGTATCCAGAACAAACGACGGCTCGCCAGTCGTTCCCGTTCGCGCGTCTAGTATGGTTGCTCATTGTCAGTTGTCAATTGTCAAAACGTAACACCGGTTACTTTTACTGATATTTGCTGTGTGTACCGTGTGAACTTTACAATACAAATTTCTTAACCTGAAAATCAGTTTTATTTGACCTACCTAAACTGACTGGAACTATAAATACCATCAGTAACCAACTGATAGGTAAATAGGTAATAAGCCAATTAATTGTTATTTTTCTACTTTGTAATTAGATCAAAGGATTTGCATCTAAACTGCAAAAGTAACTTTGGCATTTCAGTATTATAATTTAATAAAGTCCTAGGTACTGTACTGTAATAATCAGTATCAACTACATAGTAGCCTACTTATTAGTTTTAGTATTTGTTCCTTTATCCTGTGTCTGTAGTTGTACCAATAATATACAATATATACAGAATTTCAATTAGATTTATTTTAAAATAATAAGTAATTTATAGTTAAACACAGAAGTCTGCTCTTAGCACCATTTGTTTGTGTGAGATAGCTACCCCCACTAGTTAAAATTAAAATTGAAATTTATTTAAACTCTTATTAGCTGTACATTAAAAGTAAATAAACAAATACACTTGCAATAAATAAGATCTTAATCATATTTATTTACAAATTTCAGGTGTATAAATAATACCAAACTCAATATGCTGACCCGTAAGGCTGCTACACAAAGTACTGAGCTCAAGCTTAGACAGGCACTACATGAGTTAAAGGCGTCACAAGAATCATGTAATCAGCTGCTACGGGAGAGAGACGAGAGTGAGATGGAAATAAAGTCCATAATTGACAGAAATTCACAGCTCAAAATTGAATTAGGCCAACTACATATTCAACACCAGGATGTGCTTCACCAGCGTGACCAACTTCAAGATGTGATCTCCACCTTTGAGCAGCAATATAACACCTATGAGAGGGCACTGGACCGCATCACTGAGTTGGAAAGAGACCTTAGTGCGGCCAATCACCAGATTTCTCAACTCATTGAGTCGCAGAAACAGCATGAAGTGGATCAGACACAATCATTATTTGATGAGCTTATAGCATCACCTGGTGGAATATCAGTACAGGAACTTCCGCAAATCAACCAAAAAACTAGTATTAGCAAAATTAAAATTAAAAAGTATGTAAAAATTAATAAATTTATAAGGAAAACTGAGAAGTTGATAAAGAAGAACAACTGCTTCTACAAGAACATTGCTCTTAGAAAGGAACGTATTAGCCTTATTGATTCTTTGGAAATATATAATAGTAAATTGTTAAAAAGTAGGCAAATGTATGACCGGGACACTAAACAATTACAAACTGATATCCAACGGTTACACGAGTCACTTGACATAATGAGCAAAAAATATTCAATTTCCCAAAAACAGATTGAGGAACATATACAATCAGCCACAGAGTTAGTTGTTCTGTGCAAGTACAATGCTGATCGGTACAACTCATTAATTAGTAATGAAATTAACATAACCAAAGAGTCTTTATCGCTGAACTCTAATGTTCTGATAAAGTCACCAAACTTGTCTGTTTTGGTTCCCGGTCCTACATCAGCCGCTCCTCAAACAATACATAAACCTAATGTAACTAAATTAGTAAGAAAAACAGTTATGTACTCAGATAAACTTGGTCAGGGCTTAGGGTTGCTTATGAATGCAAATCTTAACCATTCAATGACCAATATTTGTACTCCAGGTCAATCATTTAATGCTATAGTAAATAACATATCACAGGATACACTGAATAGTTCCACTAATGTTATTATATTGTGTGGTGAAGGTTCACATACGAAAAAACGCGACATTATAAATAATTTTAATATTTTGATTAAACTGCAATCAGATACGAATTGCAGGTTAATAGTTAGTGCTTTTCCCTATTGTACAAATTTAACCTGGGAACAAAATAAGCGCATTTATGACTTAAATTTATTACTTTTTAATTTAATTTGTCGTCATAGTGACACTATTTTATATTTCGATATAAATAAATTTATTAAAAACTTTAGTTTGACATCAGATACTATGTATCTTTCTAAGAAATGTAGGACTCAGATAGCTAATTTGTTAGCTTTTAATATACATGATACAGTTATAGGTGTAATAAGGTTACAACCTCAGGTTTAAACTGAGGTCTAAGACAAAAGCCAAGCCCACATCCATTACTATTATACATCAAAATATTCAGGGTTTGGCTGGCAAGGACTTAGAATTAGAATTATTAGCAAAAAGTCAGGTAATTCATGTATTTTGTATAACTGAGCATTGGCTAAAAAGTCATGACACATCGTTCCATGTAAATAACTTCCAACTAGCAAGCGCGTACGTGCGAAGCTCAGCTATTCACGGCGGTTCTCTAATATTAGTAGGAAGCAATATTAAATACAAAAATCGCAACGATATTGTAGACCTATCAGTGGAGCGTAACATTGAACTATCGTGTGTGGAGTTCAATAGTTTTGTAATAGTGTGTGTATACCGACCCCCCTCGGGCAATTTCAATATTTTTGAAACAGTAATGGAAGACGTACTTAGAAAATTAAAACTAAAAAAGAAATTTGTTTTAGTATGTGGAGATTTTAATATAAATATTTTAGAAAACACTCCAACGAGTGTTCGCCTTCTTGCCTTATTTAAATGTTTTAATCTTTTGAATCTATTTCTCGAACCCACTAGAATAACTTCACATTCGGCCACTTGTCTCGATAATATTTTTACAGACTATGACCCTGTTTCTAAGTCACTCATTAATAATCTTACGTCTGACCATTGCGGTTTGAAGGTGACCTATGATTTTGATATTAGGGATGAACCAATAATAGTGAACTGTAAACCAGTTACAAAAGAGCGAGTGGAGTGTTTCAAAAATAGTATAGCTTGTAAAATAGATGCATTGCCTTTTGTACAAGATGATCCAGATGTGCTTTATAGTAATCTTTTTAACTTAATCAAGACCGAATACAACCAGGTGTTTACACCAAAAACAATAAAAATTACTCATAAACTTAAGTTCTGTGACTGGGCCACGACTGGTATATATAAAAGTAGAAATAAATTGTATGATTTATATAGTTTAAAACAATATAACCAAAATGTTAATTTTACGGAATATGTAAAGAATTATTTGAAAATGTTTAAGAAAGTGTGCATAGTAGCAAAATCTAATTACATTAAAGAAAAAATTAAAAAGTCTAACAATAAAATCAAAGCCACTTGGGACATCATAAACCGTGAAACAGGTAAATTTAAACCACAGGATAATACTTTCACTTTAAAAGTAAACGACAACTTAGTCAATTCAGATTCACAAATTGCTAATATTTTTGATGATTTTTTTGTAAATATACCTGTAATAACAACATCAAATTTAGATTCATCACCGGAAGCTGCACAAACTTTACTCCAAAAATATGTACCAAAATGTAATCTTTCCTTTCATTTTAAATACATTGATTCAATGAATATTATTAAAACATTCAAATCACTTAAAATGAAAAACACGAGTGATTTGTGGGGTATATCTATTAAAGTAATTAAGAATATTATTTATTCTATTGCACCGTATCTTGCTGAAATTTTTAATAACTGTGTCGATAAGGAAATCTTTCCTGATCTTATGAAGTTTAGTAAAGTTATACCTTTATTCAAATCAGGAAACAAAGAAGACCCCAGTAACTATCGGCCCATTTCAATATTACCAGCGCTAAGTAAAATTTATGAAAAAATTATGATTATTGATTTATTGATGTCATATTTTAACACAAACAACCTTTTACATAGTAAGCAATATGGTTTTACTAAGGGTCGTTCTACTACTGATGCAGGCGTTGCTCTAATAAAACATATATTTGATGCCTGGGAGAAGTCTCAAAATGCTCTTGGAGTTTTTTGCGACTTGTCCAAGGCTTTTGATTGCGTTGAGCACCGGACTCTGGTGTTGAAGCTACATTATTACGGTCTCGAAGATTTTGCACTAAATTTAATACAGTCATATCTCAGCTCTAGAACTCAAACTGTCGATATAAATGGTACTAAATCATCTGGTTCTCATGTAAAAATGGGAGTTCCACAAGGGTCGATTCTTGGTCCTTTTCTGTTCTTGATTTATATTAATGACTTACCATTCTTTGTAGAGAATTTCTGTGAAATTGTATTATTTGCAGATGATACTTCACTCATTTTTAATGTGACTAGGTGTAGGACTAATTATGAAAATGTAAATAAAGCTCTTTCAGAGGTACTCCATTGGTTTACTATTAATAATTTACAGCTTAACGCTAAGAAAACAAAATGTATTAAATTTATATTACCAAATGTCAGAAATGAACCAACCAATATTAGAATAAACGGTGATCAATTAGATTTGGTAGATTCTACAGTCTTTTTAGGCATTACCCTTGACTCAAAACTTCAATGGAATCCTCATATATCGAAATTGGCCGGTAAACTCAGTTCTGCTGCTTATGCCATTAGAAAAATAAGGCAGTTAACAGACGTTGAAACTGCTAGAACAGTTTACTTTAGTTATTTTCATAGTGTCATGTCGTATGGCCTCTTACTGTGGGGAACAGCGGCTGATATTGAAACTATATTCATTTTACAGAAACGAGCAATAAGAGCAATCTATAAACTAGGATCACGAACTTCCCTAAGAAATCTTTTTAAGGAGATTGATGTCCTGACAGTTGCATCTCAATATATTTATAATTGTATAGTTTTTGTACGTTGCAACATCAACTCCTTTACTAAACACGGTGACGTACACAATTTCAATACTAGAAATAAGACAAAACTTGTAATGCCACTGTTCAGGTTACAGAAGGTACTTGGTTCTTTCTTGGGGCAAGGTATACACTATTACAATAAAATACCAAATTCTGTACTAGATTTACCTTTAGATAAGTTTAAAAAACATGTGAAGTCTTTATTACTTATAAAAAGTTATTATACAGTCAAAGAATATTTAGATGATCAAACAGCCTGGTTATAATAAAAATCACATATTATATTTGAATCAATTTATTAAAATTATTTTTTATACTTTTTATACTGATATGACAGCCTTTATCAGCATTGTCCTACAGATAACAAACAGCGTTGCGTTAAATAGATCATTAAGTTTTTATTTAGAGTATCTTGAGTGTGTCATGCTCTCTTTACTGTCTCTGCGGTGGTGGCGTGTGCGTCGGGTCGTTACGTTCCCTAAAATATGGTTGAGCGAAGCGATGGCTGATTCATACGTCATGCTCGTGAACAGGTGCCGCCTGTGGAGGCTGGTCTGCTCTTGCATACTTATCTTATTTTTAGTATTATTAATTATAGTTTGACTTTGTTTTACCTAAACAATTTTTGACTTTTACTAGAGTACTGTAGTGGTGCTGAATGACATTGTGGAAATTGAAACTTTTACATAATTATCTGATGTAAATTTGTTAACTTACATTTTTTATTTTAACAGCATTGTCCTACAGATAACAAACAGCGTTGCGTTAAATACATCATTAAGTTTTTATTTAGAGTATCTTGAGTGTGTCATGCTCTCTTTACTGTCTCTGCGGTGGTGGCATGTGCGTCGGGTCGTTACGTTCCCTAAAATATGGTTGAGCGAAGCGATGGCTGATTCATATGTCATGCTCGTGAACGGGTGCCGCCTGTGGAGGCTGGTCTGCTCTTGCATACTTATCTTATTTTTAGTATTATTAATTATAGTTTGACTTTGTTTTACCTAAACAATTTTTGACTT
Source organism: Eudonia lacustrata (assembly GCA_947562085.1). Classification (NCBI taxonomy): domain Eukaryota; kingdom Metazoa; phylum Arthropoda; class Insecta; order Lepidoptera; family Crambidae; genus Eudonia; species Eudonia lacustrata. Next base: position 21,946,006 of record OX387324.1, read on the forward strand.
TTACTAGAGTACTGTAGTGGTGCTGTATGACATTGTGGAAATTGAAACCTTTACATAATTATCTGATGTAAATTTGTTAACTTACATTTTTTATTTTGTTTTTTTACATGTTGTAATTGTCTTATATATATTTTTTGTGTTTTTTTGTAATGGAAAGTGTTCTGCTATGATAGGGCATTTTCCAATATTTTTGACGCTGTAAGGGAGAAAAGAGCTGGACACATGCTGAGTTTCTTGCCGGTTCTTCTCAGTACAAGATCTCCCGCCCAGAGTAGATTTACGAACCGATGGCATAATGACATTCACAAGAGCTACTTGTAGCCTAAACTGAATAAATGATTTTGAATTTTGAATTTTTTGAATTTTGAACCACCGGAGCTGCTGAGCTAACTCCTGCCGTGACGCTGTCATTAATAAATAACTTAAACTAAATAAACCTAAACACAAAATTAAAACGAGTCAACGAAAACACGGAATCGATTATCCCGAATCGACTCGATGCTTTCAATTGAAAGAAATTGAGTAACAATTAACGTTCCGAGAAATGTCCCAGCCCAAATACAACGGTACTACTAACCTTACAATTCAACCGCACCTGTCCCGGAAGTGCGATTTTACACGAAATGAGCTTAAACCTATTACGAACTAACAAAATACACAAAATTACACCGATTAACCTAGAGGTCCGGTAGTAACCACGCTCTGCTACCAAAATGTTGCGGAAACACACAACACACACTATGCTACTGTTTAAAATTAGGTTACACCTTAAAATCTACAAAATCCACTCACAGTTCCATGCCGCTCCCGCCGTCCAGAACGGGATCCATATGGTCTGATGGGGCCGGAATCCGAGTCCGGGTCTTCTCGGGTTCCCTAATCACACGCAACGACTATCCCAAGTGCACTTTTCCCCCGAGGAAATACCTGCTTTCTCCAGCAGCGGAGACGCCGACAGCGGCGAATTGTACTCCCGATGCGATTCGCTTACGACGTACACACACACAAACACAGGTTGCACAATACACTTAATTAGAGTAATACGACTCCAAATGCCCTTATTACTGCTTAAAATCTATTTAATTATCAACACACGATAACCTATAAACCAGCCATTGTTGCCTTCCCGAGACAAGTGTACCAACAAAAAAAAGAAGAACAATTAGTGATGGGGCCATTATGCCACTAAATAAATTGAATCTCGATAATCGATTCCCAAATCGATCCGTCCATAATACAAATCAAAGTTTTATTTCCAACAAAAATAAATGCCTGTTTATTTGCAACATGCCCTACACAAACTATTTGTTGAAAGGTGCATTCTGTGAAGCATTTGTTTTGTGGCATAATGCCCTGTCAAGGCACCGATGGTTAATCGGGCCTGTCTTCTGCTGCCTCCGCATATGAACTTACTCCGTCCTAAAGCGTTTTCGCCTAGGAAGGATTTGGAGTGTTTCATACCCGGCTGCTCTTTCCATTCGATGCCGTGCCTGTTTATGATGTAATCTTTTAAGGCCTTGTTGATGGTACTTTGTGCAAGTGCCACGAACGGCTCAGGACCAATAAGCTGGGTTTCTGAGCCCTCCCTGGCAAGTGCATCCGCCATCTCGTTGCCGTGGATTCCCATATGGCCTGGGACCCAGATCAATCGCACCTTGTTATGCCCACCTAGCTTGTTTAGAGCTTTTTGTGGTTTCCAGAACAAGGCCCGAGTCGATTCGGGGCAATATGAGTGACTTGAGCGCGGCTTGGCTGTCACTCAGGATGAATATATTGCGCTTTTTAATAGCTAACTCTATATTCTGCTTTGCGCATAGGAGAATTGCGAAAGTTTCTGGTTAATGGTAAACAGTAGCAAATTTTCCCATGCTTTGACTATGCTTGAAGTCGTTATTATAGACGCCTGCCCCTGTTCCCGACTTCATTTTTGATCCGTCGGTGTACCAGATTAGGCTGTCTTTTTCCGAAGACGGTGGCCCTCGTTTCCATTCGTCCCTGGTTGGAACATAAACTTTAAATTTCTTTTCGAACACGAATATGGGGGATATTTTATCGCACCCCATTTCCATGATCCTATCAGGAATGTCACTTGGTTCCCATTTTGTGTGTCTGGTCAGAGGTTTAGATGCGTCCCATAGTCCGGCCACCTTTATTCTATGTAACGCTTTTTTTGCCTCTGTTTCTATTACAATGTGCAGGGGTGGAAGGTCTGTGAGGACCTCCAGCGCTGCCGTTGGAGTGGTTCTAAAGGCGCCAGTGATTGCTAGACAAGCTGTTCTCTGCAGTTTGCTAAGAGCATTCCTACAGATCTTCAGCCTGGTTCTGGGCCACCAGACGATGCTGCCATATGTGAGGATCGGTCTCACCATCGTCATGTAGATCCACCTAATGATTTTGGGGTTGAGTCCCCAAGTCTTGCCATATGTAGACCGACACATGCCAAAGACTCTTGTAAGCCTTGGCTACGGTTGTGTCCACATGCTGTTTCCAAGTAAGTTGCCTATCCAGCGTTAAGCCTAGATATTTCACTTCTTTGGACCAAGAGAGCCGGGTGCCATAGAGTGTTAGGTTACCCAGTCCCGTAGTGTTTCTCATTCTTGTAAAGGGGATGGCTGTTGTTTTCCCCGGGTTTACAGAGAGGTGATGGGCATTGCACCATTCCTCCAGCAGACCTAGGGCACGTTGCATTAACCCCGATACCGTAGAGGGAAATTTCCCACTGACTGAGATGACTTCTGTTGATTAATTCCGGCCACTTTCTCTCAACTTCTTGCTTTAATCTCATCAGTTGTTCGCCAGTAGAGTTCAGAATCGATGGTCCTGCCTGGTGGTAACAGCTCATAATGAATAACGCCCTTCCAATCCTACCACACACACAGCATCACCTTGTTGCGAGTTAACCCGGGTTACGCCACAGTCTATGAAGCCTGACCGGCTATTAACCATGACCTTTTTCACACGTTCTTGTCGTACCTACGTGATCCACTTTTCATCACCAGTTATCAGCTTCTTCAAAAATGGTTCGCTTTCATTACGTCGTAATAAAGAATCACAAATGAGTAAGTACATCGGTTCATTAGGTTTCTTTCAGTGAGCTCGTGAGGTACCCAAATATCGAGCTTTTTGTGTTACCTACCCAGTTTTTATCAAATGCGCCAAAACTGTTTTGTGGTCAATTCCCAGTTCTTCAGCTACGTCGTAACTACTGATATGCCGATCTTGCTAAACTTTTTCAAAATAGGCATTCATTTTATCCGTAATAGGGCGACCAGAACGACGTGCATCTTTGACTTCAAAATTTCCGGATTGAAAACGCTTAAACCAAATCACTAGGTCCATAAACATCGCAATTTTTTTTCGCTGCTTGCGTTGCCTTTTTACCTTTTTTTTGTAGTAAAATTTTAAAATGTATCGAATATCTTCATTAGATTCACTTATCTTGACAGTAAGAAAAACAAATGAAAATCACACATTTTCATAATTTGAATTTGGAATTATCTTTAAAATTTAAACTTTTAATAATACTTTTTATGCTTAGTTTAAGTTTTTATGTAATTTTGTATTATGCATGTAGCGTTCGCCTCGAGAAGGTCTTGCACTTACTGTTTGTATAAGTATGCATTATAAATGTGTTTTGCTCTGTGTACAGACCAGTTTGGTGAACCAATAAAATAAAAAATAAAAAAAATACCAAAACCAACCAGATACAAATATTATAGTATAGCCAAAGAGATTTTATTACAAGTTCATACATACTGTAGCCGCACGGTAAAGCTGAAAAGAACACGTGCAGTAAACAGAATCCAAGCAACGTTTCGAGGAAGAAACGAAACGTCCGAGCCAGATGTTTACCAACAAATTAACGTAGACTCCGGCCATTCAAAAGTAGTTACGCAATTTCTATTAGTTTAAGTAGTAAAGTAATTTGTTATTGTGTTAGCATAACTGTACAAGCATTATCCTCAAACTCAAAATAGTCAAACACCTCGTAAAAGGTATTGCCAATTGTCGTCCTTTGTATTCCAAGCTTTCCCATTGTAAACTATCCATTTAGCTTTACTATTGTTTATATTTTTGTACAACTTATTTGTCAACAATACTTTTTTGGTTAACGGTAGATTTTGTACCGTAAGACACGCGTCAGTTGTTTATAATATAAATAGTTCCGACTTGGCAGAACAGCCAGTCAGCATTGTACCTTCGCCAAGAGCAGTAATAAACACTCTGAGATATAATCCTCGTCTCCTCAATCTACGACAGTAGCAGTACCCCAAGTCTCTCCAAAGTGGTGACCCCGAACCCGACAAGGAAAAAAGAAGATTTTTCACCGACAAGGAAAAAAGAAGATTTCTCACCGATTACAAAAAAATCTCTGTTCGACGAGGAAAATGGCCGAGAACCAAACAGAAGCTACCTCTACGCAGCAGCCAATCACATCTGAAGTCGCCAACATTTCGCTCTCTATCAGAATCCCGCCGTTCTGGAGAGATCGACCAAGACTTTGGTTCTACAGTTTCGAAGCCGCAACTAACGACACAAAGAAAGGACAGGCGCAACTAGCGCAAATGGTTATCGCAAGACTAGAAAAACAAGACATCGAGCAGATCACCGACCTACTTTACAATCCACCTGAGAAAAATCAATATCAAGCTATAAAGGAGAGACTAATCACCGCCTACGAAGAATCAGACAGTCGGCAGTTCCAGAAGCTGCTGTCTGAAATGGAGTTAGGAGATCAGAAACCGAGTCAATTACTACGCCGAATGAGAGACCTCGCCAGAGAGAAGGTGCCAGACTCAACCCTACGTATCATGTGGACAAACCACCTGCCGCCACACATCCGTTCCAGACTTTTTCCCCAATCTAATATTTTATTCTTCTTTTGCCTTAGCAAACTGAAAAGTAAAAGATATTCAATCATGTCGGCGCGCAGCCCGCGGCCGAGTTACCTTGCCTTGTATTTAATTGTCATAGTTCTCCGTACAGTTTGTTTACGTTAGCGAGCTTATCGCTATGGAGTGTTGAGACGCTACAAAGCTCTCATTGTTTAATGAAATGCGTACCATGGGAACGACGGCGACATCATCACATGCCGCCGGACGGTGTCGTGAGCCCGCTCAGTGAGAGATTGTTTTTGTTACAATATTTAGAGGAACCCAAATCTCTGCACTTGAATTCCGGACACGGTGGTGACTGAGCGCGGCTCACGAATTCGTCATTCGCTCCCACTTGTATTTTATTCGTGTAAGATTCAGATTTTGTTTGTGTTTAGTGCGGACACAAGTAATAATTAGTTCGTATGAACAATTGTACTAGAATAAATAACAATGGACCCTCCTGATGCTGTCCTAGAGCCCGCCCGCTCCGACATACATATAATCTGTTACTTTTATTTCAGAGGAAGCCAAGCGTCCTCCAAGATGGGTATGCCGCAAATCACCACTTTCTGCTGCTGGTGCCTGGGCCTCGAGCAGGGCGCCAAGTTTATCGCGTACATGCATATGGTGAGTCTCTTGGTTTGACCCAGGAACAATCCACCATTTGAGTTTTCGGCTGCTTGGGAGCGATTGGCATTTGTGAAGCTAGCCCCCCCTTCTCCCGAATCCCTATTAAGGCCTTCGGACCTGGACAGGGAGGCAGGAACTTGGGGGAGAGTCACCATATAACCCGAGGGCTTTCCCCGGGCATCTGGTACCCAAAAGATGGATTTCTCCTTGTTTAAAAAATTGTAGCCCCATATCTAATTCCCCTTATGTTGCTGAAATAAACTCGATGGCGCAGTGGTTAATGCGCCTGGTCTGCGATTGCTAAGGTTAAGCAACTTTCGCAAAAACCGGTCGTCGGATGGGCGACCAAAAATTTATAATTTCGAGCTCTTCCGTGCTTCAGAAGGCACGTAAAGCCGTTGGTCCCGGCTGTATTAGCAGGTGTTAACAACCACCAATCCGCACTGGGCCCGCGTGATGGTTTATCACGAGTTTTGCCTATCATCCATAGGGAAGGCTCGTGCCCCAGCAGTGGGACATAAAATGAACTGGTGATGCTGCTGAGAAGGAGAGGAATACTTAGTTAAACTGTGGTTAAACTCAGATACGCCACTACAGTGTAGTGATCATGAAAAGATGATCATGGTAACATAACTATGACAACTAGTAACGTAAAAAAAAAATAACTAAATAAATAGTGTTGAATAATTTCGGCGGGTTTAGAACCACGATAGCTCAATTGGAAGAGCACCTGACCCGGTATGTCAGAAGTCAACATTTGTGTTTTTGTAATTTGTTCGCAACAAAATTTGCGTTAAAAATTATATAAACATTTTATAACTAGTAACGTTCTAGTAAATATATGGCAAGCAGCTTTATCCACAATAACCTTAAGTAGTCGGGCCCAAAGCTATTAGCGGTTGTGATGCGGCATACTAACGGCGCGTGCGTTGTGTTCCAGATAATATCGGTGTTGACTATGGTGGTGTGCTCGGTGCTCTCGAAATCAGGGGACTCCTCGTGGTATACCACCGCCGTGGTCGTGGCCGTCGTCAGCGCGGCCCACGCGCTGCTGGCTGCTTTTCTGCAGATCTCAGTCTCGGTGGTGGGTTTGAAAGTCCTTTTTTACGGTAGCAACTGAGCAGCCAACCTAAGATTTCCCTCTAAGTACCGACTGCTGGGCCAAAGCATGTCTTTGGACATGCCACATAAGCTAGTCCTGTGCTCTGCTGACCAAAATCCGACTTGACCATCGTCGTGGCTG